>JBAMBS010001064.1:0-227500 GCA_037044455.1 Zygothrica quintamaculata
TCTTTCTTTGTACAGTCACATGTATAAACTGTATTAACATTCCTTAGTACTCAGTTTTACAGCCTCATACAGTTTGACAGTCAATTGTAATTTACAACAATTTTAACAACAGTTTTATAGGCACTTTTCGCTGAGCTAAAAGTTCATTCAACGTTGAGTTAAGCGTCTCGTCTCGTCTTGTCTCGTCGTCTTCTACGGGCTTTGACTTCGTTTTTTTTCTCTTTGGTTGAATTTATTTTATATTTCTTTTGTTTTTTCTTTTTTTTTCGGTGGCTTTTCGTTGCGCTTTAGTTGGTCTCTGTGTCAGTGGAACTTTGGAAAAATGCCAGCTGTGTGTGTATATGTATATGTCTATCTGTATGTGTGTGTGTGTGGCAATGTGGCAAACATTCTACACACACAAATGAAACTGAAACTGAAACTGAAACTGCGCTTCGTCGACAAAGTGAAAGGAATATTTTTTGTGTTTAATGCTTTTTTTATTTTTTGGTATTATTTTTAATATATTTAATTTATTATTATTGTTATTATTATTATTTATATTTATATTATTTTTTATTGGTTCGTCATATAATTGGCAGCTTCCTTGTGCTTGTGTCAGAAATCGTGTTGCAGCAGTGCAATTTTTTTTATTTTATTTCTTTTTAAAATTTTGTTGCAACTTTTTTGGGGGCGTTTTTCGATTTTGTATTTTTGAGTGAAAGGAAAATTCGTCGTGTAACTCTCGGCAATTTTGTTTATTAATTTAGAAATTTTGTAACTAGACAACCCTAGAAAATAAATGAGTTGCTATTTATTGTCATAGTGGGCGTGGCAGTGGGCAAAGATAAAGGAGAAGGCGGAGCTTGCGTGTCATCATTAAAACAAAAACAAAAAATTGAAAAAGTGTTTTAAGTTGTTTTTTAACGCTGATGAAATCCATTGATGATTATGATGATGATAATGATGATGATTATAACATTAATAATGATGTTGATGCACATGCAAGAAGCATGTTGAACTTTTAACGATAACAATATTTATATTAATAACTGCAATAGCTGTTGCTGCTGTTGCTTGTTGGTTGTTGCTGTTGCTGCTGCTGAGTGAAAATATGTTCACAACTACAACTGCAAGTACAACTACTACAATGCAACAATTACACACAACAACAACAACAACAATGGCAGTAAAATGTACAACGCTTTTCACTTAACAAACAAACAAACAAACAAAACAACAAAATGCAATCCAAAAGCCCAACCCAAAAGCAACTTCAAAACCAAAAGCTAAAACCAAAACTAAGTCCACAAAGTTGCCGTTGTTTTTTTCTCTGTCTCCACGCCTGTGTGTGTGTGTGTGTGTGGTATGTATCTGCATGTGTGTATGTGGATGTATGTGTGTTACAATGCCCCCAAGTCATGCACATGCACATGCCAAAACATTGCGCCACATTTACAACAACAGCAGCAGCAGCAACCGCTACAACCACCAACCACCTGACCGTAGCCAAAGCTGCAACAACATCAAGTACAACTGCAACTGTAGTTAAAATTGCATTTGCCACTGCAACATACACAGCTCGTGAGAGATTTCTGAGAGATTTTTTTTTGATTTTTTTTTTTGATTTGGCATTTTGTTATTATTTTAAGAAGTCAGCAAAAGAGCTTTGGAATGATATTAAAGAATGTTACATACTGAGGATGTAACTATGTAATTTGATGTATTTTAGTTTAAAGGTTTCTATGAATGTTTAAGCATATTTATGTTTCAATATACGATTCTTACGATATTTCTTTAAGCTACCAAAAGATTTTCAAAGTAAAAACCAAAAAGAAATCAAAGCAAAGATACTATGGAAAGGTGTTATGAAAACATATAAAAATATATTACATACTGAGGATGTAACTATGTAATATGATGTATTTAAGTTCATATGGTTATTATATGTTGGAAATATAAATGTCTTCCAGTTTTTTTTAATCAATTTGCAGACATTTCTTAAAGTTGCGCCAGAATTTCAAGTAAAATTTTGCATTGAGACAAGTAAAAATTATATGGATATGAATCAGAAGGAATTAACTGTTGTATATATAAAAAAAACTATATCAATAAGTAGCTAAATTATATATTTACATTATATATAACAAATTCCATGTTATGTTTCTAGTTTCCATAACCTTTTCTGCCTTCCAAAATATCCTGCATTTAAAATTGCCTTAGCTTAAATCCACCATAAAAACTGCCTTCTGATCTATATATATATATATCTATATATCCCCTTAAACTTTATAGTAAACTAACTATGTAAAGTTTGTATATATATTCTATATACAACTCATAACATAACTCCTAAGCGATGTTCATTCAAATCTTGTTTAAACAGCAACTAATTTCGCCGCAAAGCACTACAACTTTGTTGCAACTTGCATGAAAATTGCTAGCAAAAGCAAAGAAATTTTGTAAGAAAAATGATCAATTTATCAAAATTTTCACATAAATTTTTCTTTCATTTCATTTTGTCATTGAACGTTAATCAATTGAATATATATATATATATTTTTTTGCTTCATTCGCTTGATGACATTGAATGAATCTTTTGTCGGCAAATTTTTAGTTGCTTTTTTTCGTATTTTGCTTTTTTCTTTTTTGCATTTTGCCAATTTATTGTTTACGGCGTGAAAGTGAAAACTTTTTGGAAACTTGCGCTTTTCTTTGGTAACAGAAAAACTATTAACATACGTTAAACTTTAAGTGTCTGAACGTCTGTCTGTACGTCTGCCTGTCTGCCTGTCTGTCTACAAACTTTGTTTACATATTTGTTTGTTTACTTACAAAACTCAATTGAATAACAACATTCGAGTCGTTGAGATGATTTGAGTGATTTTTTCGAGTGGCTTCAAAGTGTTTTGTGGGATTTATGGAATTTGCTTACCTAAAAGAGAGAGAGAGAGAGAAATGTGAGCATTAATAAAAGAAAACTTAATTATAAAAAAAAAATATAAGTTAATTATCTGTAAGATATGCCATAGTTTATATGGTAAACTGAATATAACTAAAGATATATAAATATATATATAAATATTTAATATAAATTAAATATATGGCGAAGAGAGTTAAAATAACAATTCTGAATTGAAATTTAAATCGAACCCAGCACCCCTTGACGAATTGCTCAAAACTTACAAATTTGCAGCTTATTTGGTGGAGAGAATAGTTTAGTCCAAGTACAGATTGGTCCTTGTTATTGAGTATTCACTGTATCATGCTTATGCTCAACATTCCTTTTATAGCATATATATATATGTAAATGTATATATGTATTGGATATAGATAACAAATATATCTTAAGACAATTTAGAGATCGAAAACACAATTAAGAATTTTGTCAAGCAGCCGAAACAACAAGAGGAAAAGAGAGAGAGAAAGAGTATAAAACAGAAAAAAGTAAAACACAAAAATTTACGATTGATTTTTTTTCTGAATTTTATTCTCTTGTTAAAAATAAACACAACAAAAATTTAACTAAAAATAAATAAAAGAAACAATTTTGGCGCTTGGCAACTGACTGAAAAGTCAAAAAAATTTTGATGTTTTCTTTTTTTGTGTTTGTACAAAATGATTTCAATAAAATAATATAAATCTATATATATTATATAGATAAAATAAAAACAATGATTTGCTTTATACAATAATAAAAGAAAAAATAAATAAATAAATTGACGCACTTTTTAGCAGTTTCTGGGGCATCATTTTTGTGTTCTACTTTAATTTTTTTTTCATATGATTATATTTGATATTATACTTGGTATTATAACAATTATTACTATTATTATTATTCTTGTTGTTGTTGTTATTTATTATTGTAACTATTTTTATAATTGAACTGTTTTTCCTATTGTTTAAATGAAGTTTCTGTTTGTACAGCTGCCGCAGCTGTTTCTGTGGCTCAGTTTAAGTCTTTTGTTTATAAACTGTAGACAAAAATGGATCGAAACTAGACAACTTAAACCAGATGTTATATACACTAGTTAAATATGCATACCTTTAATTTATAAATATATAATAAACTTAATAAGGTTAAGTTCTATATATATATATAATGCCACAAATTGTTACAAATTGCTTGATTTTGTGTGTCAGCAAAGCGACTGAAGTTACTATAAAAGTAATAAAAGAACAAAGTATCAGTTATATATATATATATCTGATATATATTATATTTATTTATATATATATATATCTACTTATATTTAACTGTATTTTTAATTACTTGCTGTTTATTTATATTGCATTTTTTTGGGTCGTTTTATTTGCTGAATGCAACCAAAAATAGCTACAACAGTTTCGTATGCTGCTGGCCAGCATTAACCCTGCCCTTTGTATCTATAAGATACATTTTGCACATATCTCGCCTGAGTCGCCTTCTGGGTCATTGCTGCGTCTCTACCACTAGCTCTATATATATCTATCTCTCTCTCTGACTGTGTGAGTAGCTGCAAGCACAGCCTTGGACTTAACGTCTTCGTCTTCATTTAACGTTTTGTTTTTTTTTTGCTCCCTCTGTTAGTTTAGCGTGTGTTGTATGTGTGTACATATGTATTTGTGTATGTGTGTTATTGTGTATGTATTTGTGTATGTATTTGTGTATGTATTTGTGTATGTATTTGTGTCTGTACTTGCGCTTGTCTTAATTAAATTAGCATTTGGTTTTCATTGTGTGCTCTTGTCCTTAACTGACGCTTTGGCTTCTGCATACAAAAATACATATACAAATACAACAACAACAACAAAAACAAAAATACCAAAATAAAAACAACAACAAAAACTGCACCCATTTTTAATTAGAACGCAATGCAAATTTGCTGACGAACATAGAAAAAAAAATAAATATATATAAAATAAACCAAAAAAAAAAAGATACAAAACACGCTTCGAACCCGTAGACGATGTCGACTCTCGTCTAATGTAATCAAAGTCAAATCGCGCTACATATGTTAATGCCACAGCCCAATGCATTCACACACACACACACACACACACACTTACAAGTGAGGTATGTAATGCATGTGTGTATGTATGTGTGTGTGTGTGTGTGTATCTATCAAGTATAGCTCGTAGCTATTTAGCTATTTAGTTGTAGCATATGAAATACCCGACGGACAACGCACTTGGCGACCTTCGCCGTGTACGCCACGGCATACGTATCTCAGGGTTAACAATCAATAACAATAACAACAACCACCACCAACAACAACAGCTAAAAATAACAGCCAACAACCAAACAACAAACAAAGATAAAAGCGCATTTAACTAGAGCAAGAGCTTTGCTTAGATATTTGGCATTAGCTTGCAGCAGCAGCAGCAGCAACAACAGCAACAACAGCAACAGCAGCTGCTGCTAAAAGTGTTCAAAACAAATGTAAACATACTAGATCCGGGAGACTGAAAACGGAACTGCATATGGAACTGCAATTTGAGTCACAAATGGAACTGGAACTAGCATGGTTCAAGGTAAATGAAATTGAATTTGGTCTTGTCTTATAGCAGCTATAAAAAGAAGGACTGCTGTTGCCCTTTGACCTTGCTTAAATATTGTATTTCTCAACTATAAATATTACACTTATATCTATATAAGTGTTAGTGTGCAACAAGTTGTTCCAACTACATCATTTTGTCTGCAACGTGCAACGTGGCGTATGAGCGATGCTTTAGTTTAACTTCCTTGAGAAAGATGTCTAAATGGCGATTGCCAAATTTCAAATTACTAAAATAACTTGCAACTTTGTATTGCTGTTGTTTGCCAGTTGCTCTTGCCTTCGTTGTTGTTAAAGCAACACGTTTTGGGCCAAAAACTTAATTGCATATTGCAACAACAACAACAACAACAACAACAACAACAACAACAACAACGCCAACACTTTGCGTGCAATTTAAATAAAAATATAACAGTTGAAAATACATAATTAAAATTGAAAATAAAATAAATAATAAATTACTTGTGCTCATTCCTTCAATCGTTTTGAGTGCAAGGGAAACTGGCACGCGTTGCTCAAAAATAAATGAGTGCAAACACAAAAAAATAACGGGACTTAGTAAGAGCGAGAGCGCAATAATGCGAACACTCATAGCACACACAACATTTTTGATGGGTTTGTGTCTTTGCTTAGCTTAGCCGGGTGTGAGTGGCACCGGGACACAAATCTTATTGTGTGTGAATAATGTGGCATAATGTGACACCCTTGACACATACACACAACCACACACACACAGAGGCACACACGCAGCGTATGTTATTAGTTCTTTTGGAGTTGTCTTGATTGCCTACGCCTGGACAATGCGCTCTGCTCTGCTTCACTTTATCTATTTGTATATATATATATATTTGTGGCAAATTATTTTGAAATGCAACAAGTTTGTCTCTAATTTACATACTAAATTTTCGTCTATTATCAGCTTAACCCAATTGCAAAGCAGCCAGCTAGACCCACCTAATCAGCCACCCACTTGCTCCGCTTCCTGCATACATTTGCATACATTTTCTTTAGGGGGTTGGGCGGCCTGTAGTATATGGTTTATGGATTACCTTATAAATATTTGAGTTTTAACCCAGTTACCAGTTACCAGTTACCAGCTATCAGCTAATTTGGCATATTTACTTATCGTTTAGACTTGAAATGAAACTCATTACCATTTCTCTTGATTTTACTAAGGAGGTGCGGTGGGTTGGACGTTCTATTTTGTTCTGAATATTGATATTGAATGTATATAGTTGAGAGTACACTATATAGTAACTAATATATATATACATATTATATATTATATATTCCATCTAAATCCTTCCTTTATTTTTCTCTTATGTTTTGGTTAATCTGATTTGATTTCCTTAATGGATTTTGTTTAGGCCATTTACCTATTGTAGCTGAAACTATGTCCACAAATGGGCCTCAGGCAACGCGTGAAGATTATTTATTTTGCCATGTGCCTAAGCATACACAACAACAACAACGAACGATATCAACAACAATGCGGTGTTGTTTCCAACTAACTTTGAATGGGGTCAGAAGCCAACAAACATCGCTACGTAGCGTGTGCCACACACATACACACACCCAATACACACACACACTAACACTCAGGTAGATGGTGGCTTAAGTTATTGGCTAATTTGGTAAGCAGGTTATTAACCTTTTCAATCTTCAGTCATCTGTCGCATAGAAGATCTATCAATCCAGGTAAAAGAAACAGAATATTGCCACGGGAATAGAACCTTTAACAGTACTGCCCCGCCCACAGTTCTACCATATCTGGCATATAACAGCTTTTTAGCCAACTGTAGTTTAACTGAGATACTTATTATTATTATTATTATTATTATTATATGACTATAAGCAAAGTCTGGTCGTGTTTGCACGAAGTTTTGTTCCAAATAGATTTTGTTACTTGTGGCAACAAATGATTCCATAACTATTATAATGTTAAACGTGGATCGATAGTATCAATTTAATAGTAGCAGCTATTGTTATACTGTATATATATGTGTTTGTGTTGTGTGTACACACAGCTTACAAACGGTAAAAGTAAAATAACAAAAGAAAATAGAAAATAAATGATAAAATACCCAAACGCAAACAAATTGTTTACATAATATGCGCAGGTCGTCTGTGAAAACAGAAGTATATAGAAATACAGGAAACACTGAGCGAAAAAACGTAGTAACTACAAGAATAAATATATAAAATGGAGTATATAATATTAACTTTAGCTAAACCTATACATAAGTAAGAAGCAGCTGCCAGCTGGCGGCTCTGTTAACTTTAACAGCGACTTAACAGCGGACGGCTGTCAATTGACTTCGATGGCAACAATCAATGATAATAATTAATGATTGTTTTTAACTGCTTAAGAGTAGGAGTTAGCTTATATATATATATATAAGTTTATATAGATATATATATATATATATATATACATATGTCTAGTCATGTCTAAGGTCCATTGATTGGGAGCTAATTGGGCAGCGTTTGGCAACGTGCGTTGCCTGCACAAATGACATACAAAAATATACATATATACAATAAGTTGCAGCTATTGTGCCAAGTATACACATATATATCTAAACATATATATACACACATACACATACATATACACATATATCATATATAAAGAGCAATGTAATGTAATGTAATGTAATGTAATTAGTGAGGGGTTTGCAGCAGCGTCAAAATGTAATTTGCGCTTGTGAAATGTGTCTGGGCATGAGCTATGGGCTCATGGGCTATGGGTCTATATGGTCTATGGTTTATAGGTATACCCCGCCCATGGGTCTGGGTCTCACACGTGACACACTGCCAAACTAGTTGGTGTAGAGGGGGTAGATGGGTGGGTTTGGTGTATATACCCACTTCCACCCATACAAATGTCTCCACACAGAAACAAAACTGCCAAATGCAAAAACTGACCAAGTCATTAGGTTTCACTGCGCGCAACGCTAATGAACCCGGATATATATATATATATATACATAAGGTATATTTTTTAGGTATATTTATATACAGACTATGTTGTTATATATATGTGTGTTTATATAAAGAAAATTAAACATGTACATATATTTTTTTATTTTTTTTTTAGTTTTTTTTGCCACGCATTTCGTTGCCTATTGGAATTTCAATATCGAATTGAAATTGAAATTATAAATTTAAAATTCAATTCAATTGCATTGCATAAATTTTGAAATGTGTCTTTTGTTAGTTGTTGCTGTTGTTGCTTGTTGTTTTGTAACTAAAACTTTTAATTGAAACAAAACGAAAAAAAAAAAATACCGATAAAAACAAAACTAAAGACAACAAAATTCTTGGCACTTAATGAGCCACAACAAGCAGCGTACAAAATGCCATAAACGCATTTCAAGGTACATAAAAAAAAGAAGGAAAAAAACATACAAATGTACAAACACACACACACACAGATACACATACATATACATAGAGAGTATACAACAATTAAAGAAGAAAAATAAGAAGAAAAAATAACAATAACAAGAAGAAATAGAAATAGAAATAAAAGAAAAACGCAAAAACATTTTTAACGAGCTACGCATTGAAAAGTTTTTAGCACCATATGCTACAGTTGACAGTATAGGGTGTAGAACGTGTGTGTGTGTGTGTGTGTGTGTGTGTGTGTGTAGAGTGTAGCTTGTATTGTGGTTATGTGTGGTGTGTATGGGTGTGGCTGTCTTGTGGGTGGCTTTTTAGTGGGCCACCATCACCACAGTTAGGGGTAGCTGTTGCTGGGGCGTGTCGTGGGCGTGACAATTACCTTAGCATTGTATGTTCCGGCTGTTGATGCTGCTGCTGCTGCGGCTGCGGCTGCTGCGGATGTTGATGCTGACGTTGACTTTGCTGCTCCTGCTGCTGCAAGCCAATTTACCGGTTTCATGTGTATGCAGTTGGGGGCGGCTGAATCCGCACAAAACTTGTGAAAAGAGTTACAAAAAACAATTTGATAGACGAGCGAGCGAGCGAGCTTGCGGGGGGTGGTTTAAGTGCTGCTGGAAAGGCAGCAACGGCGCACTTCAGTTTGGTCTTGGCAGCTGTGACAACTTTTCAATTGCACTTGTTATACACTCACTACAATTCCTTAGCTCTTCTATACTTTTTAGCTTCTTTTGCTTGTGTCACTTGTATATAATATTTATGCTTTATTTGTTGTCTTCAATTTTTTGGAACACTGTATAAACACACACACATATATATTCATATATATATATATAATGTAAAGATGCACACGTACACATATATAAAAACGATACACAAGAAAATGACACAAAACTCTCTTTAACGTTTTTATTATTATTAATATATCTTTTTTATCTTTTCTTTTCTTTTTTTGTTTGTTGTATTTTTCTTTTTTTTAATTGAATTTTTGCTTTTCTGCTTCCTTTTTTGGCACACAAACACGCACACAGTTCAACTTAAGTGTAAAGCGGCCTCTGGCGGACAACATATGTTACAATTGAACGAGAGTCGGCAAAAAGTTTATTTTTTTTTTTTCAGCTGCAATTATTATTAATGCTTTTGGTCTTTCTTTATGCTGCTGGTGCTGCTGCTGCGACTGATGCTGCTGCTGCTACTGCTGCTGCTGTAGCTATTTCTTCTTCTTAAAAATGTTGTTGTTATTGCAGTTGCTCTTACGCTCTAGGCAAACATATGTTTGGGCAGCCAGGCACGTACGCAACTTTTATTGAGTGACTGAGTGAGTTACAGTATGTGTGTGTGTGTGTGTGTAAACGAGAGAGAGTGGGAGAGAGTGATATGTAGCAGGCGTAGGATATGTAGATGTAGCAGCAAGTTGAAATTACCAAAATATGTAACGGTAACTAAAGCTGCTCTAGAATATTCGCTACGCGTTTCAATTGTGCTAAATTGTTGTAGCTATCTACAACTTCTTCACCTACTTCTCGTCTCTTCTTTATATCTTTTCGTATATATCGTTAAATTATTAAATTTTATTTTTATATATTTTGTTTTTCTTTCTTTCTTTTGCACAAATATTTTGCTAGGCTGGGCGGCTGGGCGTATCGATATCGATACTGATACTGATACTGATATTGATATCGTTGACTGTTTCGATGCTCTGACTCTCTACACAGCACAAGAAGTAGAAGTATATATGTTTCTATATATATATATATATATATATATATGTGATTATATATATATTTATGTATGAATGTCTCACTCTATAAGTATAATATATATTTTATTGTTGTTTTTTTTTATTTTTATAATTTTTTTTTTTGTGCGGATCCGCTGTAGGCTTGTTGGGGCTTTCGTGCGCGGTCACTCTCGTTGAACGACTGAATTCAACGGCAATCGTTGGTGGCATGAAACTTGACTACGCGGCGGTCCAAAGACAGCACACGGCAATTGAGTGAAAAACGCAGCGGCAGCAGCAGCAGCAGCAACAGCAGCAACAGCAGCAACATTCGCAGTCACATCGTAGTCACAGCAGCAACAGCAATGGCAAAGCTCTCAAAAGCACAAGTGACTCCGAAATTGAGTGAAAAGCACAACAAAAAGTGAAAAAAAAAAACAATATATATATAAATTGTCAAGCATTGGGGTATTGCTGCTGCCCCTGCTGCTGCTGCTGCTGCTACAACCACTGCTGCGGCTGCGGCTGATCCCATTCGAAAGTTTAATTATATTTGCGCCACCGACACTAGTTGCTATGCTGCTTACTGCTTGCTGGTGGCTGCTGTGGCTGCTACTCTATGCTTGTTGCTGTTGTTGTTGCTTTTAGATTTTCGAAACCGGCAAGACGCAAGCAGCAGCAGCAGCAACAGCACCAGCAGCAGCGACTGCGACAGAGGCAACTGCTTCGATCAGGCAAAGAAGCAACAAATTGTACACGCTCAATTGTTTTGGTGCTGCTGCTCTCGTGTCTCTGTGGATGTGTATTTGTGTGTGTGTTGTGTGTGAATTGGTTTGGTGCCTTTTGCGACGCCAACAATTACGTCAGAAATGCTCATACACACACAGATA
The DNA here is from genome assembly GCA_037044455.1 of Zygothrica quintamaculata. Lineage (NCBI taxonomy): Eukaryota > Metazoa > Arthropoda > Insecta > Diptera > Drosophilidae > Zygothrica > Zygothrica quintamaculata. Next base: position 11,532 of record JBAMBS010001064.1, read on the forward strand.
TGCATACACACATAGACGACGCACAGGCAGAAACCTAGCGACGGTCGCAAAAAAAATAAAGCTTTGCACTAAAAGTTTTCTTATACGAATTTCGTGCGCCGCCGTTCTTTTTTTCAATTCATGCGCGACCCAAACACACAATCACACACACACACATATGCATATATACCACGCAGTCGAGCGTCTGACTGCGGGCCCCCCACACATACTACTACAGACACACAAACACAGTGCACCACCGGCGACATAGAAATATGTACAAAAAGACGAGCGAAAACAAAAATTAAATTAATTAGAAATAAATATTGTGCACACACACACAGGCATACGCTGGTATACAGTTATGTTTTTGTGTATGTGTGCGTAATTAATGCAATTCACTTTAAAGCGTATCGAAATGGCAACCACAATAAAAACAACAACAATGAAAAACAAGCGCAAAAACAGCAAACGAAAAAAAAGTTTACGAAGACAAAAAAAAAAGCTCAACGCGTCGCCGTCACCAAAAGCAACTGTAAAAATTGCAAATTGAAAAAAAGAAACATTTATCTTTTTTCTTATTTTTTTTTTTGCATTTGTTATTATTGATTCTGTACAGTTTTGTCGCCTGTACCGCTGTATAGTAGCGTGTGTGTGTTAGAAGAATGTATTTTTATTTTATTTTTGGCATTGTTTATATGCATTTGTTTTGCATTAGATATAACTATTTTTAATTTTAAATTATATATTTTTATTTAATTTATTTTTATCTTAACAAGAATTCACACAAAAACCCATAGAAAATCTATAGAAAACGTGGCCAAAGAAGTTCGACATATGGCGAAATCTATGAGCAGCACACCAAAACTAAAAGAAAGAAAGCTGACTGCTCTATAACTCTGATAAGAATGCAGATCTATAACAGTTGCCTAACACTTGGCAGCACTTAATAACAGCTCATAATAGGCTCCAGCAGCTGAAGTGAATTTGCTTCGTTTGTATTTTAATATAAATATTTATATAATAATAATAATAAATAATAATATATAAATATAAATACTAAATTTAATATGTTGTTTATATTTAACTGCAAAAAATTGTAGCTTCATAAGCTATTTATAACCTTCGCTTTGAAGCTAACTTAATCATTTTGCCATGTTTATCGCATTAAATCAGCTGAAACAAACCGTTTTTTGTGTGTTTGTTTTTGGTGACGTTGCCATGACAGTTGGACATTAACTAATTTATCATTTGGTAGCTACTAATTTCCTTAATTAAAGCCATAAAAACTTAAATAACTAACTATAAATATATGCAATATGTTGACTCTAAAGTCAAAGGCCCCCAACCTCACACGCAACAGTAACTCGCATTATAATCGAAAAGTCACCAAGTCAATGGCAATGAACACTAGAGTATATATCTGATGGATTTTCAATGAAATCGAGACCGAAAATAATTAGTTATTAAATTTTGTGTTACTTTGAATCAATATCTAAAAAGAAAACAACATGAAAAACAAACTAATTCTTTTCAATGGAAATCTATTTTTGTTTACTGTAAAAAACTATTATTACTATTATCTGTAGAGTAGAGAAAAACTAATAGATGTCTTTGATATACGATATGATAAGCACAAAAATAAATAGCATATGGCAAATGTTATTGTTAGAAAGGATTATATAAAGGTATTATATAGACAATGACTGCAACTGAATCACACTTATACTCTATATATATTAATATATTATATATACTGTTAGATTGTGTGCAATATTTAAGCTTATTATTTGATGCTACAAATTATTATATCAGCTGGCTTTATACAATTTATATACAAATATATATATATATATTTAATTGAGATTTTAATGCTATCAGCTGCAAAAATGAAATACAAAGAAACAGGATGCATTTACAGTTATATATACATATATACAGGTTGATTCTATTATATAGATTCTATATACGAGGTGGGAGAGCCGCTGCTGCTGTTGCTGCTGCTGCTGCCGCTTATCGGAGTTTGTTGCCCAACGCCCTTGACAACACACAATGTCGCTGTCTGCATGTGTTCGTGTGTGTGTGTGTATGTGTGTGTTTCTTGCTATTTCTAATACCCTGTAGCCCATTGAAAGACAGTTCAAAGGGTATATAGTTACACTCACTAAATATAAGCAGCAGTTAAGTTATGCAAATTCTTAGACAACACAATTTTTCTAGTTATAAAATGAACATGCAGTTTCGATTGCGATACCTACCGATTAATATCGTTTAACTTACAACAACTGATTAATCAATAAGCTAAGCTTTAATTTTAGGCAAAATAATTGCTTTAAAAACACTATTTCTAGTGTTCACCTGAGGTTGCAATGGAACCCACCAAAGTGCCACATTTGCTGCTACTTTGTGTGTGTTGCGGTGTGTGTAATATAAGTATAGGGTATCTTTTAGTTGTGCCTGGAGTAGAATAACTTTATGCAGTGCTTTTTTTTTAGTATATTTAACAGTTATTGTTAAGGCGCAATGACGCTAATTGCAATTAGGGCGCCAGTTGACGTTGCCTGCATTTACATGACACGTGCCACAGCAGGCAGCAAGAAATAGTTTGAAAAAAGAAACAGTAGGGAAAAAAGAAGCAAACAAACAAAACGTTAAGACAAAAATGACAAGTGATAAGAATAGAAATAGAAATACAAAACAGAAGTAGTAGATATAAATAGTTTTTGGGGTTCTTAAAGCCAAACAAACGCTTAAACAATTCCCTTAACAATTTCAGGTGTTTGCTGCATGTGACTTGAGACTCGACTCGACTCGGCTTGTCTTGACTTGGTTTTGTGGGAGGGGTTTTGGTTTTGTGTTAATAAACTACGTTCTAAACTAAAAGTGGAGCTTAAAAAGAACAAAAATACATATAAATATTTATACACACACATACAAAAACACGTACAGAGACACAACAAAAGCAACTGTTGGCCAGTCTGTCCTTTCCTTCTGTCTGTCTTTCAGTCTCTTGTCTGAGTTGTTGCCTGTCTGCGTGTTTGCGCAGAAAAGACCTTGCTTTCGATTTTCAAAAACGCACATATACCACACAAATACATAAACACACACACACATACACACACACACACACATATACACACAGTCAGAGCGCGAAACAAGAAACGTTTAAATTGCTATTTTATGCACTGAAATCTGACTATGGAATACCAACAACCAAAAAGCGAACAAATACAAATTTATATTAAAATAAGATTAAAATAACAGCTACAGCAACAGCAATAAAACAATAGCAACAACAAAAAACTTTTAAAAATATATATAAAAAAGCACTAAAAACCAACAACAACAACCAACCAGCAACAACAACAACATTAAGCGCATTGATGGTTACAAAGACAAAAGTCATTTATAAATTGTATCAATGCCTTTTTGCCTCAGCGACGCCCCACAACACACACACATACAGATATATACATATATTATATATATACAAATACATAGGCACACCTCACACCTTCTCTGCATTGCTGCAGCGTCGTCACGCCTCCACCAATCGCCACTTTATAAAGTTTCCCAGCAGCACCACCCCAACGCCTGATCCCCAACGTCTAGTCTACTTTGCATGCGACAACCATTCGTCCCCACCCCACACTCCCTTAGTGCTTACCACCACAGCATAGACAGACTGAACCAGGTCCAAGCCCAATTCAAGCCAAAAACCTTAACGTAAACAAAAACAACTGCAAGAACAACGTCAACGTGGACGTTGACTGCGACTGCGACGTCAAGTGTTGCAGCGACAGCTAAAGTACGCTTGATTGCGTCGACGTCAGCAGCGAACGTCAGCAATCGACAGCGATCGATGCAGTCGACTGTTCTTGTTGTTGTTAATAGAACTTGTCCGAAATGCTATACTTATTTAATACCCTATAGAACAAGGCTTAAATTGTGGCTAAAAGAGCTGACAAAGCAGCAATAGACTAAAAGTTATCGATTTACAATTATAACCTAAAGCATTTCAATGCATGTTTAAAGGCAGGAAATAACGTTAGAATTTCAAAGTTTTTAATGTTAGCTAAGCGTGAGCTTAAGATAAACTTTTAAATAGTAAAACCATGACAATTGATAGTTAACTATTAACTGTTTTTAGCTATCGATAAGTGAGCATATTTTAAGCTTAAGAAAGGAACTAATGAGATATATAAAAAGAAGATTTAACTTGGTGTGAATATCCAGTACAGTTGGCTGTACGATAAACTAGAAACAACGGTAGGTTTCGATAGCTATCCATAACCTTTATGAAACTGAAGCAAATGTTGAGCGAAATGAAGCAAATCAATTTACACAGATTGAAGCTTAGCTTTAAGCGTTGATTGTAATACCTAACAGCGTGTTAACAGACAGTTAATAGTGCTAGATTTGAACTGACAGGTAACTTACAGGGTATCTGTATGTCATATAGTTTATGCAGCTAAATTGTGCACTGCATTTGTTTACTTTTAACTTGTTAACTTGGCTAAGCTGTTGGTTGCTTGGTTTTGCTTGAAGTTTGCTCTTGGTTTGCCCTGTGCATATCGGCCTATGTGCCAGGTTAAAAAAGACACCTTTCAAGACTGGTTTAGTTATTGCTTGAACACACACACACAGATACATATACACACAAACATACATACACACAAATATAGAGTTAAGTCTTGTATATGTACGTATGTGTGTGCCTGTGTGTGAATTGCTTTGACTTGGCTTCTTGTTGCAGCTCATTTGATATGGACTTCTATAAAAAGGCACCAACTAAAACTAAACACAACAACTAATTCACTATGAATATGTATATAAGAGTGTGTGTGTGTGTGTATGTGTGTGTATATGTATATAGTTTTGCTTGGGTGTTGGCTAGCAGCATTTGTTGCTATTGGAATGGTTGCAATTGCCAACAAGTTAGAAGAATGTCGTTTTATTGTTGGTCTTTGAATGCAAAGTGAATTGTTGAAATGCTTCAAGTAGCTAAGCGACTCATACCTTAACTCAATAAGGTATATGTAAAATGAGTACCAAATATGGTAACAATAATATTCAGTTATTGGGAGTGGCCTATAGCCAGCCAGCCAACATAGGCAACAGATATCATCTCCATTATTAAGTTATTAGAAGAACTTGCTGCAGCAGCAGCAGCAGAAGTAGAAGTAACAGCAGTTCTTTAGTGTTCAAATGCAGCTGACACACACACACACATGCATACGTATACACACACATAAGCCACAAAAGTATGTACGTCGTTTGAGCCCATTGTTTCTGGCTTAAAGAGTTATGTAACAACGTTAAATACATTGGCTTTATGCAAGAATTTGCAATTGCAACAAAAACAAAAAAAGTGAAAGTCAAACACCAACACACAACAAACACACAAACATGCACATACTTAAGCATAGACAAAAAGACAGACAGACAAACAGACAGACACACAGACAGACCGAGCAGACAAAGTCTCTTATAAATTACGTATACGCAATGTTGCCTGTGCTTCAGGCAATCGTCATGAAGCGCTTTGTCTGTCGACTGCTGTTGATTGTTGCTGCTGCTTTTGGTATTTGGCTAAAACGATAAGGGGACGCATCCTGTATTCCAGACACGTTGCCACAAATTTACGGCCGCAAGAACAAAAGGCTACAAACGTGATACCAACAACAACCAGCAACAACAACAACCAACAACAAATGACCTTAATTCTGTGGCAACAGCGAAAACATCGTCAAGAAACGACTCCAAGGGCAGCGGCAATGCAGTGGCATGCACTTAACATATGAGCACCAAACTTATATATATATAAATATATGTAGATATATACACAGAATATATATATATATATATATATATATATATACTATATACCCAATTACTGTACTCTATATATATGTATAAAGAGCTTCTACACTCGAAAGAATTGCTTAATACTTAACTATTCAAGAGCCTTCAAGTAGTGCATTCTAGTCAGAAGGGTATATCTAATGGCATATGTCCAATTGGAAGTGCTTTTAAGATTCCAATTGGACTGTCTAACAAACACCTCTTAAAGATAAGAGACCCCCTAAAGAACCTAGGAATATGCATATAACCAAAGCAAACCCAAGTCAAATCCTGCCACTTTATCGTCTGATTCGATTTAGTATAAGTCTATATACCATATAAGCTGCTATATAATTTTAATTGAATAAGGTTTGGTTATCATTATTATTTCTATATATATCCAAAATTAATAAAGAAATGCATTAAAATCTGTTTTAAATAAAATTTATAGCAACTTTTATAGCAAGTCAATGCTCTGAAATACCCCCGTTTTATATATAGAATATATAGTGTATATAATGCACATTTTAATAAAATTTCACGATTTATTGAAATTATATATCATATATAACTTTATCTTATCAAAGTCCAAACGAAACACTGATTAGATCGGCATATATTAACCGATTTTAAATAAAATTTTCCTACATGTATAATTCATACAACAAAAGTAACTCCTAGGGAAATTTTAATCAACTTCTATTCAAACTATATAGAAGTTTTCCTTAAGTGTATATATATCTTTGTCTAAGCAATGGTATCAGATGTTATAGAGTATCCGACAAGATGTGATATCGGTTTGTATTGTTGGATATCGTCTGGCATATCGTTTGGTCAAAACGCTCACTTTGCAGGCGCATTAGAATGGAACTGGTTGCAGCAGCTGCTGTTGCTGTTGTTATTTGCTATTGCTGCTGCATGTTGTCGTCTCTTTGAATTGTGTCCTAACACTTGGCGCAACGCCTCCGTGGCATGCAGCAGCCTCTGTGTCTCCGTGCCACAGTAAGGCGGCGTTAACGAGCTCGTGCTGTGGCTGCCACACAACGCACAAGAATTGCCATGAACCAATTTGATAATACACAAACACATGAACACACATATATACATATATATTACAAAGTATATTATACACACACACATATACACACGCACGCACAACAATTATTTGCTGGCGTTTTTTTTTTTTCTTGAGACAAGAAAAAAAATTGAAAGTTGCCTTCGAACGATTTGTGGCGCATTTGAAAACTTGACGAAGCGTGAACAAGCCGTTATAAGAAACAACAGCAGAAACCAACGGTAAATAATGCCATACCTTCCCCACTCAAACCCCATGCCTTTCCCTACACCAAAACAATGCTGTATACCAACTGTACAAGAGAATTACCCTTGCCCCTTGCACCCTAACAAGTGACCGTGAAATTGATGTCCTGTCGCGTTGCTGGCGTCAAAGTGCTACAGTTTCAGACAAGTTAACAAGACAGCACAACAACAACAACAGACAGTTACCCTTTAATCAAGATATAAGCACAGCTATAACTAAAAATAATTATGGCATTATTTACTGATATTTCTATATTTACTACAAGTCAAAGAATTCTCCCAGTTGTTGTCATAAAATTGTTTAAAACTTAAAGATTAATCAGATTTTAGTCAATTGAAGGATATATTATAGCCATTAAACCTGTTGCTTTATATTTTTATAGGGTATTACAAAGAGGAAAACAATGTGTTAGCTGTGTATCACGGCAACAATTTCCTGTCTGCACTTTGCGTGGGCGCCAAAAGGGAAAGACAATAGCAACAACAAAAAAAAACAAATTTTCTGATAAGCATTTTATGTTTATCAGTTTGAAACACACACAAAACACAACACATACACAGTTATATACACACACACAAACAAACATACACTTGACTTAACTTGATTAAGAGTCATCTTTATTGCCAGTTTATTTTGAAATTGACAGCTAAAAATAGACCACAAATAACGTAGGCAGCAAACTGCCAAATGATTTTGACCAAAAGCAAGTGCAAAATACATGCACAAAGAGTACAATGAAGGAAACAGAAAGTGATAGGAAGGAAAGTATAGTAATTTTCACAAAGTCACAAAGAGGAAGTGAGAAAAAATTAGAGCAGAAAAAGAGAAAGAGATAAACAAAATATACGATGAAATTTTGTATACACTTTCGTTTAGAAGCAATCCATCATATATGATACTAGGAATATAATGTTTATCTATAGATTATATTTATCTAGGAATTAGCTTTATATATGGGCAATAGATTACCTAAACTAACAGTAATTAGAGTTATCTGCATTTGTTTTCTTTACGGAATGAAACCTGCAGATTTGTTGTGCTGTGCGCGCTCTGCGTAATCATTGGTTAGAGTTGACTATAGATATAGTCGAAAGCTGTATACAAATCGGTTCTAGGAATTATATTTATATATATCAGCAGCCTTATCTGTTGTTAAGGAAGTGCTTAACCTATTTTGGGTAACATTTTCAGAGTCAAAAGATACAGCCAAAGCCGTTACCTAGTCCTTCGTAGTTCATTATAGTTCGTCTAGCTTCTACTATAACTTCCTTACCACCTATAACAATGCAACTTGACCTTCTTTCCTAATAAAGAATCATTCCTCAAAAACTAACCACAAATGGAGTTAGTCTACAAAATCTATTCAAACTGTAGATTTGCTTTTGAGAAACAAATTCAAAGATTTAAAATTAACAAAAGATGTCTCAACTTTTGGGCTATCAACTTTTATTATTCAATTTAAATGTAAAATTTAACAAGTTTTTTACTTAAACTTATCTCTTTTGATGCTTCTTTTGCTTCTTTAACTAATCAAAGAGTTCGATATTCAAATTGTTTACATTGTGTTACAGCGGCCAAGAGACGTTAATATTATTAACATAATTTATATACAATGTGTATGAGATTTGCATTTGCTTAAATTAAAGTTGAAATATATCAATAGAAAATAATATTTAAAAAAATAGTTTAAAATCTTTAGTTTAATTTTATGCACAAAAAAGTAAACTTAATTTTCAGAAATATAAAAAAAAATGGAAACGAAAATGAAATCTGTTTAAAAATAAAACCCACAAAGTGTGAAGACAGACGAAATTTATAAGAAAAACCCATTAAAAGTGACATCATTAGGTTTCGGAATAGATTATTATTATTATTATTTTAGGAGTATGGTTATATAGCTGAAAACAGCTTAATATGCCTAATGAGTAGGTAAACTACAGATTAGACTGGTTTATAATATTTTCAGAGTAGTTGCGGACTAATTTTGTGTAACAATAATAAATTTGAGTGAACAATATTATTTAGGCAATTTGTCGGAATTCCCAAATAAATTTCTATGATTATTTATATTCGGAGTAGTTCGAATTATTTTAGGATCCTTTCAAAATAGTTTCACAATGATTTGGGGTAGTGTATAATTCTATATTATATATTTTCTTAACTTTTCGGATTGATATTCCCTTTCGCATTAGTTTTTCTCAACCAACTGTTTAATTATACCGTTATACCCTAAGGCAAAAGTCTATAAATAGCAAAGTAAATTGAAAATTTGCCATGTCAACACACACATTGAGGAGAGAATAAAAGAGAATCCTTTGAGGCAGCTTCTTAAGCTTATCCACACAGATCCTTGACGCGCCAGCGGTTGATGACGCCAGCCAAATGCCAAATGCGAAGAACGAAATGAAAAATGAGGGAAGCACTGAGGGCAGTAAAGAAGTAAATAACTGAAAAGAAGGCGTCTCCAATGATGCTTACTATAATGAAAAATCGATAAGCTGGCTGGCACATAACATCTACTACACACCATCTAGTGTTGTCCAGTTGAATGGTTTGAGCTGCGATTAACTGTCACAGCAGCAATAGCAACAGAAGCAACAGCAACACCAATAGCAACAGCAACCGTAGCAGCTGCTACCGCATTCAAGTGGCAAGTTAAGTGAGAGTAAAGCCCACTCTCTAAATGGATAGTATTCTCTAACTACTGGCACAAGAAACCCAAAAGGGCAGCCGACAGGCGCCCACGTTTAGCCAAGAAGGAGAAATAAGCCACAATCATTGTGGTTAGGTGAGGAGTTATGATTGCTCTACGACGTTCAACGTGGTATACTGGCAATTGTAGCATGTGTCGTGTCATGTGGCATATGTGGCGGCGGCGGCAACAACTGGCGACTACTAACTGGCGACGGCTGGCGTCTGGGGCGTGGCATGTGGCATATACAATGTAGCATGTGTGGCATTTTGGCGACCGGAAACATTGCAGTCAATTAAGCGCAATTAACTAAATCCAATGAATATTACGTAATATTATGTATACAGTTGCCGACAGATTGATTCTAACGCGAGCTGACACGCAGTAAGAAGCAGAAGCAGCAGCAGAAGGAGAAGCAGTAGAAATCGAAGAAGAAGAAGCTGTTAATAACGGTATCTTATCAGGCACATGTGGCTCACACCGGTTAACAGACATGCACAATGAACGTAAATGCGCAGGATTTACGTTACACACACACGCCCACATGTGATGCCCACGCAAATGGGATAAGAAAAAAAGAATAAAACTAAAAAATGGAGAGAGGAAAATAAAAAATAAAAAAAAAATGTTACGCATCTCTGACGTCATAGTGAATGAGTCGCGAAGCTTCTAAAAGCCGCAAACTGCGTCATTCATTCACATCCAGAGACGCCACATTTGCCAGCCAGCCAACCACCCACCCACCACATCAAGCCCCACTCAATCACCCAATGATAAAAGCAGCAACAACAGGCTACAATTGCCGTAGGTTTGATTAGTTTTCGGGTGGGGGGCGGGTTGGAGTTAGTTGGAGGAAGTTGAAAACGCGCGCTTGCCTGCATTTCATTCATAAAAATTCTTAGAGAGAGCTTTAGCGGGCGCGCACGTTTTGAGAGAGAGCGTGCTTATATAGAAAGAGTAAGAGATGGGAGAGAGTTTGAGTCAAAGTAAGCTGAGTCCTTTGATGACCTTTGCCAATGCGCAAGACTTGAGTGAAACTTTTAGAGTGAAAGCTTTCAAACGCAGCTTGGCATTAGAAATGCGCAGTAAACGCACTGAAATATAGAGCGTGAGAAAGGGTAAAAACAGAACGAGAGAGAGAGACAGATAGTATGAGGTATATGAGTGTAAAGTTATTGAGTGGGTGTTGTTTTTTAGAAGGTGCTGGGTTTGGGGTACGTGATAGAGGTGCTGGGTTATGGGAGGGGTGAGAGGTGAGAGGTGCTGCTAAAGAGACAGCGGCTAAATGACCTTTAAGGCAACTCAATTGACGCCATTTTTCTTCTTTGTGGTTCTGCAGCAAGAGCAAAGCACAGCACACCACAGCACAGCATAGTACAGTACAGCAGAGCAGCTGTTGCAGCTGTAGCTATATAGTTGCAACTATAAGTAGCAACGGCATTAAGTATAGAACATTAACAGTAGCTAAGCCCGGAATCCAATCAACCATATTGTTGCATGGCAATCACCTCATAAACCGTTCAATTTATGAACTGGCCTAATGGCAAACCCCAGTTAACATTCACAATGACATAAAACACAAACACACACACACATATACATACAAATTGATATCGAATGAGTTAACAAGATGAGGAGCAACAGTAGAAGGCATCAAGCATCAACCAGCAACCAGCAAGCAGCAACTCACATTCGATTTCAAGGTTATATTTATCGAAATGTCAAAATTGCAGATGCGACGGCAACAAAAAATAAAAAAAAAAAAATCAGAAAAAAAATAATGCGAATCAAGTTTGCACCTTGGTTAAAAACGAGATGAAAACGTTGTCAATATTGAATACAAGTATTATGTGTTCCATACAATGAAACAAGTTCCCAAAGAGCATTAGAACAAACATATAAATATACCAACAACACACATACATTCATAATGATATTATAGTAACAATGATAATGATGATGATAATGATGTTGTTGTTGTTGTTGTTGATGATGAGGCGCATACCAAACCAAAACCTTTCCGATACACTCAATACATACACACGAACTGTGCTCTACTCTGACTTACTGACTGACAAACCCGTATTATAATTTATTGTGTAATGACTGCAATGACTATCAACAATACCAGCAACAACAATAGCAACACTAACAACAGCTGACAACAACAGCGACAACATGTGGCAAGCTGCAAACATAAGACAACAGAAAAACAAAGCGCAACTTCAATTTACCCACAGCAAAATGCAAGCAAAATGCTGCCTATAAAATTCTTATTTAGCCTGGACACAAACCCGCAGGCATTGTTATATTATACGATTTACATCCTTATTTCTACTTAATTTCAGTCAAAATTTGGCTTTTTCTGGTGAAACACCTGCTATATACTGCTTCATTTGTATCTTGTATATATTTTTAAACACTGCATATACCCCTCCTACACTAACACAACTCTATTTACAGGGTATACTAAGACAAGTGTGTGGTGCTGGCAGTTCTTAGGCTGCATGTAAATAAACAACAGTATATGGATGTATACGATGTTATTGATATACTATAAGCAGATATGTAGCTAATCTAAACAATAACTAAAGAATGGCATTTATATAGAAGCTAGAAGCAGTGCACAGCTTAAAACACAAGCAGTGCTGCTTAAGTATATATATATACAGACACAGCTTAAGCAACAGCTGCATCACTCCATCAATATACCTCGCAGTGTACATTTTCACTGGGTATACAGATCACATACAGACGCGACAATAACAATAATATATACATACACATACATACATACATGCACTCAGTCACATACATTCAAAATGTACCGTTGTTTTACAGTTTTTACTTTCAAATAAAAACCAAAAACAATTTCCAAAGCACCCAAAAAAGATTAAAAGATTGGAAGCTGATGCTAGCTGCGCGTCTACACTTTTTGAGTTGTATATAGAGAAGTAGTGTGTAAGTGTATATGTGTGTGTAAGTGAGAAGATGCGTGTGTTGATGGCTCTGATAAAGCTGCAGGGCTGGTCTTAATTATAGGCACTGAGAACTGGTCCAGTTTTGTTTATATAAATTGTGTTTACAACCTGTTGCCCTGTGGGATGGGTTGCTGGAAAAGCAAACACAAGGATTAAGAAAGAAAGAGAAAGAAAAGGGTTAAGAAAAAGCTTGTAAGAGAAGGAGATACAATAAAGGTGCAACTGGGTAGGTGGTAGGCTATTGGGAAAGAAAGAAGGTTGCGTTGCAGAGTACCTGACCATGCGCTGTGCTCGTGGTACGCAAAAGTAAGCGACACGCCAACAAAATGCAGCTCAGTATGCCAGTCAGTCAGTCAGTTAGTCATTTAGTCAGTCAACTAGTCAGTCAGTTGTTCAGTTTATCAGTGAGTTGGAGGCAGTAGTCAGTCAGCTTTTGGTAGTGGTTCTATGCACCACTCGAAGCTGCTGACTGCGGGTTTAACTACCACACGAAAAGTGAATGTCCACACAAAAGTCCTTGAAACCTGAAACCGATCTTTCCAGTTTACAAAACTAAGTGCACTCGATACTGCTACAACTTCTGCTGCTTCTGCTGCTTTTGCTATTGCTGCTGCTGCAACTTGCCAGACAACGAACTCAACAAGAAACTTCAACGGCTCTCCAAGATGCTGTTGTTGCTACTCTAGCTGCTGCTGCTGCTGGTCATAGCAACAAAATCCAATCGAATCCAAGCCAGGTCAAGCCAATCCAATCCAATCGAATTCAATTCAAAACTACTGTAATCCTTCAGCGATCACCTGAACGAATTACAAGTGCTACACAGCAAGAAATTACCTATAAGAAAACTACCTGAAATAGCACAGAAAACCCAAGCGAACCCCAAACTACAAGTCATTAACTAAAAATAATATATGCCCAATAAAAAAGCAAGCTAAGTACAAATATTAAAAAAAAATTATGCATAAATAGTTTTAAATAAAACAATACATTAAAAAATAAATAAAAAAAACTATGATAAATAAAAAAGGTTTAAATATATAAATTAAATTAAGAAAAATAAAGTAAGTATATATAAAATTTAAATATATAATAAAATTTAAATAAATAAACAAAACTTAAACAAATTAGCAAAATTTAAATAAATAAACAAAATTTAAATAAATAAACAAAATTTAAATAAAGACAATTAAAATAAATAAACACAATTTAAATAAAAAAATATGTATACATATAATAAAAAAAAAATAAATATATAAAATACAAATAAACTCAAAATAGAAATTAAAAAGAAAATATTATTATTAAATTAAAAAGAAAATATTATTATTTTATTATTATTAAATTAAAAATCAAATATATAAAATATTAAAAAACTAAATTAATAATAAAAATAAATAAAAAACCCTAACAAATAAAATTTAAATAAATAAATAATATACAAATAAATTAATATAAAAATATGGATAAACAAAGCAACAAATCAAAACAAAATAAATTTAACAAACAAACAAAAAATATAAAAACAAAATTAAAAGAGTATACAGAATCAAATTTAAATTTAAATTTAAAAAAAATTATATATTTATTTTATATGTAAAAATAATAAAATATAATAATAAAAAACCCAATAAATATAACATAAATATATAAAAATAATTCTATATTTTTTATATTATTTGGCTTAGTGTAATTTTTGCTACTTGTCAAGAATTTGGGTTGCTTTGGGTGCGGTTCGAGCTCAATTTGCGAGTATACAAATACGACGAGAATATACACATAAATATATATTTATATATAATATATATATATATATATATATATGTGTGTGTATGTATAAAAAGTAGAATGTGAATGAATAAGATTACAATGTTTGATATGAGAAAGAACAAGATTCTCCACCCCCAAACTGTCAGCGGACAACAACAGCTGACCAAAATAACCGGATCTATCAAATCAATATTAAAAGATATATCTCTTTATATATACATATATAATAATTGATTGATTTGCTACGCATATGCAACGGTATATTGCACAACGTAGACAGACAGAGAGAGAGAGAGTGAGAGAGACAGAGAGCAAGAGGGAGACATAAACATAGAAGAGAATCTGTTCAAACCAAAAAAGTGACAAACGAAATGCGATTACAAAATCAAAACGCAAAGCGAAACAATTAAGCTTTAAGCCAAGTTAAAAAAAAAACCAAAACAAACCCCTCAAAAACCAGCAACAGCAGCAGCAACAACAACAACAAGTTTGCAGACTATTTTTTAGCTATATCTCTATCTATAAATGTATCTCTAGCTGTATGTGTGTATATGCGTGTATTTCTGTGTGTTTGCATTTGTGTACAATTTAACGAACGTTACAGATAAATCAAAGCTCCAACTTTAATTTTTTTGTATTTTGACCAAAAAAAACCGAAAGCGTTGGGGCGCTGGTCCACTGGTCCGTTGGCCCGTTGCTCGCCAACCGCCAGCCGCCACCTGCATTGAATTGACATTGAAGCTGTTTGGTTATTGGATTGCTTTTTGTCTTTATTTTTCTTGTTTTTTTTTTTCCTTTATTATTATTATGTTTTGTTGTCGTTTGTTGCTTTTGTAAGAGACCAAACCTACAAGTGTCTCGTTGTTGTTGTTTTTTCTGCTGCTGCTGCTGCTGTGTTGCCCGCCTGCCTTTCATTTCTTGCAATTGGCGTTTTAATTTGCTTTGAGAAAAAAAAAAAAAAAATTGCATAAAAACTAAGAAAAAGAAAAAATGGATATTTGCAAGCAAATTTTAATCAGCTTATTCAATAAAAAAAATATATAAGTTAAATACTTTAACGTTAAGTAAAGTAATTGCTTGCAAAGTCTCTCAAATGATTTGAATAAATTTCAACAAAAATTTAAATAAACTTATTGAAAAAAAAAATATATATATATATATATACAATCAACTCAAGTGGAATGCAATTTTTAGATCAAGGGAAGTTGATTGACACAAAGAGAAAGCTGTTTAAAAGTTAATTAAAAATTAAGTATAATTAACAGTGCAGCAAAAAAGTGAATGTACCAAAATGCAGCAAGGGAGCAGAAGGACAAAGGACAAACAAGGCAAAATATGCAAAGAGAAGTAAATTAGAACAGAAATTTATTGAAGTTTTAAACTTAATAGAACAACGATAAACATATAATTATACTAAACAAAAAAGCTTTGAGTGAAAAAACCTAATTGCCTTTTGGTTCTGAGCAAATGGATGAAAGTAAAAGATAAAAAACAAAACAGATACAAGGGCAAGTGTTGAACTTATCTAAATGAACTTATCTGAAGCTACTCCACTGCACTCTCACTCTTTAAGCCTATAAAGATAAACTTAATTTAAATAGAGAAATGATAATAAAAGACTTAAAGCAGCGGAAATGAAACGAAATTATAATAGAATAATAAAATAAACAGTATAATAAAAAACAGAATAATAAAATAAATTTGCTTTTCAAGTTGAAGTTGATATATAGAAAATATATAAACCTATATAGTATATAGTTTTTTATATTATTTAAATATTTGTTTTTTAGCCACGTTTTAACTAATGGCTTTGGTATTTAACTTTCAAAACAAACAAATCGTTACAATAATAATAAAAATCAATTAGAAGTTTCAAAAAAAATTCCAAACGTAAATGCAACTAATTAACTTAAACCTTAATTACCCGGAGGCAGCTTAAAGCGCAACACAAAATAAAAATATAAAAATAATTAAAAAACAAACAAAAAAGAATAAGAATGTACAAAAAAATATTAAGAAAATTTATAAAAGAAACCGAAACCAAAACAAAACATGGAACTAATTCGCCTACCCCTTTACCCCTCTTAAAAGATGCCTATGAGAGCCCCTTCTTCACTCTTTTCATCTATATTTCTCTTCATAATGATTCCTTCAGTGCCTACCTCTACCTCTGACTCTACCTCCACCTTTATGTCTACCACTACCCCGGAATCTACCTCTTCCTCCATCTATCCTTTGCTACCTCTTTGACTCACTACTGCAACACACGTTGTGTTGTGTCGTGTTTGAGTGTATGTGTGTGTTAAAGGTGTTGCAACTCCCCTTAAAAAATAACTTTGTGGCGTGTTTGAAATTGTTTTTCATTTTTTTTTTTGTATTATTTTATAATTTTAATTGCGCATTGAAAAAAACCCAATGAAATGCCGCAAGGTAAAAAAAAATGAAATTATTTTATAAAGAATTTTTAAATTAAAAATATTTTTACAATAAAAAAATCGATAGACCCAAAGAGTTACTAAACAAATATATATATATATATATATATATATATATATATGCTATATAAGCTATGACGCACGGGGCCAGACGGAACAAAATTCCAAGCGGATTTTCAAAGCAAAAAAATAAAAAAAATACTAAATACAGTATAAAGCGTATATTTTGCGGTATATTGTGGAACGACCTTGCCAAAAAAAAAAACACAAACAAAAAAAGAAGCAATCAACGCAACGCTTTGAACGCTTCATGGCAAAAACACAATGAAAGAAGAATTAGCGGCGCTTAAATGATCAATATACAATGAAAGAAGACAACAAAAAATAACAACTAATAATAATAATAATAGTAACAATAATAGTAGTTATAAAAAATAGTAGAAAAAGAGGAGAAAAAATGATTTAGAGTAAATGCGCCATTCATAAAGTGGATGCCACAGAGAGAGAAAGATAAAAAAACATATGAAGCAATCGACAAAAAATAACCATTAGATAGATTCAAGTTGTATCTCAAATCATACAGAGATACATTGGAATAGTATCTGAAATCATAAACACACATTCGGATACATACGTAGATACTATTATATAGATACTCGAAGCATACTTAAAGTATTTTTATTTGTTTGTTTTATTGTGTTTTAGCGACAACATCCGCATTCTACGTGGCGCTCCAAATAGTTAAACAAAACGAATGGAAAATAAAAATAATACAAATAAATAAATAAAATAAATAAAAAAGAACTTTGATTAATAGTTTTTTTTTTTTTTTAGTTTTCTAGGTTTTAGCATTAAGTTTTAGATTTTTTATTTGTATGTTAATTTTGTTTGCTTCAATTTACTTTGTTTGCGTCACGTGATTTCAGTTGATTCACTTAAAAGTTGTCTTATGCTTTATTAATTTAAATTATTTTTTTTCGACTAAATTAGCATAATTTTAAATTTGCAACAATTTGAAAATTGATTTGTGCTAACTTTCAGTTAATTTAAAGCAATTGCTTACACAAAAAGCAAAAAATTTATAAAGCATTTAATCAATATTACTTTTAATAGAAAAAAAGCAAATAATTAAAAAATAATTTATTATAGAATTATTATATAAAATAAAATACATATAAATTAAAATATATATAAAATAAAATATATATAAATATGAATATATATAAATTAAAATATATATATATTAAAATACATATAAATTAAAATACATATGAATTAAAATATATATAAAATAAAATATATATAAATATGAATACATATAAATTGAAATATATATAAAATAAAATGCATATAAATTAAAATATACATAAATTAAAATACATATAAATTATAATATACATGAAATAAAATATATATAAAATAAAATATATATAAAATAAAATATATATAAAATAAAATATATATAAAATAAAATATATATAAATTAAAATATATATAAATTAAAATATATATAAAAGTAAATAAGTATAAAATAAAATGCACATAGAATAAATTTCTTTGAACATGAAAAGGTTAAAAGTTCAACTGACTCAATTAAAAATATATATTTTATTGGATTAACATATTTTTCTATAGATTTATTTAATTTTTACTATTTTCATATACAATTCTAATGCAACAAAAGCAAAATGTCAACTCAATCAGTTAAAATAAAAAATAAAAAAAAAATAAAACAAGTTTTAATTAAGAAATACCCAAAAATAAATTATAAATATAATTTTTATTATATAAATATTTATAAGTAAATTAAATAGATTTTAAATGCAAATCAGTTAACAATTTCTCAATCAATTTAGACAAGTTATGTTACACTTTTAAATAACACAACTGTACCTCAGTCAGTCAGGCTTAAAGCCAAATGCGTTGAGCTGATCCAGTTTTTATATAGTAATAAATAATAGTTATAAAAATAATAATAATAATAACAAAAAATTTCTGTTTTTGCCTTGTCATAAGCATTTGTTTTTGTGTTTTTAAAGCTGTTGCCAAATTGGCTACAATTAAGTTTAAATATAGTATTTACGTTCGATTTGGATTTGGTGAGTTGCAAAATATTGCAAGTCATCGATATATATATGTATACATATATAATAATCTACTGTAAACACTTTTGAATGAATATTGGACTCTTCTATTACTATTATTATTATTATTATAATTATATTTGTTATTGTTAAGAATTCATCAATTCAATTTAACCTTTAGAAGGAAGACACAAAAAACTGAAACCAAATTAGAAACTGAAACTGATAGAAAATAAATTTTATAATTAACGGAAATAACTTGTTTCATGCTCAAACAAACATTTAACGATTCTATTTACGTTTTTTTTTTTAAATTTGTTTCTTTCTTTCTATTGTCGATAAAAAAAAGTAAAATATTTTATCAGTAACTTCTTGAAGGCCAAAAGGCAATTTGGCAAAGTTTTCTTTTGTGCCTTGTTGCACTTTTCTAGGAAAAACAATATTAACAATATTTTGACACTATTTTTGTAGCTTTGCAACAATTGCGCAATTAACAACGAGCAGCAGCAGCAGCAGAAAAAGCAACAATAACCAACAACAGTATTAGTCTAAATTCTGATAAGCCCTTTAACTGATAAGCAGACATACTAACACAGAGTACACCCACACTTATATACACACATATACAGAGTTACAGACAGTTCACTAAATTAAAACTAATCCCAATGCTTTTCATAACAACTCAAAGGTATTAGTTTACCCTGCTACCTTCAACCACTCTTCTCCACACCACATACAATACTTGCATCACTTAAAAACCTTTTGTTAACATCCACAAAAACTGACCCCAGCCCGAAGGCGTGTCACAAGTTAGCGTTAACATTAACGTTGATGTTGATGTTAATGTTAATGTTAATGGCCAATATAACATTAGCCAACAATGACACGAGGCTAAAACCCGGTTAACACTGCAAACGTTAGTTACAGTCTGAATTCAAAGAACTTTTAACAATGCTTTAAACTATTAAAGCTCACTTAAATTTGTAAAATGCAACAAAAAGCTCCTTTATTGTGCTTAAGTTTAATAGCTTAAAGCTACCTTTAAAGCAATTTCCGCTGCAATTTAAACCAGTTCAATGCAATTCAATTCAACATTTAACCTTAAAGCTTAACAATAATCTATAAGCTGTACTTAACTTGTGTCGAAAAGCTCACTTGAAAACACTGCCTGAAGCACTGCTTGAAGCGCATAAACTTGTTGATCAGAAATGTTTATTTTATACACATCAATTGTGCCCACTTGAAGGCTAGTGTCATTGAGCTATAAGCTGCTGTTGCTTCTGCCACTTCTTCTTCTTAGCTTTTTGGCTTAAATGTCAGCCAACAGCCAAGAGACAGCAAAACAGATAGACAGCAAGACAGACAGACATTAAAGCAGCTAACAACGTTAGCTAGTAAAGCCGGCTAAATAGCGGCAGCGATGCATAAAATGTTAAATGTCTTTTAAATACCAATTGAGGCGCCTCTTTTGATACTCCTCTTTGTGGTGAGATGTGTCGGGCTGGTGCACCACTCTATAGCACATACACACACACACACATATACACACAAATAAGCAACAGTCAAAGCATCGATAAATATATATTTATTTTTGGCTTTTTTGAAAGTTTATGCATAATTATTAATCATTTTATAGCTGCTAAGTATGTATAATAAAAACAACAGCAACAACAACAACAGAAACAACAAACAACAACAACAATAGCAATAACAAGAGGCAACAAATAGCAACTTTAAAACAATTTACAATAAACAAAATGCGGCCTTCTCGCCTTCGCTTTGTGACGTTAGCTGGTTGCAACTTGTAACTTGCAACAGCTGCAACTAGACGTGGCGCGGTTGCGCGTCCAAAAACTCCGATTAGGCGAAAAAATTTGAAAGGTGTGCACACACACACACACACACACATACTTATAACTTATTGCTATAAATGCCGATTCGCATTACGACTGAACAACAACAACTACAAAATGCAACAAACAACAACTTTTCTGTCCATTTGTCCAATCTGTCCATTTATGTCTCTATCAACATTGTGTGTCTTCTGGTTTCTACAACTTACAACAGTTAATTTAGATACACGCACTCTGCATATAAGGTATAAGCCAAGAGAATTCTGCGAATTCTTCTGCGTATCTCTCACAAAACTTTTAGCAATCTAATCCCAACTTTACTTAAGCAAAACTTAACTACTAATACAGAGCCCTATAACATTCCTTAATAAAAAAAATAAAAGAAATCTATAAATAATATTAAGTGACAATTTCTAACCTATAAATAGAGGACAGAACAATCAGACAAAAGTTGGTATCTAATCTCAACAGTCTATGCCTATGCCTACTCCCCTTTTTCACTGCTTCTACCTTTAATTTTGCCTTTTGCCTTCCCTTTGTCTTTCGTTCTGCCATTAGATTTATCATTGCCTTTGGGTTTTGATTCTGCTACTGAGTTAACTTTGTTCTTGTCTTTTCCCTTGCTTGATTTGATTTTGCCTTTGACTTTTAGCAATTGCCTTGGGCTTTGCCCCTGCTTTTGACTCTGTCTCTGCCTTGACCTTTGCCTTTGGGTTTGCTTTACGCTCTGCCTTTGACTACTCTGTCTTTAACTTTAACTTTGCATTTGACTTTGGCTCTGCCTTTAAGGGCACTTAAGCATCTGACTAACTGTTCCCTAGCGCATGTACAGGTACTTAGCCAGAATTCGCACCTCTTTATGGAAATGAGAACAGTCGAGCACTAGCTATGAAAGGTGTTCTCAAGTTATTTAACCATAGATAATAACTTAAAAAAAAACCTTTTCAAAAAAAAAACAGTGTTTCCATTATATTATATATAGAATAAATATATCTAAAAATCAGTTTATATATATAGAATTATATAAAAACAAAATAAAACTAAGTTCCAAGCATTCCAAGCTTATATAACTCATTTCTTGCTCCTTTAAATAAACATTGCGGCGAGTCAAGTGATTTCTTCTATCAAATCTGTAAAGTACTTTTGTTTTTGCAGTTGTTGTTCTTTTTTTCTTATAATGAAGAAGTTTTTGTTGTTAAAAAAAAACCACTCAAAGAACAAACAATAAGAATAAACTTCAATCTTAAAGTTATTCTATATTTTATTTATGATGAGTTTAGAAACAGGTAGAAAAAAATATATAAGAAAACAAAAACAAAAATCGAAAAGCGTCAAGTGAGCTGCGAGTTGCTTATCAAAATTTAAATTGAAATTGTGTTTGAGGTTTCTATTTCTATGCTTATCTGTCAGGGTGTGTATGTGTATGTGTGTGTGTATGGTATGAAAGTAAGACCACAAAACATTTGAAATTGTTATCACAAATTTCAATTTGCTGCATTTTAAAATTGAGTTTTTGTTTTTCCTTTTTTCTATTTTATATATTTTATATATGCGAAGACTTATTTATTGTTATTTGATTTCATTCTTCTATTTACTTAAATTTTTTTATATATTTATTATATGTATTAAATTTTTAGACGCTTCCCTTATCAATTGACTAACAAAGTTGCATGCTAAACACTTAGGTCCCATAACGTTGCTATCTTTGCCTTTGCCTTTACTCTTGTCTTTGTTTTTATTGTTGTTGTTTTTATTTTTGTTTTTGATTCACTTTGTTCTTTTGTCTCTTTGCCACGCTAATGGACCTACCTAATTGTCAACTCCCTCATTGTTTGGTCAAACAATGGACAAAGTTTCAACTTACATCGTGTATGTAATTAGCTTAAATTAATGGTCAAAGGTCAAATTATGTTTGCCTTCACTTCCACTAACTTTGCTTTTTAGAGTATTTTAATGATTTTTTCATACAGTTGCTACAGTTGCTGCATGTATAAAGCTTTTAAGCAAAGCTTCTAATTGAAGCTGTTCTCATGTTACAAAATCTATTGCATACTTTTAGGATATAACTTTTAATGGTTTGTCTTTTTGTTTGTGCAGTCTACAAAATGTTTAGCTATTTTAGATGAAAATTAAAATATGTTTTATTTTTGGTAATCAAGCCGAAATTAATGAAGATAATTTGATTTTGTATAATACATATTACACATAATATTATCATATAAATATAATAGTACAGATTATTTAACAATTATAGCAGCTGAGTCCCCTATAGAGTCGTCTGTCTAACCTAACGTTGATAAGAACAAAACGTGTCTAAAGACAGGAAACTATCAGTGAGACTAAAATTTAAATTATGTCTTATCTGTAGTATATTATTTATAAAAAAAAATTTGCAATATCACATTCAATATTTATTATAATCTAATTATATAGTTTGAACTATTTATATAATTATTTTAAACTTTTTCTACATGTAAAGTTTGAGCTATTAATATACAAACTGCTATTTATTAAAATTATATTGATTTTATTTTATTAAATTAATATTGTTTTTATTTTATTAATATTTTGTTTTAAAATGGCTTATTTTGTTTTAGCATAGTTTATTATTAATTATATTATTTGTATTAAATTTATATTTTATTTGGGGTATATTAAATTTTATATAATTTATTAATATTTTTTAATATTCATATAATTATTCTTTCTTTCTTTTATAATATAATTAATTTCAATTTTTTTTATTAATTTTGTTTACATTTTAACTTATTTCATTTATATTTTAAATAGTTTTATTTATTGAAATTAATTTTATCTATTATTTTTTTTTTTTATATTATATTTTGTATCTTTTTTATTATTTGTATTATTACTTATTAATTATTTTATTATTTAATATATTTTTTATACTGTATTTTAAATAATTAAATACTTTACATTATCTAAAAGATATCTTTATAGAGAATTTATTTTTTCTGTTTCTTTAGTTACTAAGAGCCATTTTTATTGTAAAACTTTCTTTGGCCACTTCAAGTTAAGAAGAATTAATTAAATTGAAGTGATAGATAAGATATACATATTATATGTATATAAATATAGTATATATAAGTTTATTGAATGAAGAGGAGTGATTAAAGGAGGTGGCATGAAACGATTATTAAGAAACGACCAACGCCCTTATAATTAAATTGTCTAATTAAAAGTGTTTACTTTGCAATTTTTTTGTGGTTTTAATTGTTTTATTTTTTTTTTGTACATTTTTATGTCAATAATACAGAGAATTTTAACAGCTGTCTGTCTTTGTTATAATTTTTTTATTTATATCTTCTAAGGCAGTAATACAGCAAGTCACTTTTTGGGCCAATTGAAAGTAGGTAAATATTTTTGAGTTATGATTAAATATTTATAATACTTTTGCACGGTTTCTATACATTGATAATAGAACGTAGACCATTGGCTAGACACGTGACAATAAATTATTATAATCATAGACTATTATCTGAATTTATTTGATTTGCTTCTCAACTGATTTTAACAATCAGCAAATATACACAAATACAGATATATATACACACACATATATACATACACTACACACCCTTTTGAGCCTATATAAAATAAAAGCAACGCATTCTACGCCGTAATATAAAACTAAAAATAGTTACTGAAGTGCTACGATTTTGCACGAAAAACAGAGAAATCAGTTAACTAATACAAATAAAAGTTCAATATTAAATATGGCGCAAAATAATCGAAATTAATTCAATAAAAGCAATACATTATTTTGGTAACAAAAACTTCAATAGGCACAAATACTATTTACAACGGTTGTTAACATTACTAAAGTCTAGCACAGAAATAAACCACAAGCTGAATATGCTGTAAGAACTATAAAGCAGTTACAATAATGGATGCTAACGACAATGTAATGTGTTAGTAAAGACTTGAACCCAACCGTAAGTTGGCGGCTGAAAACTATTCACCAGCAACAAACTATTCTCAATTTGTATGGTTTTAACTGTTCTTACTTCTATTCATATTCCTATCCCAACCATTTCTACTGCTACACATACTGCTACTCCTAATGCAATTCCTACTCTTTTTTTCTACTACTTTTTTAATTATGTACCTTAAGCATATATTTTTAGTTATTTTAACGCAATTTGGCAACGAAATATTTCTATTTATAGCAAGAAAAAAGAGAAATGTGAAAAGACCTTTGTCAAGTTTAAGGACGTCATAAAATTTGCTGTTTTATTTATAAAACACTTCAATATATATATGTAAATATTTAGTTTAGATTTAGTAGCAAAAAGAATACAAGGTAAAAAAACAAAAAATTAAAAGAATAAATAAAAAATGTTAAATTTTATGTCCAAGTGTTAATTGTGCCCTAAACCAGCTGCACATAAAAAAAAATAGGTAAAGGTTTATTAAAAACTTTGGGTATTTTTTTTACAGCTATTCGCAATTTATTCCAAGCGTATCTGATTATACCAAATCTGGTTTCTATATACACACAGATATATATTCAATATATATAGAAATATATTATATAGTATGCATTTATTTTGTTATATAGCATCGATTGGAATCGCTTGTTTGACGTAAATGTCAAGTTTAAATATTTGCAATTTTTTTTTTTGTTTATTTTATTTTTTTTTTTCCTTTTAGCTTGTATTTTGTTTAATAACTTTTTATTTTTTAATTGTTAAGTGACTGTTGGTTGTTCTGTTCATATTGTTTTGTTTTTTTTTTCTCTCTATTTTCATTTTTTTTTCCTTTAGTTTGTTTTGTTTAAATGCAACAACAGGTGCTGATAACACATACAAATATAAACGTAAAACGTAGAAGTTACCGATGCGTGAATTTGTCTATATGTTTAAGATTTTAATCGTAAATATATATATACATATATATTTGTATATAAAATCCCCATCATCCCAGGTATTTTTTAAACAAATAAATTGTACAATATGTATATAATATTATATATATTTGTATATATATATATATATGTATATATAAATTATAGTTGCCTATCTTATCTACATACATCAGTTGCTTCCGTCGAGCAATTGCTCAGCAGTGTTGTCCCACTGTGCATTCATACTTGTGTGTGTTCACGTGCAATAAAATATTAAAGAAAAAAAGCAAAAAGCTACAGATAAGAAAGGGTACAGTAAGGTAGAGAAAGAGAGAGAGAAACTGATCAGTTATTAAAAGTTACCCAAAGCACATGTAAATGTACCATTTTTATAGGGCCATTAGAAGTTGAGGTAAGCGTTAAGAATGACTCAAATAACTCATTAAGGATTTAGTTTGAATTTCAGGCAGTGTGTTTACCTGTAACTTAATTACATATAAATTTAGTTCAGTGCATATGTAATACACAGTGTACAATGTAAGCTAGCTTTGGGCACAATCAGTAAGAGGTTAACCCTAATGAAATGGTACAATGTGTTTTGCGCTTATGTAAATGGCACATTTGCTTTGTGTTTGCTTGTAAAATTGGTACAATTTATATACAAATATGGTACAAGCTATGTGTTATCATGCAAATATAGAAACTAGGTACATTTAAGGGGAGCAGGAGAGCTTCAAAGGGCTTATATGTGACGGCAGCTGTGAGCAAACAGACTGTATGAAAAGCAAGAGGAAGATAGATTGATAGAAAGATAAAGATAGATGTATTACAGGAAAACTAGCACAATAAACAGTTAGAAAATAAATAATAATATGTTTGATTATGTGATAACTAAGCCAATGACAATATATATATATATGTGTTTGTGTGTTGCTGTGTGTGTTTAAAGATTGTTTAAAAAATGTTTTTGAAGGTCAAAATAACATTTAATTTTTTTTCTTTTTATTATCTTTAATTCTTCTTTTGTTTATTTGCTTTTCTTATTTCTTGTTGTAGTTTCACTTGTATAAATATTATTATTAATGTTATTGTTACTATTGTTGTCTAAGCCTAACATTGACATGTTACGTTTTTGGTTGTGTGTCAATATATATTTATATGTATGTGTGTGTGTGTGTGCGTTCTTTTAAGTTACGCTTTCTAAACGAAACTAAACTAAATTGATGATATTATCTAAACTGATCTATAATTAATTAGTATTTTCGACGCTATGTCAACATATATATACTATATATACTATATATATATATATATATATATATATATATATATATATTATATTAAGGCTTTGCTATACAACATTTATCACAAATGTATCTATAAACAAGTTTCCCTTTTTTGCATACATTTATAAGGAACTAGTTTTAAACGTTGCTTTAAGTAACTTTGAGTTGAAGATATTAAAAAAAAAAAAAAATAAACAAAACGAAAGAGAAAAAAAGAAGAAACAGATGATCATATGACGCACATGATAATCAAAGCATTTTTTATAAATTGAATTTTATTTATTTCCTTTTTATTTTGAGCACATAAAATTTTTCCACAAATGCAGATTTTATTAACAAGATTTTTTATTCATGAATAATTAGTATAAATAAAAGAAATCTTTTGTTTTTTCTGATTTCATTAATTATTATTATTTTTATAAATATATTTCTACTACTTTTTATATAAATTCTATCAAAATTCCAAGGTTCAATGATTTCCGGCAATGCCCCAAGAAAAATAAACACAATATTGATATTGAATGTCTATATATATTATTATTAATATCTGTCAAAAATAATCAATGAAATCGAAATCATAACTTAAACTAGTTTCAAGATCTTCAAGATAAACACGACCTAAGCAATACTCTATAATCAGATTGAAATCTATATATAAACTGATAAGATATATAAATAGATAGATAGTTGCAACAAGCAATAATTTCCTATGAATTTTTTAAGTATCAGATTTTCTAGACACAATATATATATATAAATATATCGAATTTATTTTGATACCCTTTGCTATTTGTTTATCTTAAATCAGTTGAAGCAAGTGTAATAATATAATAATAATAATAACAATTAGTTAAACTGTATACCTGCATTGAGCTTGTTCAACGTGTCGTATACGTAATATAACACACCAAATGCCGGGACAGGAAATCATTACAGTGTCTTTAGTTCTAGTCGAGTGCAAATAACAAAGTGCACTGATAATGCAACAAACAACAACAGCTGCATAATCAAATAAACAAAACAATAACAAAAGAGCTAATTACACAAGATCAGACAGAAAGATCGAAGGGAATTTCACAAGAATTTCATGAATTCATGTTGATAACGTGCAACTTTCTCAATTGAAAAACGATTTATAGTCTAGATTTATATATATATATATAGATCGGTTGGAATAATCAAACATTATATGATGTAATCTGTACTTTAAAATATTATGACTAACTTATACAAAAAAAAACACTAACAATAACAATAATAACGCTATCTATCGTCAAAATAACTCTTCATATGCCACATACACTTTATGTCTGTGTTATTACCTTTTTCTCTCCACCCTGCCTCTCTCTGTCACTCTCTCCCACTCTCCTGCTCTCTTTCTTGGTTTTCAGACAATTTCTAATTTTCTCTATTTTGGTCTTATCACTAACTATAAAAAAAAAACACCAACAATTTCTTTTTTTCCCATTAATTGTAGCTGCTTCCTTTGGCAGCGTTTTCTGTGCTGATTAGAAGGAAAAAAACCTGAACTTCTTGACACTTTATTTGTTGTTGACTGTATGTGTATGTGTGTGTGTGTGTGTTGTGTGTTTGTGGCAAGAAAGTACTTAGAAATATAGAAAAGATTGAAAAGTTAAAAAGTAATTGCTGAATCGTATGAGTTGAAAAGTTCACTTAAGTCGTTGCATTCGATTGGCTACGGAGAATTCTACACTCAAAGACAAAGCACGTAGAAAAAGAAGAAAAAATCTTAATTCAACTTAAGAGATACATGTAAACATATATATATATATATTAATGCCTGGAGCCAGGTAAAGTCCCTAGAAAAGGGGAGTTTACATTTTTCACGACCCAATGACGCATGAATAGATTATTTTTTTTATTTTACAGTTTACCTAACCTCAAAGGGGATTTACGATATTGATTTATAGAACTTAAAATGGTAAAGTATAAACAAGGACCTGACTCACCTGCATTATGGGATAGGCGACGCGTCCTTTGCCGAAACGTTCGATAATTGTTAATTTGCTGGCACTGGCAATAACACCAGCAATATTTGAGGATGAGAGTACTGGACGCAATGGCTGTACAATTGGTACAAAATCTCGATTCCTTTCAGCGAATGTGCGATCGAAGGAGTTGCGTCGATCACTTTGCGATCTTTTATAAGGCACATGGTTGTTGTTGGAGCTATTACTATTGTTGTTGTTGTTATTGTTGTTGTTGTTGTTGGAAACTGTTGTTGATTGTTTGTTTGCATATTGTGTAACGCCCATATACGATTTTGATTTACGATATTGTTTACCCGTATAAATGATATTTGGTTCTAATTGATTCTGTTCATTGCTGCTGCTGTTACTACTGTAACTGCTCCTACTGCTGCTGCTGCTGCTGCTGCTACTGCTAGTGCTGCTGCTGCTGCTACTACTATTGCTGCTAACTTCCGAGCTAGCGCTGATTGACGAAGCGGATGATGGCAACAAATTGGCTAGCATTGCGGGCTTGGAACATTTGGCACAGGGTACAGCCAATGCGGCAGTCAATAGATTTGCAGTAAAGTTACCTTCTGATGTTGTTGTTGCTGCTAGGTTGCTGTCAGAATTTTTACGACTGTTGCTCTTGTTATTGTTGTTGTTGTTGTTGTTGTTATTATTATTATTGTTGTTGAGACTATGGTTGCTGTTGGCATTCTTTATTGTTGTTTGTCGCTGTTGTTGACTACTTTTGCTATGCGTTAAGGGCTGTATGAATAGCTGTTGCCTTTGGGGTCTCGCTTTTTTGCTGCCACGCTGATGTTGCTGCTGATGTTGCGACTGTTGCAATTTGTTGTTACTATTACTGTTGCTAAGGCTTTTCTTTGAACGTGCCGCATTATTGCTGTTACATTTATTATTTGCATTTTTGCTTTTTTCGCTCACTTTTTGTTGATTAATATTTATGCTTTGTAATCCCTTCTGCTGCGGCAGCTGCTGCTGCTGCTGTGATTGTTGCTGCTGCTGCTGCTGCTGCTGCTGTTGTGGATGTTGCTGTTGCTGCTGTTCATCTGTTTGCTGTGTTGCCGGTTTGTCCTTGTCCGCCTTCGGTTGTTTGCCATTGGTTTTTTTTACCATCTTCACAACGGTACAATTATTTTTGCCGTTTTGTTTCACTTGCTTTTTTTCTGTCTCGCAACAAAAGTTTTTTTTTTTAATTTTTTGTACAAATTTTTATAATTTTTTAGCTTATGTTTTGTTTAAAGTTTTTATAATCTTTTTTTTTTAGTATTATCTTAAAAGATTATTTATATATAATTTTTTTTCCTTTTCCTTTACAATAATTCTTTTGGTGTTCTTTGCGCTTGCTTAACTTGCGCCGTGCTTATTCTATGCGCAATTGGCTTTTGGCTGCTGCTTCGTTTAACTGTGCTGCTTGCGTTGTTGTTGCTTCTGTTTGCTGCGATTGCTGTTGCTGTTGCCGCTGCTGTTGCTGTTGCTTTTGCCTATTGGCGCACGCGCTCTCTTAATAACAGGCTACTGCACACTCTTTAACAAACACACACGCTTACGCTCTCACACTTGGCACATGCACAGACACACACACACAAATAGACGCCTCTTACTCTCACTTGATTTGACTGGCGCTTTATCTAATATATTTATTTGTATATGTTGTTTGTGCTCTCGTGTTGTTGTTATTGCTGCTGCTGCCGCTTGACGAAGCTTTCAGTGTTTAGTTATTGCCACGTTTTGTTGTTGTGCGTGTTATTTATTATTGTTGTTGCTGTTATTTATTTAGTTTTATTTTTTGGTTATTTTCTTGGTTAAAATTTTAGTTGTTTTTGTTATCTTTTATAATTTTTATATATATATTTATATATATATTTTGCCGTTGGCGTTGTGATCGACGACTGCGATTTTTTTATTAAATGAGCTTTTGTTGTACCTTTGAAATATTTATAATCACAAAATTCATGAAATTTTTTTTTTTTTAATTTCTGCTGCCGTTGTTGTTATGGTAGTCGATGTTGTGGTTGTTGTTGTTGTTGCTGTTGTCGATTATTATTTATATATATATATTTATATATATATAAAAGTTTTCCTTATTTTTTTAGTAAATTTTATTCTTTGTGAACCACTGTAGTTTTACTTTGTGCATACACTGTTTTAGGCGGCGTCTTGCCCTGTAGCTTGCCTTGGTGCAGATATATGTATGTTTTACCGTAACTTCAACCATAGAGAAGGAAAGAAAGAAGAAAAAATACAATTGAAATGCAAATATAAAAATATTAATATATTATAATAGTTTCTATATATATATATATATATATATATAGTTAAGCATATGTATATAAATTAATTAAATTAATGTTGTTTGTTATTTTGTTTATTTTTTTTTTCCTCTTGCATTTTTTGCCTATTTCTCACCTTGTGAAATGTGCCATAAACGCTATTTGTTTATAAAAACAATTCATTTATTTTTATACAGGCAAAAACATTGAGTTTATTCTTCTTTCTTGCCAATTATAAATACACTGTCAAACGCTCTTTGCCTCCTAAACTCTCCCCTCATCTACCATTCTCTGTCACTCTCATTCTGTCTCTGTCAAGACATTTTCTATTCCCATACATATTGGGAGCACATTTTCCTGCTATCTTTCTATTTTCTTCCTCGCTTAAGCCCTTTTGCATGTACATATGTCTAGTATCCCACTAACCTTGTTATTGGATGAATTTTTATCACTTTTGTTTTGCACTTGTCTTTTTCTTGTTGCTGTGCCGCCACTCAAAAGGAAGAAGAATACAGCCCACAATCGTTTGCTGCTGTTGTCATTTGTTTTTGTTGCTTTTGCTGTTGCTGTTGCTTTTGCTGCTGTTGTTTTTGCTTTTTGTTATATTTTTTTTGTGCCCACGTCGTTTCCAATTCCAACGCGCAATTTCTATTACTTTCGCGTCCACCAATACACCAATACAACAACAGCAATAACAACACAGCAACAGCAACAACAACTAGAAGAATAGCAACAAAAACAAATTGTTTGCCATTTTTGGCGTTCTCTCGCTCACCCACTGCCCGTACACTCTTTCAACCATACTCTTTCTCACTATCTCCTACTCGCTCGCACAGGCTAACGATAAGATGATGTAAGTTTTTAAAATGCGAACTGTACGTATATATGTATATAAATATAGGCATATGTATATATGTACATATATATATATATATATATATATCTATAGGTATTTATTTTGTATATTAGGTATGTAGCGGAGTCTTTTGCATTTGCAATCGAGAATACGGTGTATGCACGTTTGTATGTGTGTGTGTGTGTGTGCGTATTAGTATGTGTACATCTGTGCGATGGATGTACGATACGTACTCACAATTGATTTTGTTATGGGGTCTGGCAAAGCGCTTAATTAGTGTGGCATTAAAAATTGGGATTTAAATGCCATAAAGTGCAATATTATTTGACAAACATATTTTCGGTACATATATATATATATATATATATATATACTTTTCTACATATGTATGTATATATATATATATATACATATATGCATGCAATAATTAAATTCTATTCATGTACGGTACTTTACCAGCTGATTCTTTGAAATAATTATATTTAAGCTTGTTTATTTAGTTTTCAATTAGTTACACTAGTAAATTACGTACAGTGTGCTATCGTTAAATGCAACGCATAACTTCTTAATTTAACAAATAAACTGCAATTATTATTATTATTGTTTTTAGTCAACCTTTTTACTAAAGAATTATCGAGATGGTTTACTGTATACAAACATATCAATCAACTTAACACTGCTCAATAATTCTTAATTGTTGACAAATGAATCGGAGAAACATGATCAGACATAATAAACACATATATGTATATATAAAAATATTTAACATCTTTTACTCACACATATCGATAACATGTATATATAGTTAAACTGGGGATGATTAATGTTTTAATTGATAATGATAATCATGTGGAAATTAAAGAAATTAACCATGTATATATAAATAAACTGGATGAGTAATGTTTTATTGATAATGATAATCGTGTGGGAATTAAAGAGAAGGAGGTTTACCTTTTAGAAGACTGTTGAATACTTGAAATACTTTCCTAAAAACTGCTTATCGAGATTACTGGAACTTTTTATTTAGCTCTTCATTCTGACTGTGATACGTAGCATCCAATTCGCATTGGACGAATTGCTTAGGGCAAAATGCCCCCACAAGCGTCTGGGACAACACAAGAGATCTCTCCAATAAAAACGGATAATTATAAATTTTTTGATTACATGCTGTTTAAACTTACTAAAAATTAATAATATTTATCATAAAAAATATTTTTTTTTTTTTTTTTTTTTTTTTACTTTCTATTGTCTAGCCTGCTACATGAAATATATATATACATATAAGCATAAATCTCTAAATACATACTAAAGTAAATATATGTATATGATATATATATATATATATATATATATACTATGATTATGTTTCTATGCTAACGTAGATTCAAATGCCAAAATAGAACTGTATACAGGAAAGACTTTTCTTAATCATGGTCACAGAGCCCCAAAAACTGCCTGAAGGTGATACTAAAACCAAGCCGGAAACGCTTGAGTCCCTAATACAATGACACGTGTGAGATTAATACACTCACAAATACATCTTTATATACAAACACTACATGCACGACGCGTCTATGTATGTATTTAGAGAGCGTTGGTGGGACAAAACCAAGAAAGAGAGAGTGCGTTTATTATAGTTAAAAAAAAAACAAAGCGTTTATGGGACACTTCGAATAGATTTTTTTTTTTTGGCAACCATTAAAAAAAAACCAAGCAGCAAATATACTGCGTTGCAGTCACGTAGACAAAAAAAAAATTGCAAGATCAATATTTTATATAGATGTTCTTAAATATTCGATATTTACCTGAAAAATTAGTTGATTGTGGTTTAAAGGTCGTAATCCGTTATCCAAATTCACAATATATAAAAGACGCGATCGAACTTTTATGACAGCACCTTTTTACGTTTTACTTTGCTTCGCTTTCTTTTATGGAAAGAAGAGTAACTCACCACAGACACGACGACGAGCACAAATAGTTACAAAGTTAAGTGGGCAAGATACACGGCGCTAACAATAGCACGTAACGTTATTGCGCAAAGGAGTTGATTTACGAGGAGTGGTGAGACAATAGAAAAAGGATGCAGTGAGCAAGACACGATACGCGGCGTTAACCGTTATTATTAGAATGACGTTACTCTTTACGGTTACACACGTTTAAAAATGATTCTGCTGACGCTACTTTTGTTGTTGCCGTTGTTATATATGTTACTTCCACGTATATATATATATGTACGAATGCAGGTATATAGAGCACAGAGACCACACAATATATTTGTTAAATATTTTCGTTTTTGTTGTTGTTGTATTTAGACTTTAGCAGCAAGTATATTCAACGGATCGATGAAAATGAGAATGCAGTTTGATTTTATTTAATTTTTGTTAGATGCAACGATAAATCCTTTGGAGTTCAGCAACTTATTGGCTTGTCGGCGTACGGAGCGGTGTGGCAGGTTATAGATCGAAAGGTATAAATATTTCTTCGGTTTTGGGTGGAGTGGATGCGATTGTAAACCACCGCAACAAAGTCAAAGATGGTAAAGTGGTTAATTTGTATTGTTTTAATATTACGTGAACGTGAACCAACAACCGAACCGACTGCAAGCGTTTTTTGTCTACACTACACTACTGACTGACAAATAAAACCCTAATTGCTATGCGATTTTGAATGTATAAATATGTATTAATATATAAAGAAATATATTTTTTTTGCTTGACTTTCTGCTTTCCTTGTCTCCAAATTCACGAAGAAAGACAACACATACGCGTGAAAGCAGCACGTTGTTTGATGTCGACGGAAAGCTTCGAGAACGTTGTAGGCGGCAACGGCGCGTTGGCAACTAATTAGCTTGCCTTATATTCTTTTATATACAATTACGTTAAAAAAACTCGTTAATACTCAAATTCAAAAATCACAGATCTCAATATTTCAGTCTAATCACCACGGTCACTTGCACAGTAATAATATTTATAACTTATTTTTTATTGTGCGCTTGTAGGATAAATGTGGATTTAACAGTCACAGAAAATGATCATTGGTCTAATTTTCTGCACAAATTTATATTCCTTTAGGTGTTTGTCTACTTGAGTGTCGAACATGTGACGAGCAACTGATGGCCGTTGCTTAAGCGAAATCGTATGTTTGTATAAAATCGCGGCAGCTACGCGTCGTGGACTCGACCAGCGCACTGTGGTACGACCACTATTTTCATCGATCGAATTTAATTTGTCTGTACGATGTAAAAAATACAAAATGAAAAAAATTACAATGTAAGCTGACGCTTAATTTAAACCGATAACAAATAAATTTAATAAAACAAAAATCAAAAACGAAAGCATTGGTAATTATTGGCAATACGATATATCGAATGTTAAAAATCATATATGAACTTAAATAATATCGATACATCATATTTAGAAATTTTAGCATGGTTAATTTAATAGTGGGTCACAGTGCAAAATGTGACATCGAATTCTAAAGAGTAAAAATTGAAGAAAAAAAAATTCGAAATTAAAAGTGAGCAACGAAAAGCTTCCAAATAACCATATGTATATATGTGTATATATATTTATATATATATATAAGCTTACATATAAATATTATTCGCCGGCGGCATTTAGCAGCAACAAATTCAAACGTATAGCTATATGTATGTAAGTAACAACACATTTACATAAGCACACGTATGTATATCGTTCGCATAAATACATATATATACATACAAATAGACTTAATTGCTGCAAAATAAACAACAACAATTAAGTTGATTTGAGCGTGCTATTTCGCTCTCACTCTCAGCACTGTTCATATTTCGCAGCAGTGGGTCAGACGTCGGCAGCGATTGACCAAACTATTGTTTTGGCATCATTTTCACTTTTAAGCCTAGTTTCTGCGAAAGCAACATGCGGCTTCTTCTTATTGAGTGTTTCGGTTGGCTACTTTGTATGTATGTTTAAGCAAAGAAGATAAATAGAGACAGAAAGAGAAAAAGAGAGTAGTGAGTGAAAGCTTAAAAGCTTTAGCTAGCTACTATATTAAAGATCAGTAAACGCATTTTGTGTAATGTAAAATTGTTATTGTTACAAAATTTATAATCAAATACCGGCCGGCATCGACATTGAAATTAAAGAGAGAGCGAGAGTGTGAAAAGCAGAAGAAGAGAAATTAAAGAGCAAGCGCCAACCTTGTCTGTCCGTGCAGTAGTTTTCTATTGCCTACAGTGCTGCCATTTTTTTACTCAATGTAAAACGACAAAGAGGTTATGTTAATCATAACATGCGTTCGTCTTTTAATATAGCGCAATAAACTACGAATTTAACACGTGCCAAAAAAATAAAATCACAAGAGAAAACAAACACATATACAAGAATATATGTATGTGTATATTTGTATTGTATTAATGCAATTTTGCATTAGCATGGCATATTTTTGGCTGCCCACAATGCTGCCGACTTCTTAAACGCTGCAAATAAACAAAATTAAATTTAAAACACACACAAATATTTCGATTGCCAATTTCGATGCGTAGTTTTAAACCACATGCTTTATAAATTATAATATGTACTATATACAAAATAACATACGTACAAATACATACATGCAAAACACATTTGTGTTCGGATGTCTTCAGCAAGTGTCATACACAAAGTTCAGCTGTAAGCTATGTTTTATATTTAACAGAATTTTGGAGATACTTAACAGATTAACATTTTCAAATATGTTACCAAATTAAAAATATAAACGGAATGTAAATAATCCAAATGTATTTAAAAATAATAAAAGAATCTTTTGATTAGAAATACAAATGTATATAGTGATGCAATCTAACGATAACGTCGAACATAGATGGCGACACCGGCTATACAGCTGGCCAGCAGAGTGAAACCGAACAGGTTGTACAGCAGTTTATCCTGCCACTGCCGATTGGCAATACATTGGCTGTATGGCATACTGGTAAAGGAGACGCTATTATAGAGCGGTACCCATTGACGTGGAAAGAAGCGAAACAATGTCGTGTCCAACCACTTGCGACAGCGAAATGACCAACGCTTCGTAAGGTCACGCATCTAGAAAAATCAAACCAGATCATAGAATAACAGCTAATATTCGAATCATAAGAGTTAACTCACCTCCACATAGTTATACATGGCCAGATCACAGATGGCGAATGCATCCTGCCAGCGAGCTTCGGTGAACTGTTGCAGTGCCTGCTCCAAGGGCAGCTGTTTGTTGAGTATGGTCCTAAGCAGGGTCAAGTCCTCCATGCCTGCATTTAGGCCCTGGCCATAGTAGGGTACCATTGCATGTGCTGCATCGCCTAGGATTAGCGCTCTACCAGCAAAATGATATGGTTTACATTTTACGGAAACCAAATGCTGTGGACGCATTTTGAAGAAGTCTTTAATGAGCTGCTCCTCGCCAATTAGAGGCAACGCATCCACATAAAATTCACGAAAGAAATCCAATAGTTGTTGCCGTGTTTGGAGCTTATCAAAAATCTCAAAAGGCATGGACAATGTAACCGTAAACGATTTGTCTTGATTGGGCAGTGCTATCATCATAAAAGAATCACGTGGCCAGATATGTAGATAGTTGGCTGGCATCTGAAATTCTCCATTCTTGGCTGGAATGCATAGCTCCAGATAACCTGTGTTAATGTATTCTTGAGAGTAGTTAAAACCTGGTGTGCGCACCAGCTGCTGGCGTAACGTGCTGAAGGCACCATCACAACCTATAATTAGATCAGCGCTGGCCGAGATCAGTTGCTCCTTATGAGGGATTTTGAACTGCATCAGACCCTCACTTATGTTGGCAGTGCACAGTTTATGCTCAAAGTGATAGTGAATGTTGGGATATGCATTACAGGCATCAAGCAGCAGCTCGTTGAGCTGTTTGCGACTCACTGAGTAGAGGCACTGTTTGGTGCAGGGATCATAAAGCACAATGCTTGTGCGTCCATGTATATTATGCAACATGCGTCCACGCATGGGTATTGCCGTAGCCAATACCTGCTCTTCCAGACCAACCTCGGCTAGAGCCTTACGACCACGTTGCGATATTGCCAAATTTATACTACGGCCCTGTACCAGCTCAGCCTTGCGTATATCCTCACGATACTCATACAAATGTACCTCATTGCCCATACGGGCAAGGTTCAACGCTGCCAACGAACCCACCTGTGGATGTATAATGTAGATATTTTTAAGTGTGACGAATAACATTGGGATTAGTTTATGTTTGTTCTCCGTCTGCTTTGGTACATAGATAAATATCTTAAATATATATATGCTTAACATATCTAATTAAAAAGATAATCATGTATTTGATTACATAGATAGTTCTTACCGGGCCCGCACCAACAATTGCCACCTTGCGTCTAGCTGCACGGGCACCAATTCCAGGTGTTGTCACAGGTACAGTTCCATTAACATCGGACGAGTTGTAGGTAAACTTTTGCGTCATGGTTTTGTCTTGGAAATCTTATGACCGTTTGCTTTGGTAGTCACTCGTATAATGATTAGACGAAATGACAGTAAAACTTATCTTACTGAAGGTGAAGCTCTAGAAATGTAGCCGCAATTTCCTTCAGTGGGTCAACCACTAAATGCGTTTATACTTTCATTTGCCAATATACTCAAAATGCAGATATTATCAAAACAGAATCCAATTTAAATAGATAATATCAAAGCGTCTGCCTTATGATAGAATTATATAATTTTCTATGTGTAATCATCTTGTACATTTAGAGAAAATTGTTAAGTAATTGGAAAACACTGTTTGCTGAGTATGTACTTTAATTTAATATAATATATTAATAAACTGTTTGATTAAATATAATTGCATTTAAATTAAATAAAAAAAAAACCGTTAAGTACGGTTTCAAAGCTTTTGTACAAATTTTGAATTCGATAAATTTTAATTTGTCTGTTATCGATAACGTAGAATCAATTATTTGCTCGATTCTGCGTTTAAGTTGTGCATTAACTTATTTAAAAATATTGTATTGCAGAAATATTAATAAATATAATACGATTAAAACAAATAGTTATAATAACAAAGGAAGATAGCATAGCATATAACTATTTAAACAGCCGCCCCAAGCCATCAAATGAAAATAGCGCGAATTTGCTTGGCCACACTATTTCTTGAACAGCTGTCTTCATGTTTCCGATAGCTGTGAACGGTCAGACGCCATTGTGTACAAAAGTGTGTCGCTGTCGCCGTCGCCAAAAAAGTCAGTCTTATAAATTGCCAAAAAAAAACGAAAAAAATAGAAGAAAAATTCGTCGTTGTTAGTGTTTATACATTTTTAGCTTCCAAGGAAAAACGAAAACAGAAAAACAAAACACAAAATGGTAATTAAATGTGTACACATGCTTTTATCAAACTTAATTATAGAAAAAGTTTCTGCATGAAAATATACGCAGAACTTTTTTTTTATAGGTTTTTTGCAAACGGCAATTTTATGCCCTTATGTGTTGTAAACTGTTAGTTTAGTGTTAAATTTGTGTGGAATGTTTTTAAATATAAATGACTTAACAGAATTTTGTTACTTGCAGGGAAATGAATCGTCACTACCAATGGAAATGTGCTCAAATTGTAAGTAAATTTACATATTAAAATTCAGCTACGGTCAATGTCATTTCAATGGAATTTGGCTGCCACCAGCTGCTTATAAATATGCATATTAAAAACACGTAGCTATTTGTATATAATTGCTCAATATTTGTTTTAAATATATTAATAATTATTTTAACAAAATTATCAAATTAATAGCAAATTCAAGTATTCATATATAAAAATGTATTTTTGCTATCTTTTACACATGTTTTGTTTATCCAGCAGTTTCAGAGGGTTTCATTTATTTGCCAATAAAATATGAATTATGCGGGTATGACACTTGTTAGTTCTGCGCTGTTTAAACGCTAGAGGGAGACAACACTAATGTTAAGAATTAACAGCACGTAATAAATTCTATATGGAACTAGTTTTCTTTAGTGTTTTCATAGCTTTTGTTTGTAATGAAATGAACTATAAATATTACAGTAATGACACTTGTTAATTAGAAGCATTTTTAATAGTTATCCACTTAGAAGGAACTTGTTTCTAACAACTAACAAGTGTCATTAGATGTTTGTCTTGTTATTTTTTTTTTTTTTTTTGCAATATTTGAACTAGTTTATGCACTGTGTAGGAATATCAAATAGAATCTCTTTGTCATCTCGTGGGTTCTAAAAATAAAGTGATCACATTTTGGGTATAGCCGTGTGGAGGGCACACAAACACATTCACACGTGCAACTCGAATAATTAGCTTATGAAATCACCTTATATATGTAAACATACACATATAGATAATTATAGGTATATATTCTAATTAAATATCTTATATATTTACAGTCGATGCAGATGAGATACGCCGTTTAGGTAAACGGTTTCGTAAATTAGATTTGGATAATTCGGGTGCATTAAGTGTGGATGAGTTTATGTCACTGCCAGAACTGCAACAAAATCCTTTAGTGCAGCGTGTAATTGATATATTCGATGCGGATGGTAATGGTGAAGTGGATTTTAAAGAGTTTATACAAGGTGTATCACAGTTTAGTGTAAAGGGTGATAAATTATCTAAATTACGCTTCGCATTTCGTATCTATGATATGGATAATGATGGTTATATCTCCAATGGAGAATTATTTCAGGTGCGTATTTTACATTTACTTATTATTAATAAATAATTAATCAATATAAATATAAAACCAAAAAGGTCCTCAAAATGATGGTTGGCAATAATTTAAAAGATACACAACTGCAACAAATTGTAGATAAGACCATAGGATTTGCGGATAAGGATGAGGATGGTAAAATCTCATTCGAAGAATTCTGTTCGGTTGTGGGAAATACGGACATACATAAGAAGATGGTTGTGGATGTTTAAAAGGATCAAATAGGATTACGACTAATGTGTACTTTTTTTATATATATATATGCAAATATTTTTCACTAGTTATTATTTATTAATATTATTTTTTTTTTATATATATATATATATTTTGTTTTAACTCATTTTGTTCTATTGTTATGCCAGCTGTGAGTTTAATGATAATCTTTGCACAGTTGTTTTATATTTTCTATTCAGAATTCTCCTACGAATAATATCACATTTTCTAAAAGAAAAACAAAAACCTTAAAAAAAAAAAGAATTTTTTAAAAATTTGTAACTCTAAGTCATAAAGTAAAAACAAAAAAACTCAAGATTCATTTGCATAAAATATATAAGAAATAAGAGATTGAGGTTAATGAAGATTAATATATAAATCTATTGAATATTGTGCGACTCCTACTTACATATTTCTTAAATATATAGTCATAATTTATTATACAAAAAAAAAAAAAAAAAAAAAATATACACATAAAAAGATAAAAGAAAAAAATTTTGAAATTGAAACAAATCAAAGCAAAAATCAAATAAAAAAAAGCAAATTTGAGCGTTTTTTGTTGTTTTTTAAATCAAAACTTGAATCTTATAAAGCATTAATATAGTTCTTATAAAAACAAATATATATATATATATATATATATATATATTTATATATATATATATATTTATACATTATATATAAATATTATAAAGCAAGAGAGAAGTTAAAACTTAAGCACAATTAACAAATTTGCGTGTTCATAAAACATTTATATATACATATATATATATATATATATATAAAAACAAACAAAAAAAAGCAACTAAAAAACTTATATTTATAATGTGTGTATGTCTCTATATATATATATGTATATATATATATATATATATATTTATATTGTGTTGTTGTTCTCTTAAAAAAAACTTAACTTTTGGTATACATATACTCTACTTACAATGTCTTTTTATACTTAGATTTTTGTTAATTACTTCTAATTCTCCTGTGATTTGGCCAAAAACTAAAAAATATAATAATAATAATAATAATAATTAATATGAAAACTTTACAACAAATGTGTGCAAAGTGCAGCTAACAAACACACACACAAAATGATGATATACTATACTATATACTATACTATGTACTATACTATATATATATATATATATATATATATTCATATACTCTAATTTATAGAGCTTTTATTACACACACATACAAATACAACACCCACAACTGTGCTATGCTCTTAACTATTTTTCATTATATTGCCAACTCATGAAATTATTAAGGGAAACAACATTTAAATCAGCAAATATTATATTATACTTATATATATATGTATATATATATATATATATATAATACATAACATTTTTCAATTATAATATATATATTATATATATATATATACTTAAAATGTATATGCATACATCAAAAACAACAAGAACAACTAATTCTAATTCTAATCAAGTTAACTTAGTAAATTGAAAATCGACTTATTATACAAAATATATATATATATGCATATATATAGCTAATCTATATATATCATTTGATATGGTTAACAGCAATAACAGCAAATTACAAAAAAAAAAAAAAAAACAAATTTTATACTTATTAATAATAAAAAAAAACAAAAACAAATCTAGTTAAAACAAAAAACGATAAAAAAATATGGAATTAACGAAATGCATGTTACAAATTTTTACAATTAGCAAATTTTTTGCACAATCGCCATTTCAATTTGTTAGCTAATCCTAAACAATTTTTCATAACAACAATTTACATATAATAATAATAATAATAATAATAATAATATATTTATATACTTATATATAAATATATATCGAATGCAATTTATATGGTCAGCCAAAGATACGAAATGCTCTTTCCATAGCTGCTTTGTGGCAGTTAAAAAATAAATGAAATGAAAAACAAACAAAAAATATGTTAAAGAACATTAAAATGGGAACTCAGTTAGGCGGCTCGTTGAAGCAATTAATAACAAACAAATAAATTAATTAACTAAAAACTTAAAAACGAAAATATTTTGTATTTGTTATATATATATAAATATTTATTATATATTCAGACGCCCTCTAGCGACGGCAAATGCAAACTGCTTGATTGTTACAGAAACCACCTCTAAAACCTCTAAATATACAATGTATTGCACAGGCTCTGTGATTAGCGTTTAATACATCGCAAGTAAAAATTGGTATAACCTCCAGGTCAGAAGATCGCGGATTCTCTGCGTTCGGTTCTTCTTCTATGGGCTGTGCGTTATTGGAGCAAGCTAATACGACCAACAAAAGCAGGCCAAAAGTAAGTGTAGACTTCATATTGATTATTTCTAATTCGATTGATGTAGGTTGTGGGAATGTTTCTAGTTTTTATACAAGTTAACTTGTTATTTGCTTTAAATTAATAAGGTAAATATTTTACCAATATTACAAAGCATATATAAATATAAATATAGTTTTGTTAACATATTAATATATTTTGTTTGCTCAGCAGCTTTAGAGGGTTTCGTCTGTAATTTATAGATTTTACGTTCCGCATTTTAATTTTATGGCAAGGACGTTGTTAATTATATCAAACAAATTGATAATTGAATTGCTTCT
Source organism: Zygothrica quintamaculata (assembly GCA_037044455.1). Classification (NCBI taxonomy): domain Eukaryota; kingdom Metazoa; phylum Arthropoda; class Insecta; order Diptera; family Drosophilidae; genus Zygothrica; species Zygothrica quintamaculata. The sequence goes on from JBAMBS010001064.1 coordinate 55,311, forward strand.
TTATTTATTTTCTCTATAGTACATTATGATTTTAACGCCCTCTAGCGACGGCAAACACAAACTGCTTTATCATTACAATAGCCACCCATAAAGCCCTTGGCTATGCAATGTGCTGCACACGCTGTGTGATTTACATTCCAATGACTCAAAAGATCACAAATGGCACGCTTGTTGCGTATTTTGAAATCGTTATCCGCATATTTCAACTGCTCTGTGTCCGGTTCTTCGGTTACGGGCTGTGCCTGAATACAGCAGGCTAAGAGTAATACAAAAAGTACGCTGAGACTCAGTATATACTTCATGTTGTTTGTAATTTGTATTGCAGGTTGTCTGAATACTTCTGGTTTTATACTCCCAAGCCCTTGCTGATAACAGAGTGGATAGTTATTGGGTGCTTTTTTATAGCTCATCTTATTATACATGGCCCCAACCATTATTACTAGGGGGTTTTTTGGCAAAGTCAATAAATATATATTAAGTATATTTAAGTCATGTTTGTAAATCACACGAAGCTTATATTTCAAGTTGCATAAACAGAAAAAATAATATAATATATATATTCTTTGTAAAAATAAAACTCAGAAAGTTCAAATGATAAGCCAAACATACGCAAAAAATTCAAATAGCGCGCCAACATTTTGATCTTAAGTACTCGTAATGGCAGCACTTGTTTCAGCTACTCTTTGAGCGTTTTAAGTGTTGCAGGCCGTGGTAATCGATTGCTTTGAATTTCACAACCCTTCTGTTCAGTAGTGGTAGCTAGTGGTAAATACAAGTCGTTTTAACTTAAGTTGCAGCAAGTTTTAATGCTGTTTTTGTTTAAATTAGTATTAAGAACGTTTTAAAATGTCTGTTATCGATGGCATATATTCGTTACGGTTGACAATAGCTGATTTCTATATGGAAAAGCCGGTATTCGGGCTGGATCCCTGCTACTCTGAATTGCGCGGGAAAGAGATCAAACGTGTAATTAACTGTAAATCTTAAGAAAATGTTAATTTGATTATTAATTGCTAGGTTATATAATTAGGTACCCATTGTACGCATATTTGGCGCGAATTCAAATGGTCAAAAGAGCTGCATGCATGTGCATGGAGTATTTCCATACTTCTACATACCCTTTAATAAGGGAGACTTTGAGACTGTGGAGCGAGGCATATTGCAATTGGCCATGCACTTGGATAAGGCTATCAATATATCATTGGGACAGGGCAGCTCTACTGCACAGCATGTCTTTAAAATACAATTAGTAAAGGGCATGTAAGTATTTTATTTGGAAAGCTTTTGATATCCTAATTAACTAATTACTAGACCTTTCTATGGCTATCATCGTACAGAACATCAGTATCTAAAGATCTATATGTTTAATCCGCGGTTTGTACGTCGCGCTGCTAATCTGCTACAGAATGGTTCCATACTTAATAGAAATTTCAATCCCCACGAATCGCATGTACCCTACATTCTGCAGTTTATGATCGATTACAATCTGTATGGCATGAGTTATCTCCATGTTCCGCTCGAGGTGGTAAAATTTCGACGTCACACAGATGATGATGGTAACCAAAGGCATTTCTGAGTTTAAACTGCTTCTAAAATCTTATTTTTTTTTAGTTGTGCCCTATGCAAATGTAAAGCCACAACAATTCTTGGACACGACCGCCGTGAAGAGAATGGCGTGCAGCACCTTGGAGCTAGATATAACTTCAAATTTTATATTGAATCGCTTTCAATTGGTCAGCAACAGCAACTCAACCCATACGAACCCAGGCGTTGAGGCAATTTGGCATGATGAGCACGTGCGTCGTCAGAAATTGATTCAAAGTTTTGCTGGTGATGAACAGAAAATCAATTCGGTAAAAGATGGAGTTGATTATATCCATTGGCATCACACTTAAACTGCTTAATTTTTTCATATGCAGCTGCCTATGCTTCAGGTGCCACCCACCCAAGAACGTCCCAATGTGCAATGTGCTGAAAGTGATGGCTTCTATCGCGCTGCACTCGAGAGTAAGCTGCTCTCCATGGAGCATACACTCAGCTCACAGCACACACTATTGGATCAGACGCATAACAGTACTGCCAATGTAACGCTAGAGACAAGCGCCAAGGAGCAGCGACGCAAATTCAATCTGCAAAAGCTGCTTGTGAACGCAGTTTATCCCGAGGAATGTAGCCAGGAACATCAACAACTGGTAAATGCTTCATTCATACAGAACCATATCTCTGGCAGTGGCAGTCTGCACAGCATAGTTCAGCCTGAAGTAGTCAACGAAGAAGCAGCTTTCCTAGACGAAACATTGGTAGATGAGCAGCTTATAGGATCACAAGGAACTGTGCCACTTGATGCCACCTGTAAGTCAGTTGAACGATTATATTTAGAGCAGAGTTTCTAATCCATTTTAAGGATAGTGCGCGAGGAAGACTTGGAGCTACTGGATGTGCTGCAGCAATTGGAGGAGCAGAATGCTAATGAATCACACATTGATTTAGACAGTTCCTTAGCGCCACTTTCACAGCAGCATCAGAATTGTAAGTTTTATTTCTTAATTTAACAAAAAAAGTTACAAATAAATTAATAAAATTTATAGTTGAATTAACCCCAGACTTGCTGGACAAGCAGACAGCAGCTGAAGCCACGAAACAGCCGCTGTCGGATGATGAGAGTGATAACTCGGATGAGGATTCTGCCACAGGCAATATGCATGACTTCTCTGTGGCACTAGATGACATCGATGAGCTGTTGCTTAAGATCACTCAGAGTCAACCTAAAAAGGAACCCAGTCAAGAGCTAAGACCCAGTCAAGAGCTAAAACTGCCACAGGTCGATGGAACCGATGACAAGCTGCTGCCCACACCAACCAAAGCTACGAGTCAACGCAGTCCACCTCGCACACCAACCACACCTAAAAGTCGCATCAAAACGCAAAAACCGCGCACACCCAAGTCAAGTAAAGCGCGGAGGTATGCACCGTTGCCACTTATAATCAGTAATGAACGGTCGCAGAGTAAGTGTAGCAACCTATTTGGAATGGGTCCATGTCTAAACTGAATCTTTCAGACTATACAGAAGATATATTTACACCAATTCAAGGCACACGCCTAAGTCAACAACTGGAAACGGCAGCTAAGAGGTAAAAAATATGGATAGCTACTCTAGTTTTCTTCTGACCATTTACTATATCCAATCTATTAGGAGTCCAGCTGTAACACTACGCAAGAAGTTGGCCATGACGGAGCTGCGCAGAAAGAGCGTCTGTGCTTTAACCAACACTGAAGATTCCTTTGCTGTACTCCAACGGGAAGAGTCGTAGGTTTTATAACCAAATCCCCAGATAATGTTTGTTTATTAAACTTGCCTTTTGCTTACAGCACACCAGTGCGCCGAAGCACACGTAGTAGTTCAAGGAATCTGGATAAAACCCACATTATATGCTCCTTGACGCCACGTCAAAAAAACACACCCATGTCAAATATATTCTTGGAGCAAACATCCAGCACAGACAGCAAAGAGGAGACGCCTGTGGTACCCAAAAAGCCACGTCGCAGTGCGCGTAACTCTGCCAAGCAGCAGCCAGTGGAGCCAGTGGAAACAGTGGTTAAGCCTAGTTTAGAAGCTGTACAACCCATAACGGCAGCAACAAGTGCTGCTGCTGCTACTGTTGCTGTTCCTACTGGTGCTGCTCCTACTGTTGTTGCTGGTTCTAGCGAGGATGAAGCTATTGTATCAGATACGGAAAGCGATAGATCCTTGCCAAAGCTGCGTCTGACGCCAAATTTAAGGCGCTTGCATCGCAGCTTTCGTCAATCTTTATTGGCCAAGAAAACAGCGTCAACTGCACACCAACAAGAGAGTCCACAGATCACTTCAAGCGTAGCTAATAGTAAATTGGCAAAGCTCGGAAATCCTAGGCCAAAGTTTGCTATCCTATCTAGTCAAGAGCTACCGAGTAGCCAGTCATCAACAACAACAACTAAGACTACCTCTAGTCCAAGGATAGACAGTCCTATACCAGCGACTCCAATCCAGCCAAGTCAAAACAATAATGAGCCACAAGTAACTAGTGCAAAGGAAGCCATAGATACTTCACCACATTGTAGTCCAGAGAGCATTGCAAGCGATGATCAGGAATTGATGCAGAGTTTCTATGAGCATTCGCTGTTAATTAATAGTCCATCGGTGTTTAGTGATGTAATGTCCAGTCCACAGACTCCTGCACAGCCGAAACCTGAGCCACAGCTAAGTGGAGATGCATGCAGCTCGTCAGATCCAAATTCCTTCATAATAACACCACTAGATCTGCCGCCGAGCTATGAGGAGGTGCTGCAGGGCTGCCGTAAATTGGACATACCGGAGCATGTCTTCCAGCAGCCCTTCTATAGTAACCCAGCAGATGTTTCCAAAATGACTGAAGTGGGCTTTCTGGTGCTGCGTATACCCGGCAATAAACTCAATGACTTGGAGCCCTTTGAGAGTAGCTGCCTTGAGTCTAATAAGGGTCTGGCGGCTTGGCGTCGTAAGCAGCTTATTGACATGGCTGGACCGGCCATGTTGCAACGTTATCGCAACGAGCAACAGGTGCGGGAATACTTTAGTACTCAGCAGCGTATTACCATTGAGCCAGTCGGAAGTCCGCCAAGCTATCAGGATGCCAAGATTTGGTTAAAGGCCAGAGAGTTGATCAAGCAGCGACAAGGGGAAGAGGAGCGCGTACAGGTAGGACCCGATGAGGATAGTCCCATTAAAATAAGGCGTCAGAAGATTACCATGATGCTTAATGCAGATGACTCTGGTGCTGCTGAACCTGGCAGTGGCGATGAGGATGGAGACGTCAATTGCAGTGGCTTCACCCTAACGCCCATGACTATGACGCCAACAACGCCGCAGCTAAGTGGAGCTAGCAAGGTTTCCACTACTAGGGACACGCCATTGAGTAGCAAAGCACGCTCCAAACGTGGCCTAAAGCTACAGTTCCAGGCATTACAAGATGAACAGCCCATGCTGCCCAGCAACAGCCAATCCAGTGAGCATAGCGCTGCCAGCAGCGATGCTTTAGACGCCTTGGAACGCAGTTCCTTTGTGCGTCAATTGGAGAGTATCAGCAGCGGGCGGAACAGTCATGACTTAAGCTTTGGCTTGGCTCATGCCACGTTGGATAACACCTTTGGCTTTAAGGTGAATCTTGAGAATCTGCAGCAGGCCAAGGCGGACATTGAGGTAAGTTCTCTATGCAATAGTTCCCATTAATCTCTAACATATCTATATATTCTCTTGGCCAGTGCAATTATTTGACCACCATGACGCTGGAGCTGTTTGTGCCCTCGCGTGAGGATCTGCAACCGGATCCAATGCACGATGAGATTCGCTGCCTGTTCTATGCCATCGAACATAGCCTGCCGCCTGCCACAGATCCCAGTGAACAACAATCGTTGCCGAACAAAGCCTGTGGCTATATCATAGTCAGCGATGCTACGGATCTGGTTGCCGAGGGACGTCACCATGGACTGGATGCAGACATTGAGGTACAAGTGGTGCAGAGTGAATCGGAGGCTTTTGAAGCATTGTTGGCACTATGCACACGCTGGGATGCGGATATCTATGCAGGTTATGAGATCGAGATGAGCTCCTGGGGCTATGTCATTGATCGTGCCAAGCACTTGTGCTTTAACATAGCACCGCTGCTTTCCCGTGTGCCCTCCCAGAAGGTGCGTGACTTTGTGGACGAGGATCGCGAACAGTTTACCGATCTCGATGTGGAAATGAAGCTTTGTGGACGCATCTTGCTCGATGTATGGCGTCTCATGCGCTCAGAGATTGCACTCACCTCGTACACCTTTGAGAACGTTATGTATCACATCCTGCATAAACGTTGTCCCTGGCACAATGCACGTAGCCTGACCAATTGGTTTGCCTCGCCCTGCACACGTTGGATTGTACTGGAATACTATCTGGAACGTGTGCGCGGTACCTTGGCACTGCTGGATCAACTGGATCTACTGGGACGTACCAGTGAGATGGCCAAACTGATTGGCATACAATTCTATGAGGTGCTCTCACGTGGTTCACAGTTTCGCGTGGAAAGCATGATGTTACGGTAAGCGGTGGATGATCCTCTTTGAATGCTTCTTAATTATTTAACACAAATCCTTGCCTGCAGCATAGCCAAGCCCAAGAACCTGGTGCCATTGTCACCTAGTGTGCAGCAACGCGCTCATATGCGTGCGCCAGAATATCTTGCTTTGATTATGGAACCGGAATCACGTTTCTATGCTGATCCTCTGATTGTGCTCGACTTTCAAAGTCTCTATCCAAGCATGATCATTGCCTATAACTATTGCTTCTCCACGTGCCTGGGTCGTGTGGAGCATCTGGGTAGTAGCGGCACCTTTGAGTTTGGTGCCTCGCAGCTGCGTGTTTCGCGTCAGATGCTGCAGCAGCTGTTGGAACGGGATCTGGTTACAGTATCACCTTGTGGCGTTGTCTTCGTCAAGCAACAGGTGCGCGAAGGCATTCTGCCCCGCATGTTAACAGAAATTCTGGATACGCGCCAAATGGTTAAGCAGTCCATGAAGCTGCACCGTGATAGCTCTGCCTTGCAGCGTATTCTACACTCGCGACAATTGGGTCTAAAGCTTATGGCCAATGTTACCTATGGTTATACAGCGGCTAACTTCAGTGGACGTATGCCTGCTGTGGAGGTGGGTGATTCGGTGGTGTCCAAGGCACGTGAAACGCTGGAACGTTCTATTAAAATGGTCGAGTCCAATGAAAAGTGGAATGTGCGCGTCGTCTATGGTGATACAGATTCTATGTTTGTTCTGGTGCCAGGACGTGATCGGGCCACTGCCTTTCGCATAGGCGAAGAGATTGCACAGGCTGTGACCGATATGTATCCGCATCCAGTTAAGCTTAAGCTAGAGAAGGTTTATCAGCCTTGTCTGCTGCAAACCAAGAAACGCTACGTGGGTTACATGTACGAAACAGCTGACCAGGCACAGCCTGTGTATGAGGCGAAGGGCATTGAGACGGTGCGACGTGATGGCTGTCCAGCAGTGGCCAAAATGCTGGAGAAGGTGTTGCGTTTGCTCTTCGAGACGAAAGATGTTAGCCAGATCAAACAGTACGTTTGTCGGCAGTTCACCAAGTTGCTCTCTGGACGTGCGAATCTGCAGGATTTGATATTTGCCAAGGAGTTTCGTGGTCTCAATGGCTACAAACCCACAGCTTGTGTGCCAGCACTGGAGATGACGCGGTAAGTAACTGGAAATTAGATATATATAAAATTTATTGATTGCATTAAATAATTTTTAAAAATACTTACAGCAAATGGATACAAAAGGATCCCAGACATGTGCCAAGGCGAGGCGAGCGTGTGCCCTTCTGCATCATCAATGGACCGCCTGGTGTGCCTTTAATACGTTTGGTACGCAGTCCACACGAGCTGTTAAGCAACGAAGGATACAAAATTAATGCTATATACTATATAACGAAGGCAATAATACCGCCATTGAATCGCTGTCTGCTGCTCATCGGCGCCAATGTGAATGATTGGTAAGTCTATGGAACAGCAGGTAATGTGCATCTAGCTTTAGATACTTTATCTGCTCCAAAGGTTTAGCAATTTGCCACGTAAACTGCTGATGACACCAGCCCTATCCACAGCCGGTGAAGTAATGAATCGCGGTGGCGCCAAGTCAACCATATCCCAATACTTCTCCACCACCAGCTGCATTATTGATTGCGGACGGCAGACCAAGGCAGGCATCTGTGCCGTCTGCTCCAGCAATGCCAGCAAATCTGTTGTCACACTGCATGCTAAGCTGGCACAGCTGGAACGTGCACACAAGCTAACCCAACAGATATGCCAAGCATGTTGTGGACGCCTTGGAGAACTGCAATGCCAATCCCTGGACTGTCCTGTGCTCTATGTGCTGGAAGTAAAACGACGCGAACTACAACAAATGCCTTATATAAATAAACAGTTGGAGCGTTTTGCCATTTAAATTGTAAAATACGACACATCTTTAATAGTAACACTGTAAGATCTGACAGTTGTTGTTGTTGTATGTATATAGCTTATAAAACTACTTGCAATTTGTGTGGATGTGCCTGTGTGTGTATATATGTATGTATGTATGTATGTATGTAGCTTACATTGTTTTATTGTGATTCTTAAAAGTATTACAATAATAGATGTATGTGTGTGTATGTATGTGTATCTCCAATAATAATTCAATATGTGATTGATGTAATGATCTTAAATATATATATAAAGATATATTATGAACGTTGTATTTAACAATTTCAATTTATAACCAAAAATTAAATAACAGTCTATATAATAACTAATTTTTGCATATGGATACAATTTGCTGTTCTCTGATTCTTTTGATTCGTTTTTTTTCTCTTTTTTTTGCCCTGATTTATCATATTTCTGTATATATATATATATATATATATATATATAATCCCTAAAACAATTTCCAATTGTATTATTTTTTTTTTATCAGTTTCTATTGAGCGCATTATTGCTTATAAACTACGTTTAGACAAATACAATATAATTTTTTTTTTGTATATATATAGCATATATATATATATATATATATAAAAAACACTATATAATAATAAAAAGTTGTTTCGAAAAAAAAAATATCTCTTGCAAGGATTAATACGCTTGTAGCTTGTTGTTCTTGGTGTTTAGATGTCATCATCCATTTCAAACATCATTGAATTCTTAGCATCAACATCAATTGCTTTAATTTCATCTTCGTTGTTCTGATTACGTTTTTTATTATTGATGTTGTTGTTGTTGCTGCTTGTGTTGTTGTTGTTGTTATTGTTGCCAGCGGAACCTCCAGTCAAATCCAGGCCACTATCATGTAGCGATTGATTCTTGTTCTCCTTGTTGTGAGGATTGTTATGCTGCTTGAAATACTGTGCATTGGCAGCATTCTAAGAAAAGATTCAAGAAATAGATATAGAAATATATATAATTTATAATAAAATTGTAATATATAATATAATAAAATATACATAATAAAATATAACTAAAGAAATGCCATAACTTGTTTTAATACTGCAAGGATGTTTGAATTTGAAATGAGCAGAAAGTAGTCGGTGTTTCACTCAATGCAATTTGGTTTGAGCGCAACTGAATTAAAGCTGAGTGACTATTGAGTGAAAGTTGAGCGAAACTTGGACTTAGAAATTTTTTAGTACTTCACGCATCTTTTGGAATGCCATAACTTTTTCAATCCTGCAAGGATTTCAAAAGGATATAGTTTTTTGAGCTTACAGTGACGACATCTATCGATTCGCATTCAAGGATTTTAAGGATCTGACGAAAAAATTGTCTGAAAATTTTTACAAGGGGTGGGCATGCAAAAATTGACAAAAAATCAGAAAATCGTCCATAGCTCGGCCATTTCAAGGACGATTCGAATGTCCTTTGAAACACTGGTAGCTCTCTTTGTCCCGATTTGGGAAATACTTTTGAAAGGACGAAAATCCTTAATATGGCTGAGTTATAAGGAGTTTTTTGTATAGAGAAAAATCGCTATATCTCCGCCGTATCCTGGCGTATCCTGACGAGTCCTATGCCAAACGAAGCGGATTCAAAAGGTCTATCGACTGGCCAAAGGATATCAAAATCGTCCTGGTACTTTTTGAGTAATCAAGGATTTTGTGTTTTCGGCCATTTTCGACAAAGAAATTGTTTAGCTGAAATTTTTTAAGTATTGGATTCTTAGATGACCCCCATATCCTTGAATGCCAATCGATAGCAATTGTCCTTAGGAACCTAACGCTACACATCCTGTCAAAATCCACAAGGATTTGGCTGAGTTATATCCTATTCTTGTGTCAAATTTGATCATAGATAAATTTTAGTACTTAACGCTTCCTTGGAAATGCCATAACTTTTTTAATCCTGCAAGGATTTGAAAAGGATATACCTTTTTGAACTCGCAATGCCAATATCTATCGAATTGCATTCAAGGATCTGACAAAAACAGTAGTATTATCATCAAGTATGAGTAGCAAATATTTGCAGAGCTGTTAATTAACGTAAAATGAAACTGTTAGTTAACAGTTGTCTAAATTTAGCACTGTTAAGTGCTTAAACAATCAGAAAAAAGAAGAGAAAAGAAATTTAAGTTAATATAGAAAAAAATTTCACACAATTTGTATGAGAATTGCGTCTAATGATGTGTCTGATCACATGCTTGGTTGGATGACCTTCGGCTCAATAAGATTAGGAACGCAATTACAAGTAAAGCAACTAGTATAAAGTGGTTTCAATAAACTTATTTAAAATTTTGGATATATTTGCTAATTTAAAAAAGCTATTAACTATTTAACCTGCCTTGAATAGATCTAATCATAATGGATACAATTTCTTTTAGCACTTTGATAACATAATCAATATTTGTGTCTATAACATTGTTCAATGCAATTAACACTATCCTAGTTCAGTTGAGATGATGAGATCAGCACGTGTCATATATCACACTTATTATATGGTTTACCTTTTGGGAAGGGGACTGCTGTTGTCCAGGGTGGTGATGGTGTTCCTCGTAGTCGGCGGAATCACCTTCGCTGAGGCGACGCTGTTGTTTGCGCAATTTGCGATCGCGACGCTTTTGATTCTTCTTCCGCTGGCCAAGTATGCTGGAATCGTGTCTGTGTTGTGGAGACACGAGATGATAATGATCCAATTAGGTAATTGAATTTGATTGAAGTTTATTTTTAGACTCACCTGAACACTTGCTTTGTTATGTGCTCGCTAAATCTAACAGTCTTTTTGCAGCTCTCGGATAGGCTTACATCATCACCTCGCTCCTCGGGTATGCCACCAAATGATTGTGAAAAGCCGGCACCATCGATAGAGCATGAATACGATGAAGAGCAATCATCAATGGATGAACAGCTATCGGATATGGAAGGACGTGGTCCATAGCGACTGAAACGCTTTAAGATGCCGCGCTGAATGCTGCTACTGGTGCTGCTCTCAGTACACTCGGAGTAACTGCGTTGCTTGCGTTGTGCTGGCAACTTTAATGCAACCATTGGCTGTGTACCACCGCCTTCGATAGATTTTGGAGCCGATTGCTCTATTCCTACTGAACGCTCCTGTTGATTGAGATTCTCACAAGCGGATTCGGAGAGTGAACGTTTCTGATTGCGTTTACGTTGTTTCTTGTTTAGCTTCTGCTGTTGCGGCTTCTGTTCTTCCTCTGGTTCTGTATCCTCCTCCTTGATAGTCTCTGGAACAATAGTCACCTCAAGTGTTTGTTCCTCTTCATTGCGTTCAATGTTAACATGTAATGTCTTTTCGGAATCCGTATCATCACTTTCATTCTCAATGCCCTTGTAATTGTAATGTCCAAAGACAGAATATTCTTCCAGATTATTGCTATCCGGTCCAGCCAGATAGCTGAGCACAGAATCACAGCGCTTATTCATTGATAGCCTTAGCACAACATTATCATCCGTGGCATCAGCCTCTACATCTTCAATATATAGTTCTGGATCAACCCCATCTGGCAGTTGTACGAGGAATGCATAATGGGTGGGATAATAGCCAGTGCCCATAGAGGCAAATTGCAGATGCAAGCTACGCTTCTGCTGCAGTGTCTGTATGGAATCCGGCTGCACATTGGGCACACGCAAAACGAATGCCATTATATTGTCCAACACATTGCAATCAAATTTGGTGGGCAACTGGTAATGAAGGGTATTCTTAAGGAACATGCGGGGTGAAACAGTAGCAACGGATGGAACTGCTAAGAGAGGCAAAGAGAAAGAATTGACGAAATGAATAATGATTATCGCTGACTTAAGCTACTTACTGGCATCAGACTTATTGGATTGAATTTCTTCTGACAACTCAACGATAGCTTCATTGGCTTCAGCTTCGGCATCCTCATCCTCTTCGGTGGGAGACTCGATATTGGAATTGAGTTCCACACCACTATCTTCGCGGCTGAGTAGACGAACATGGTCATGCATTTCGCGCTGTTTATTGGCATTGGTTCGTATTACGGGTAATGTGATGCAAAGGCGCCTATTCTCGGTTTCGAAACGAGCATTGCCTGCTTTATCATCCACGGGATAGGGCAGATCTAGTTTCAGACGATACCTAGCACCTTGACGCTCGCTAAGCAGATAAATGGACCTCTCAGTTACATCTAATTGACAGTCAGCAGTGGAATTAAGTAGTGGCAATTCGATTTCAACGATCAAAGAACGTGGTACAGTCAAATGTAGTTTGGCATCCAGTTCATCGGTATACTCGGACATATCCACATCATGGCTATGCTTGATGCTATACTTGGGCACAGCAAATTTGGGTGGAGGTGCTACTTTTGTCTTGACTGGTAACACCTTTGGCTTACCAGCATCAGAGTTTGGCTTCTTGGGGTACATATGCTCAAGTGGATGTGGCTCGCGCTCTTCGGCAGTTGCATCCTTAGACAGTTTACGTATCACAGTAGGACGTGCGACACCCTTGTAATCTAATTTGGGAAACTTAAGATTGGCACGATCTAAATTAACCTTAAATTCACGCTCCACACCATCCAGTGCTGTATCTATAAGGCATTGACGGAATCGAGCATCGCGTTTACCCAAATGCAATGCATCCGGATGAAAGACTACATCGTATACTTTACAATGCTTATTCTTAGCATCGTAATCATCACGCGCTGGCGTATGTGCCATAGGAATGGACCAGCTGAGACCACGCTGTCCGGTTTGAGAATTGACAGAAACCTCATTGTTGGGTGGCGCCACCTCCGTGGAGCATGCAATATTTATGAAACACTTAAGTTCGCCATCGATTGCGGTCTTAACTACGAAACCCGGTTTTGGATGTATAAATGTTACGTCAACGCCACGCTCCTTTTCCAATTGTGTTATCTCAGATTCGTAGAGTTTACGATTTTCCGGATCTTGTACCTCGTCAACGTAATCAAAGAATAGCTTACGAAACTCTTCGTTATCAAATGCTTGACGAATGCGATCAAACTCGTCCTTGCTTATATCAACGGTTGGTTTTGAGTGTTTATTGCGTGTAGAAGCAGACATAGCTTCAAAGACTTTAGACTTTCACTCACTGGCACTCTCACTCTTTATATTTCACTCACGTCACTTCAAAATGCACTCAATACACGAATTTAGAACACTTGTTGAGCTTTTTTTTTTTTTTAAAGATTTACCGTTGGGTAAGAAACACGTAAACGCAAAAGTGCTTTAGTTTCTTTTTTTTGTTTTTTTTTTTTAATTTGTTCTGGTTGTTTCTGTAAAAAAGAAAAGGGAAGGAGAGACGGTTAATGTACAATTCACAGCTGATGCAACAATCTAAATAAATTGATTAAATGTAGAAGCCGTATACTGACGTGTGTCTACAAGGTATACAAATACATTTCACACAATAATGCTTATCGCTCAATACAATTGTCGTAGGTTTCAAATTTACTCCATTCCTTTCTTATTCTAATAAAATGCAGTTATCTATAATATATATGTATGTTTATATAAATAAACGAATTTTATATGTATATTTTATTAATGGTGTTATACCTCTCCCTTTCGTGCACATTAAACAGAATTTGCCGGTTACCATTGGTCAGCATTTATTTTGGCAAGTCTATGGTAATATATATATTTACAATACTTATGTAATAATTTTGGGGGATAACAAAGTGGGAGGGGGAAATTAGCTTGTATGGGGGAACCATGCGTTGTGTTATATTTGAGGTAAAACGGAATTATAAAATCTACTGCGTAGTTTTCTGTTTTGTTTTGGCCGCTGTTTCGTCTCTTGATGTTTGTAGCGCGAGCGAATTTTTACGAAAAAGCATAAAAAACGCCGGCAAATTCAAGGAAAATGAGGATGAAGTGTGCGGAGGCGTGCGGTCTTGTTGATAAGCAAAATAAACTAAGAGACCACTTGCCCTCAATTGTTATTGCTGTTGTTTGTTGTTATTTTTCTTTTTATTAGCTGGGTTCTATATCTGTGTTTTATTGTGTGAGTGTGAATATATATATTATATATATATATATATATATATACAGTTGCGCAGTTCTAGCAAGTTGAGATGTGAAAACAAACTGTATTGTATATATGTATATATATACACACACACACACACACAGGACGATAAATTAATAAACACATGTTTAGGCAAATTAGTGTGAGTGTGCATATACACGCAAAGGAAAATGTGATAAATTTATTACTATAGTTACGTGACCAAGGAGAGCACATGGCTCTATGGGGGTTCAAAGTGATGTTTGATCGATATTGATATAAAACCGATTGGTTTTTAAGGACAACCGGTTCTATATAACTAGCCAGCCGCCTTTAACACACACCTACTAAAGATTGCACAGGCGCGTTGCAAATGAACTTGAAGAATAGAGGAAAGTCAATGACCAGTTAAGTTCTAATAACAGACACAAATAGAACAATAATAGAGGAAAACTAGCCTGAAGACTGCATTTTCAAGTCTTCACCCACACACAAGCCCACCAGATTTGCACACAACTCGTCAAACTTACCAAAAAAAAAAACTATATATATTAATATTGATACATACGTGTGTATACTATACTTGATTATTGAAGCACTAAATTCTTTAGAATTTTTCTGTTAAATTGTTAAAATACTTTGCAATTGTTATTGACGTTTTATTCAGAATTTCTAGAAACTTTTCAGCTGATCAATTTTTTCCAGGCAAGGCAAGCTGAGAACCGGCTCAGTGTGACCTTTACGAAGTGTCGGCAAGTGCTTTAAATAAGAAATCTATGGGTTATTTTTGTACATTTTCTGGTATATTTGCCAAAAATCATACTAAATTTGTCAATGCTGTAACCACAAATTTTTGTTTTACAAAACTGCCAGTAAGCACATTACCAAATATTATTATCATTTTAAGTATACAACTGTAATATAATTATAGCAAAAAAACTCAAATTTATAATGCGGTATAAAGACAGTGAGGAATACCTGGAATGGTAGTGTTTTGGTTAGGTAAACAAAATAACTAGTTCTAGTTCTTTATTCGGTGGTTCCGTTCTATAAAGTTCGTTCGAATGAACTTATTCCGACCGATTCGTACAACCCGACAATGGAGTCTAATTTATTTTTATTTTTTCTGCTGTCATTATTTCTTTATAAAAATGCAGAAGGTGTGTTTAATTGTGATTATAACTGTAATATAAAATATTTGTATTATGTGGATGTGTTTTCAAAACAACTTCTGCTGTTACAAAAGCGGCAAATTATATTGAAAAATGCAACAAATACTTGTAATTTGATTGTGTGTGTTTGGCTCAAAATTTGTTTTCATATGCTACTGTTCTGATCAATTGCGCCGCGTATATTACAAAAATTGTATTAAAATTGTTTTTAGATGTATTAAATTCGATAAAAACAATGTACATATGTATTAAAATCTATGTTACATAAATCCTATAAGAATGCATATGTGGGCGAGCTAAGCATAAAAAATGCATTTGATAATCAGTACGCACACATACAAACATATTATTTGTGTATACACAAATGACTCTGTTGTGTTTGAGTGTATATATAAGTAAATACGAATGTATGTGTGTGTATATGCGTGCTGTGTTGTATTTCTTGCTATATTTGTGTTCGTCAATGTAATTATTCTGTAATTTGTTCTTGCAGCTGAAATAAGTAAACTCTTGTTGAATGACAATCAAGAAACAGATATGGCTACGCCCCACATTAATGGAAAGGATTTGCAAGCAATACCACAAAACTCAGTGCTAACGCATCCCAGGTAAAATCTTTACACTAACTGCTCGAATTCATAAAACCAAAACGTGGGATGGTATTCCTGTAGTTTACTTGGGTGTGATATACATGTAGTGACGATTTTTGTAGTAATAGTTTGTTTGAAACATCTATTAGTTGGTTTTAAAAAATTGTTTTGCTTGATAATCCACGTAATCCCCTACTATATATATACAATTATTTCCCATACATTTTACACGCTGCACTTCCACAATATAGGAGACATGTTAAGAGTAAGCGACGCATGAAAAGAAGGTAAAACCTTGAGCATTGGCCTGCTAATTCGCCTTAGGCTTTTCACAATTACCTCTTCGCCCATATATATATATTTATTATATATTTAGTATATAAAATTTTGCATATTTACTAATCTTATAAATCTATATGCACAGATTCAAATGTTTTGCGTGTGAGCCACCATGTCTTGATCCTAATGAGCATGCCCATACATGCCAGAATGCTATACAGGTTAGCAAATAGAGTCTTATGGTAATTATTTAGGAATTTTAATAACTTTATTTTACTTTATTGTAGTGCTGGAAATCTCGTACACGCGATGCAGTTGGCAAGGAGCAAGTGAAAAGGGGGTGTATCACATCAGCGGATCATTTGCAATTAATTTGTAATCAAAATTCATACAAATATATAAATGTATCTTGTTGCGCTTCTGATTATTGCAATGATGGTGAATTTCCGGAACTGCCACCATTTGATGTGCCAAAAGTGATAACTGCCGATACAAGTAACATTAGCAAAATGGCTGCTGCTATTTTAGGTCCATTTCTGGTTATATCGCTGATGGGTGTTGTTGCCGTATTCTTTATGCGACGCAGTCATCGTAAGCGGCTAGCAGCAACACGTATTAAACAGGATCCCGAGTCATATTTGGTCAACGATGAACAGCTGCGTGCGACTAGTGCAGGAGATAGTACATTGCGTGAATACTTACAGCATTCAGTTACATCTGGTTCTGGAAGTGGCTTACCATTGCTGGTGCAACGTACACTCGCCAAGCAGGTAACGCTCATCGAATGCATTGGTCGTGGCAAGTATGGAGAGGTATGGCGGGGTCACTGGCATGGTGAAAGCATCGCAGTCAAAATATTTTTTAGTCGCGACGAGGAGTCGTGGAAACGCGAAACGGAAATATACAGGTAACAACACAACATCTTAAATTTTGTTAATATATAAAATAATTTTTTGTTTCTTACATATTTCAGCACCGTCCTTCTCCGGCATGAGAACATACTTGGTTTTATTGGCTCTGATATGACTTCACGCAATTCATGCACCCAGTTATGGCTTATGACACACTACTACCCATTGGGCTCGCTCTTTGATCATCTAAATCGGAATGCTCTCAGTCATAATGATATGATTTGGATATGTCTATCGATAGCCAATGGACTAGTACATTTGCACACTGAGATCTTTGGAACTGAAGGAAAACCCGCAATGGCTCACCGTGATTTGAAATCAAAGAATATATTGGTTACATCGAATGGTACCTGTGTTATAGCCGATTTTGGCTTGGCCGTTACACACTCTCAAGTTACGGGACGACTTGATTTGGGCAATAATCCGAAAGTAGGCACCAAACGTTATATGGCTCCAGAAGTTTTGGATGAAAGGTATGTAATGATTGCTAAATCGATTAATATTTTAAATTTCATTTTCCAATTATATTCCAGCATTGACATGGAATGTTTTGAGGCGTTGCGCCGTACTGATATTTATGCCTTCGGCCTGGTGCTTTGGGAGGTTTGTCGTCGCACAATTTCGTGTGGCATTGCTGAAGAATACAAAGTGCCTTTCTATGATGTGGTTCCCATGGATCCCAGTTTTGAGGATATGCGCAAGGTGGTCTGCATTGACAATTATCGACCATCAATACCCAATCGCTGGAGCTCCGATTCGGTTAGAATACAATCAATATCCTTATTAAGTTTAAATACTTATTATTTTTTCTATCTTTCGATTATTTAGCTATTGGCCGGCATGTCCAAGCTAATGAAGGAATGCTGGCATCAAAATCCGAATGTGCGCCTCCCAGTTTTACGCGTTAAAAAGACTATACACAAATTAGCTTCCTCGGATGAGAAAATTCGTTTAGATTTCGATGAGGTTTGCGTTTAATAGATTTAAATTATTAGCAATTAAGTTATAGTATTAACTAAACATAAGTGACATTAGTTTTGAGGTTCATTTGCTTAGCAGCTAAGTTTTCATACATATATTGAACATCTAATTTTTATTTCATTTGAATTCATGATGTAAACATCATTCATTATTTACATCAATTTTATTTTTGTGCCTTTACAATTGCCTTAAATATTTTGACTTTGCTAGTTCTGTTCTATAGATAATAATTAAGAAGAATTTCCTTATTGGAATAATCAAGCTAATTGAATAGAAAAACCATAAATATTATCTTCAAAGACTAAATAACTTCCTGTCTTAGCAACACAAGTTTCAGTCTCGTTACCATCCTGTGAAGCCGGTCCAACTTGTGGATTAGTTTCCAGATTGTGGTATCTTAAAATAGCAGCGTACTCCGTCTGAAAAGCATCCCATATAATTTCCATCATGGTTATTGGATTTTGATATTTTTTAGAATGTGATGATTAATTTTATAAGACTATACTACTATTAATCAAACTTGTCAAAAAGTTTATAAATAATGACAAATGCCTTTTTCCAATTGCCTATTGAAGTTTATACAAAATTTTTTTTTATAATCCATTTTCATTTGAAGTGCCATTACAATTAAGAATTGTAAAAGATGTTTATTGTAACATTTAAGCTCACTTTTTACAACTACACCAATACAAAAACACTCACACATACTGCAATACATAACACTAGACACATTCTTATTCAAGCTATGATAGATTTATAAAGATTTATAAGCAATTGGCGTCCCACATACAAAACTCAAGTACACACATACACGCATTGTGCACCTAGTTAAGACCATATGTATGTACATGAATAGTTCCCAGCTACATTTATAAGATGAAGATATATAAACATATATACATACTTGAAAGTATACTTTGTATATTGTACAAATGCGCGCTAAGTTTTAGTTTTTAATTATCAACCAATAAAATACACTTTGTAATTGTTAAGTACAAACAAAAAGCATTGAATATTAATTACTTGTGTTTGCACCTGGATCCTGAACTGATGATCCTATGTTGACTTTGCTTAAGGATGGGGTTATCAAGAAGACTAACAAAATAACCAATAGCATTTGGCTGTCAAGCTACAACTACCTTTGTGAAGTATAAGCGGGAGAAATTAAATTAACATTTTAATTTATTAAAAAATAATTCTCAACAATAACAATATACACCAAATTTCAGATTATAATGTATTTAAGTTTTTGATAAAGACGGTATCAACTTTGCTTTAAATTGCAGTCGCGCGATATTAGTATATTTAAGGTGTGACCATAATTTATTATAATGGCAAAAAAAAAATAAAAATATTTCCACATGGCAGATCATATGTCAGGGCTGGTTTTATCTAACAGCTGTTGCGGTTGCCTGGGTAATTTTTTTTGTTCTGGTGAGCAATTCATAAATAAATGACAACAAAACGCTATTTCACCATTAGAAACGATAACACATAAGGGAAAAGTCAACTACAATAGCTTATAGCTTAAAACTCAAAGTCATCATAACTCAACATATTAGAACGATTAGTGGTATAAATAAAACAATACTTTCGCTTATTCCCCATACCTATAAGAGTGTGTGTGTAATGAGAAACACGCAAATGGTCCTAAATTTTAGTTGCTTGCTAATATTATTGTAAGAACATTTGCTCTTCTGGCAAACGTTCAAAAATAATAATAATAATAAACAGAAAACAATCTCAAGTAAAGAGAAAATAAAATAATTAACTTAATGAGTGGAACATTGTCGCTGCCAAATGCCGACGGCACTGCAAATCCTGTGCTAGAAGCAGACAGCATGGTTGCTGAGGTAAGACTTCTAACGGGAAAATACACAATAAAAGTTTAAAACGAAATTCCTTTATAATTATAATTGTAGTTAACATTGATTTTACAATACCAGAGATTCGTTTAAAAATTAGTTAAAAAAAATATTTATGTTGCTAAGTGAGCTAGAGCCAATTGCGCAGTTAGATACTCTACGCCTATTTGGCGAGGCTTCCGGGTTACAATTAAATTTAATGACACAAACTAATGACTATGTATACAGTTAGATTTGATTTGTAGTTAAAATTATAGTCGATAGAGTATATGTTCAGATAGGAACCCTTGATATTTCTGAGCGGCGAAAAACTGGTAAACTGGTGACAAATTTACCAAGCGACTAGTCCTAGGGTGCTCCAATGAGGTTCGATTAGAATTCAGGCCGTCTTTATCATTCATCATATGGAAATTGATAAGAATAAAAATAATACATTCAAATTTTTCAACTTAGTAATAGATTTTATTATTTCTGATTGTGTGTCATGCAATTTTGTAAATTTCTCGTGTGAATCGAATTAAAATTTAATTTCAGGTTCCGAAAAACAACGGGTTTACATTCTGGCAATGGTTGTGTAACTGGACATACGCATCACCAACAATGCTGCGCGCCGTTGAGAAGAAGATTCTATCATATTTGAAGCTACCGTATCGAGGTTATTATGTGGACATTGGACCAGCTGTGGGTGAGGCTGATAAAATATGGACGGTTAGCATGAATACAGATTCAAAGGAGGTACCGTTGGTATTATTGCATGGTTTGGGTGCTGGCGTTGCTTTGTGGGTGATGAATTTGGATTCATTTGCCAAGGATCGTCCAGTTTATGCAATGGATGTACTTGGTTTTGGACGTAGTTCAAGACCACAGTTTGCAAAGGATGCGCTTGTGTGTGAAAAGCAATTTGTTAAATCCGTAGAAGAATGGCGTCGTGAAACCAATATCAATGATATGATCCTATTAGGTCATTCTATGGGCGGTTTTATTGCCTCAAGCTACGCATTAAGCTATCCGGAACGTGTCCGTCATCTTATACTTGCTGATCCCTGGGGTTTCCCTGAAAAGCCCGCGGACTCAACCAATACAAAACAGATTCCTTTGTGGGTACGTGCCATAGCACGCGTCTTGACACCACTGAATCCACTATGGGCTCTACGTGCAGCTGGACCTTTCGGCCAATGGGTGGTGCAAAAAACAAGACCTGATATAATGCGTAAATTTCAACATACTATTGAAGAGGATATCAACCTTTTGCCACAATACATACATCAATGTAATGCACAACATCCCAGTGGGGAATCAGCATTTCATAGTATGATGCAATCATTTGGCTGGGCCAAACATCCAATGATACATCGCATCAAGGACGTGCGCAGCGATATCCCAATTACATTCATTTATGGCTCACGTAGCTGGATTGATTCATCATCGGGTGAAAAAATCAAATCTCAACGTGGTACGAATATGGTTGACATTAAAATTGTTACTGGCGCTGGACATCATGTGTATGCAGATAAACCAGATGTATTCAATCGCTATGTGACCGAGACCTGTGATATATACAATATCAGCACTGAGCACCTGCAACAAAACCCTTTGCAAATTATCCGAAAAGCGGCTGAATCAGATGACGAGCTTGAGATAAAAAACCCTGAACCTACAGTCGAAATTAACCCAGTTGTAAACCTTGTCCAAAATGTTCCACCTGTTCATAAAAATGATGCAACAGAAACGACAACGACAACATCGGTTAACCTGGCGGATAATAAACGAAAATGAATGTACCATTTATATGGTCTTTGTTTAGTTTACCATATTATTATTATTATTACTATAATTACTCCACTCTTCTAACTATTTTGTCTATAGTTTTTAGGGTTTATTTTTCGACTAGTATTAAATATTGTCTTATCTATGTGTTAATTAATATTATTTGTTATTGCATATATTTATATGTATATGAACACAACCATATAATATATTTAACATGGGATTATTATTAATATTGCCGGCACTTGAACATAAACTTCTCAATGAATTGAATGAGTCAGTATCCCATGGATACATATATTTCATTACCCACTCAACGTTCGTTGCCATACAGAGTTCAATTGATAATAATAAGTTAAAGATAAGTACGTCATATATTAGACTATGACACCCGAAAGAGAACTATAGCGAGTCTAATTTCTTGACTCGATTTGTACTCATATCAATCTGTGATGCTGACGTCCGACAAACGACCACACGCGGAAGTCAATGACCCGACCCAGTGACCTATAGAAAAAAAAATTTGTTTACATTTTTAGCTTAGTTAATCACTATTAATTATTTAAATCAATAACAAAGCACAGGGTTAATAATGGCAAAGGAAGTATACTCGAAACATATCAATAAATTGAAATCCGTTCAACAAGGTAGGCTGAGCGAAACAGACCTATACAAGATTTCAGATAGGTTATAGCTGAAGTGGCTTTTGGTTTATACACGGCCTTTAATCTTAATATATATTTTGAATTAGGCTTAATAAAAAAGCTCTGTTAGAACAATTGAAACTGATTTACTTAAATTTTTATAAACACTAAACAGTATCTTTATAATATATGAAAGCTCTTTGTACACTTGGTCCCCCTTTAAAAGCTTTTTATAACCTTCGTTTCGGCCGTCTTATCAATAAAACATTTATATTCATAAATATAAATTTATATATATTTTTTTATTATTGTATATAAGCATATGTATATAAAGAGTAGATTATATACATCTACTCATTAAAAAAGCTGTAATTATACGACCGTAGAAATATATATAGATATATACATATATAGCTATATCAGTTTACTGTCGGACATGCAATGTAGTCTGATACAGTAGCTGGGTATGTATATATATATGGGCAACGGACACACACACATACATACTTAATTTGCGAGCTTATCATTGTAGCGAAAGTATAAAAAACAATAATAATTGGACAGCTGATAAGCGTGGAAATTCAACGACTGACTAACAATAATAATCAACAGTCGAAACAAAGGAATATAATAAAATGTTGCTTTTGTTTTTAATATAATTCGCATAGGCTTCATGTGTATCACTATAATATATTGCTTTAATTTCATTCTCAATTATCAGAAAAGTCTTTTTGTTATTCACAATATTGATTTAGCATAATATAATAAAAATAATTTGGTTATGGGTATGGATAGGTAATAAATTGGATCACTTTTGATCTATTTGGCATTGGCAAAACCAACGCGATCATTGCCCATATCGAATTCGGTATAATATTTGCCAATGAAAACATCTCCGAGAATCCATAGTGGCCCATTTGGTGGTGGTATATCCATGCCCATAAAACCAGATAAGCAAATTGTTTTGCCCATCTGAACAACGCGAAGAATGTAATCCTTGCCTTCAAGTTCAAAGGTTTTGCCATTGAATACAAATTGGATGACTGGCAATTGAGGTATGAGATCACAGGACACAACGTACTAGCATAAAAAGGTTATAATTTAAGTAATGTCAAAGCTTAAATTAAAATAAGTGTAACTAACCTGTCCGCCTAGAATAGGTGTGCCACCAATAGCCTGATTAATTGAGGTAGCCTCAGCAACAGGAGCAGCAATCAAGGAGGTACCTGTATCAGCAATTATCTGGCAACCATCTTTGCATAGCTCTAGATTGTTTAATTTAGCTGAGTCCATTTTTATTTGCCAATAGCCTTTGCGTGTAACTGGCAAATAGGTAAAATCACCAGTGTAATGATTGGGATCAGAGCCACCGAATATGATTTCACCACCCTCCGGTGCTTTGGGATCACGATTCAAATAGAATGAAAATACCGGCTGAGAGATTAAGTTCTGTTCATACATGCTATAAAATGGAGGTTTGACGCCATCTACTGAGATCGAGTTATAGCCCAGACCAAGTATACCATCAAATTTGGCTGCAACGAAGACCAGACCTGGTTCACTGAGTGCTTCAGCAAATGTTTGTCCTTTGATATCAAGACCGGCAATATTGACTGTATCCGCGGACAAATAACCAGATAGACTGCCAGAACCATAATGTATAGCGAATTCGGTGCCATTCTTTTGATAAGATGATGATTTGCTGGCATCATATTTGTTATGCATCAGGCACGCAATGTTTGTTAAGTGACATTTTTTTGATGGAACCCACAGATTCGAGGAGCCCGTATCAAATACTACCTTAAAATTTTGTGGTGGGGAACCAATCGATATTGGGCCATAATACTGTGCATCCAGATAGTTGGAGAGCGGTTCAGGTGACACATCACCTGCGCCTCCATACTTAATACGCAATTGCTGCAGTTCTGTGCCTACATCAGCGAAATGCCGGCGCGCAGATTGAAATTTATTCAACGGCACTCGTATAAGTTTCGGGTTTAAATCGTTTGCCCAGGCTAAAGCCAGGCATAAAGCAAATATAAGCAATGTTTTTTGCATTGCACACAATCAGATTAATTATTTAATTTAAGTAAAGCAAACACAATTCTTTCAAACGATCAATTCGACTGATTCTGTTGCACTTTATTCAATATTGCGGCGCACTGAAAATGATTCAGCAAAGTAAATGTGCTAAATTTGGACTCGACTAACTTATTTTCACCAGGGTTGCAATTCAACTAAAAAAGTCAAGTGTGACAATTTTATTATGTTAACGTCAAGTTCATTATGTTAACATCAAGTTCATTATGTTAACAGGAGATTTGTTTAAAGGCTTTTAAATTGTATATTTCGCAAATAATTGATTAAAATAAAGATTTACATTAACATCCTCCAAAAACCATAGCATTTGACTTAATTATTACTATTTTTTTTGTGGGTGCATAGCAATATAGTAATTTATAACAAGAGACGTCTTTACAAGCAAATATATAGTTTCCAACATTAATAATTTTGCTTTATATGATTACCATTATACAAATGCATTTTAAGTGCTTAAAAGTACTTTTTAGATTAGATTTTTAACTACAGTTTATTTATCATCTCAGTACTTGTACCGATAAATGGCAACGCCAGCGACACCAATTAATATAGTGCCCATTAGAAATCCAAGAAGTTTCAGCTAAAATGAAATGTGAATCAAAATATATTTTCGTATTGAAATATTGGAATGTTACATTTTTTTTTGCTACCTTTGAATTATCTACCAATGGCGCCTTCTGTCTGATAGCAGTCTTCTGTTCCATTTTCTTCGCCTGCCCTAACATTTTCTGATACATCTCTTTTTCGTTGTTTTCTTCCCGGCGAGCTTTGATAAATAATCTGGCCAGATCTGCTTGCACGGATCGATTGTCGGGTTCCAATGTAGCAACTTTCTGTAAAAGTTTAATAGCACCTTGCGTATCTGCCTTGGCCTCGAGCACCTGATAGAGATTACATAAGTTTATATCCATATCTTGAATTCCACGTACATGTGGCATGTGGCACTCACTCTGCCCTTTCGATATAACGCCTTTGGATTGTTTGGCTGACAACGCAGCACGTGTTCCACAGACTGGAGAGCCGCATCAAAGGCTAAGATTTTGATTTGCGCCATAGCCAAATTATTGTAGACAATCAGTCGATCGTCTAGTAGGCTCTGCAAGTCGCTGTTCGATAGCTAAATTTTATAGATTTATAAGACACACAATTAGATTACATAGAATAGTAAAATCATACTTCAAGGTCTTCTTTGTCAAACTCGGCATCCGGATCACCATCACGATTATCCAAAAAGTCCAGGGCGCGTCTGTACAAATTAATAGCAATATTGAATTCTCCTCGCTTATAAAAGTAATTTGCACGTTCCTTTTTCCTGCTTCTGTAAATATAATTAGCGGAATTTATATGAAATCTAATGTACTCAGCAAAGAATTTAAACGTACCCATATTTACGTCGCACCTCGAAAGACTTAAGGTCTGCGAAATCCTCGTACTTGACATTGGTTAACTCAATCTCATATATTAACTAATGATGATACAGTAAAAATAAATTAAGCCATTAAATAAATATCGATCTTAATAACGTGCTTACAGTAGCATTTGGTGGAATTTCGGGTTCTTCGGGGTTGTCCTTTTTTAGACCAAGGTTGCCATAGCCAAATCTTGGATCAATTGTTATTTGTGCCACTTCTCCAACATTCATCATTGGTAGCACCATGTCTAAGCCTTGTACAACTTCAAAATCACCAACATGGCATTGAAGGTTTTCCTCCTTCTCTACAGTAGTTCCATCCTCAAGTTTCGCGGTATACGTTATAGTCACTAGGTCAGCACGATTGGGACGTTTAGCACCGTTTGGCGCCTTTTTGATAATACGCTTTAAGATTTGCTTGTTTCCTAAAATATCACATTCATCGTCCTCCTCAGCTATAGCTTCATCTTCAGCATTATTGTCCTTTTCAGCGTTATCATCACCTGTAGCAGGGACGACATTTTCAGCTGAGTTTTTGTCATTTGTGGTTGGCTGGACAGCACGTATATCCTGAGTATCTTCCGCATTCGTCAGATCCTCAAAGGAGCTATTGCTGGATTTTTCAACGTCCATATTTAACTGTAATATATTTTTGATTTTTAATTGTGAAACATGGAACAAAGGGCAACACTTACATTAAGTCAAACGATGTAAGCGCAATTTAGTAATAATTGTGGAATTATGTTCGTATACAGTTATCTGGTATTACGTTCTTAACTGTTTAACTGTGAACGCACTCTGACAATTTGACAATTTTTTTGTGAAACTAAGAACTCATTTAGAAGAATTAATGTAAAATTAAGAAATTTAAGCTTAAGAAATGACTACTTTCACAAGTACTTTTGACATTACACGGACAGGGTTGTCAGACAAACAAAAAAAATTAAATGGGTTTTAGCATATGGCGACATGCATAATAAATATTTATGGTTAATCGGTGGCAATGTTTTTTATTAATTTTCTTCGACAATTATATTTACTTATTTGTTAGTTATATATTGTAAATTGTTAAAATATTTTTCTCTTTTATAACTATATATATTTTATAAATAGTTTTTAAATACATAGTAAACATTGCTTTTTTTTTCGATACAATTCACTGGGATTTGACAGTGTGGCAACGCTTAACAGCTGTCGATTGTTTATTTGATACAATTGTAAGTTTTCATTTATTTTTGGCGTTTGGTGAAATTTATTTGTGCTATGGGAAAAAAGAAAAATAAAAGGTATTTCACAGTTAAAACAGAAACAAAAAAAAGGAATTGTACAAAAAAGAAGGAAATCACCCATAAGCATAGTTTAAAAAAGAAGAAAGACTTACAGCGAAAAACAAAAAAAAATTGCACGTGTGTTCCCGAACTTACTGATACTTCAATGGCTTTAAATCCTGCAGATCAACTGGCTCGTGTAAGTAATATTTAATTATTCATTTAAAATTTATAAATACTTATTACATTCATACGTGTGAATATAACGCGGTCTGAGCATAGTTTTTCATTTCCTCTTATTGTTGTTGTGTTGGTGTACATTTTTTTGTGTGTTTTGGGGATGCCTTGGCTTAATTGTGTAGTTTGTAAACTGCGCAGGCGCCAGGCCTTCAAGTGCGAAAATTGAAAAACGGGAAAAGTGAGTTCCAGCAAGATATTCCAGTGAATTAAATCATTACAAAAGTTAAGTGGCCAAAAAAAGTGAAACTAGCCCACCAAAAAAGAAAAAGAAAATTAATATAAATAAAATAGTCAAATAAAAATGGAACAAATCTGGCGAAGAATTTGCACGCATTATGATGTACCCGAGGATGTTACCAGAACTTGGTATGCACGTATTGAGCAGCATTTAAGTGTGGATAGCCCAACCCGTGCATATCACAACTGGGACCAGATGATGCAGCGCAAGCATAAACATTTGTCCGGATGTGCACCAAGCATAGCTTTGGCCGCATTCTTTCAATATTATCATTTTGATGGAAATCGCAGTTGTTCACAGCAAAATTGTGAAGTATTTGAGGAATTTTGTCGCGATGCTATGTTTGAGGATGTGAGTAAAAACCAAACCAGATCTTTATAGAAGATTATTTTGCAAATGTAAAAAAATTATTTATGTGTATATACAAATATATGTATGTATATGAACGTATGTATATGTATAGGAACACGCGAAGTCGCTTGTTTGTAATCTACTGGGACGTAAGACTCCCGATAATGAGCTGACTTGGTCACATGATGACGAAGCTGATTTATTACAGGATGTGGATCTAGTTGTACTAGCGTATGTACCAAGCAGTACTGATAGCTCTCTTGTAATAATATTGCATTATAGAGAGCTATATATATGACTTTATCTGTTATAATTCAAAGTCTTAATCTCTTATGTACCAATGCCATTTGTTTAGCGCCCCACCAGATGAATATAAACACTATACTGAGCTACTGCGTCATGAATACGCCAATCTGGATGATGAAACCTATAGAATGATGCGTGTCAAAGTGCTGGAGACTTTGTTACTTATACCAGCTATATACGCTACAGCCGATTATCATGATAAATATGAAGAATTGGCACGCATCAATATACGTAATGAGATAAGCGAGCTAAAATCAAAATAAATACAATATAATAAACGAATCTAAGTCATAAAATTAACTGCCAGAATCTCAGTAGTCTACTATATCTACTATACTATTTATGGCTGTCAATGAAATGTTTACTTCATTCTGCATACAATATATATATAAAATATATGTTTATATATATATTCCTGATTTAAATATTACTGGTTGATTAGCTAAAAAAAAAAAAATTTTGATTAACTAGGCATTAATTTATTGCTCTTTGTAATTTATACATAAATTCAGTATATATAGTAAAATTTTAAGCATTTGATGTGAATATGTAATCAAAATACGTAAGCTTTCATATATAAGTGGCCTGTCAAAAATCTTTAAAGTAAAGTCTATGTGTTTATTACAAATTAAAACCTGTAGTTTTACTCACAGAACTTAAAGAAATAAAACAAAAAAAAAATGTTTACGAACAACGTAAGTACATTAAAACACTAAAAGAAGAAAGTACATTTTTTTGTTTTTGAAATTTTAGACAATATTAACATAAACATCTCTTCCCTGGCATTAGCTTGAAACGCAAAATACAACGATGCCAGCGATACAACAAGAACGACAGCAACAGCAAAAACCATATCAAAAGTTTAAGGATAATCTATTTAAGGTATGAACTTTATAATTTTCTTATTCCCAAAAAAAAAAGAAAAAATTCAAACAAAAAAAATTGAATTTTGTGTTACTCAACACTGAATACTGGAACTTATTTTAGAGCACTCTAAAACGTTCAATTGCTTTGAAGCATACGGATGCAAATAGCAATTATACAAAGAAACTGGCAATGTCTATAAAGCAACGTGTAATGAATACGGTCAGAAAGAATTCACCCAAAGTGAATTGTAAATTAAATTTAGTGAAATTCAAGCAACAGCAGATACCACAACAGAAAATGAAACAACAACACCAGAAGCAGTGGCAGACCAAGGAACAGCAGCAGAAATATGTAGCATTAATCAATTCACGGAGAAATCGGATGAAACAGGTAACATAATAACATTAAGAATCAATTATGAATCTATTCACAATGTTGGAGTAGGAACAGAAGGAAGAAGATCAAACGGATAATAAAAATATATCTATTGATGATGTTACAAAGGTTGAAGAGATTGACAGCAGCGATGATGACTGTATCGTTTTGGAACCGACTGTGGAAGCAATAAATCTAGAGGAGGATGAGGATGAGGATGAGGATACGGTTAGCTCAACAATAAATGACGTAGAGGATAATCTACTGGATCATAATAAGAATATTGATCCTTTAATGGATGATATACCAACCTCTAGTTGTTTCACAATTGATAAACAAGGTGATGTACTTAATAAGTGGAATTCGACACCAGTTAAGGAATTACTTGATGGTTTAGCATATCCTACATTAAATACAACTCAACTAAATCCTTATGATGATTCATGCATTATAATTGATGATAGTTTTGAGCAAACACCGAAACAAAATAGTGAAAGTAAATCAAACGAAATACTTGATGATAGTTGTATAATAATTGAGGATCGTCAGGGGAATACTGATGATTTTATAGCGTTACCTGATGATGATGATGAACCATGTGTTCGACGTTACCTAAAAAATAAAAATATGATGGAAGTGAATAATGTTACACCGAAGAAAGTAATGCAACGTATGAACGAAAGTCTCTTTACGAAAACTGAACGTAAAAAATTAGCTGATTATAATAGTAACACCTATAATCCGGGAGTGGATGCAGCTAATGTATCTGTAACACATAAACGTTCCATTATAATTGATGGTAGCAATGTGGCCTTTGGGTGAGCATCCAATATAAAAGAAACTTTATTTGATATGAAACAAATTAATAATACAAAAATTATTATTATTATGTTTATATATGTATATATATATATATATATATACGCTGTTCAACAGTCATGGATGTTCGAATGTATTTTCAACTGAAGGTATAAAATATTGTGTGGATTATTTTCAAAAAATGGGACATGATGTTAAAGTTGTAATACCGATATTTCGTCGCAATGCAAATAAATCATCAAATCCAGCTCTACTCGATCAATTGCATAAGGAGGGAAAAGTTGTGTTTACACCATGTAAAAATCTACCAAACCAACAGACTGTTAGCTACGATGATCGGTGCGTTTTCTCCCTCAATAATTCATTTACTTAATAATTAAGCAACATGTTTTTGCTATAAGTTTATATATAAATTACATTTCCATTTACAGCTTCATATTACAGTTGGCCTATGAACGTAATGCAGCAATTGTATCTAATGATAACTATCGTGACCTTATACATGAGAATCCAGCATTTAAGAAAATAATAGAGAATCGCGTTATTGGATATTCATGGTGCGATAATATACTTATATTACCAAAGGATCCATATGGAAGATTTGGTCCCCCTTTGTCTGAAATTTTGCACTGTTAGAATTTATTAACTTAAGCAAAGTTTAATTATTTCGTTTTCAACTATTTTCAAATTTATATTTAGTTTTCTATAACTTTTATGTATATTTATATTTCGTCTATACATTGTTCATTTAAACATTTCACTGTTTAAGGTGTACATTTGGTATAACTGGGTGTGTGTGTGATTTAGTGTATAATTAGTTATAATAATTTTAGATTTAGCTTTTCAAATAACAGCTAAAACCTGGGGACAGTAACCGTTGTTGTTTCTGTCGTCATCCTCGTTGTCGTTGTATTCATCATCATATTGTTGCCTTGTTCGTAATCCGGTGGTGGCTCATTTAAAGCATCTACTGCCAGATTTGAATTGCTGCCATCTAAATTTGTGGTTATGGTCAGTGTTGAGGCAGCAAGATTGTTTGATGTCGATGATGGGGATGATGATAGTTTCATATTGTTATTGTAACCCAGTTCCTCATAACTTGGTGGCAAATCTATGCCCTTCGGTAATATAGTTACATCATTATTTATTTCATTATTCGGATTCATGTTTGAATTCGTTGAATTTCCAACAGCAGTTGTGCGATTGTTCGCTACATTGATTTCAATTTCACGTCGCGCTAAACCAAAAATTAAAAAAGATAAGAAATATTATATATATATAAGTGTACATATTTTAAAATACATATTATTTATGATTATAAAATATTTGAAAATCGTATAAATATTTTATGTTGTTTTACATCTGTTTCTAAATCTAATTTCTATTTTTTTTGAATTTTAAGTTCTTAACATTTCGTTTCAAAACATGAATATCGATGTGATTTATGGTTACATCGTTATCGATAAATTATTTATGTTGGCTGCATACTTGCCTTGAACAACTGTTTTTAGTTGTGTGTGCATATGCAGCCCTCGTTGCGGCAGCAAAACTTAAAACTGCCTATTTACCATTTAAGTGAGTGTAAGTGTGCTAGCAGTAGCTAATAAAATTATTCCTAAAACTTGTGCTAAAACAAATAAGTTAACACACACACACATGTTATGTACTTACGCACAGACATTCATAAATACTTAATATATAAGTGAAACTTTTAGAAAATACTTGACTTTTATGTAATAAAGATAATACAGTTGACGCTGACGCCAATGCTGACTGCGACTTTGACTCTATGCCGGAGATCTCTTTGGAGTATACTACCAAAAAAGTGAAAGTGAGTCACCTGGGTTAGAAGAGTAGAAAATAAAAGTAAACTATTTTTGGGTGCACAACGTTATGGGTTCACATGCCAAAGATAATGATAATCATTTTAAAACAGTGTCAAAAATAATGTTATAAATGTATTTTTGCTGATGCAATTGGGTCATGCAAATTGGCAATAAGTTTCCAAGTGAAAGTTGGTTAGTTGAAAAAGGGCCTAGACTCCAGTTTAACTCGTGGCTGCTGGAGAGTTCAATGTACGATTTTTTTTTGTATATTCTATATAATGTCTGCTACTAAGGGTGTAATTAACACTAATGTGGACTGACAACCTGTTGACTTAACGGTTCATTGGAAACACAGAAACACGCAGACACGCATACTCACGCATATACACAGTGGCTCCTAAATGCCGTATTTTTTAAAAGAAAACTAAAGCAGTTTGATATTTACAGCCCAGCCAGCAAGAAGTGCTGTCAAGCTGCCATAGATGCTACGACGTGTGCTGGGCTATAGCGCCCTGGGCGTAGGCCTGGTTAGCACTGGATTAAGTTTACGTACGAATGATTATGACATAAACTCGTTGGGTATTGTACGTTTATCGCGTTCAGCGTATGCTGTTGTTGATGTGGCGCTCACCTATAAGAGGGAGCTGTACTATAAGGAATGGGATAAGATGACGCCGGAATACAAGGCGGAAAAGAGTCGTGTGCATAAAATAGCTGCTGAGAAGCTACTGGAGCTTATATGCACCAATAAGGGTGTGTATATTAAAGTAGGTCAACATATTGGTGCACTTGAGTATCTATTGCCCAAGGAATTTGTGCAGACAATGAAGGTGTTGCATTCGGATGCACCACAGAATCCCATTGAAGATTTGTATAAGGTAATTAGGCAGGATTTGAAGCGTAATCCGGAAGATTTATTTGATAGCTTCGAGCGTGAACCATTGGGTACAGCCTCATTGGCTCAGGTGCATAAGGCTCGGCTGAAAACAGGCGAAATTGTAGCTGTCAAGGTTCAGCATCCATATGTTAAAGGCAATTCAAAGGTGGACATGAAGACTATGGAAATGGCTGTCAAAATACTAGCACGCATATTCCCAGACTTTAAGATACAATGGCTAGTCGAAGAATCCAAAAAGGTGACTATTAAATCAGTTTTTATTTTAAACTTTATTTAAATTCTCTTTTTGTACACAGAATTTGCCCATTGAACTGGACTTTCTGAATGAAGGAAAGAATGCAGAAAGGGTAGCCAAACAGTTCAAGAAGTACAGCTGGTTACGTGTACCAAAGATCTATTGGGAGCTAAGTTCACCACGTGTTCTAGTCATGGAGTACCTAGAAGGTGGACATGTCACTGATATGGATTATATAAAGCAGCATAAGATTGATACATTTGCTGTGGCCAATCGAATTGGTCAACTATACTCGGAGATGATCTTCTCCACGGGCTTTGTGCATAGTGATCCACATCCAGGCAACATACTTGTACGACAGACACCTAAGAATACGCTTGAAATTGTACTCCTGGATCATGGACTCTATGCAGATCTTACTGATAAGTTTCGTTTTGAATACTCAAAGCTCTGGCTAAGTATACTCAATGTGGATCGTAAGGCAATGCGTGTACACAGCGAGGAATTGGGTATCAAAGGTGATCTTTACGGCTTGTTTGTGTGCATGGTAACTGGTCGTCCATGGGAAACGCTCATTCAAGGCATAAGCAAAGTCAAGTATTCCAAAGAAGAGGTGAGTTCAAAGTACTTTTCAATTCGATTTTCTATTAAGCACCAATTTCCGTTTCCAATTGCAGAAAAACACATTGCAAAACAACACATCCCTTGTACTGCCACATATTTCGGATGTGTTGGAGCAGGTGGATCGTCAAATGTTACTCATACTTAAGACAAATGATTTGATACGTGGCATTGAGTCAACGTTACGTACACAGAATCGTATGACTGCCTTTTGGGTTATGTCCAAGTGTTGTGTGCAATCCTCGTATGCGGAACAGCGCACACAAAAGACGACACCTATTACACGCTGGACCTTGGGGCTACGTGAGCGTTGGGAACTGTTTAAACTAAATGTCTACTACCTCTATTTGGGTCTGATCAACTTTGGCTTCCTAACGGCACTGAAGCAGGTGCTTTAGCCGTTGCAGTTGGAGTTGGAATTGGAATTGGAGTTTAATAATAAGATTAAAGTACAAATTAATGGGTGAAAATTTACCTCGTTGCCTCTGCTGGACCAGTCTGCCTGCATCATTCGCACGCTTGCGCTGCATAGCACTCTTATTTTTGGTTTAAGGTTGGGTATAGAAAAGGATAATAGGTTGTTAGATATCAATCACTCACACACATTTCACACTTTTCATTTCATATTACCATAATGACTGCCAACGGCAATAGAAAGACGAAAATCACAACCAATACACAATAGAATGCATAGCCAGAATAATAGTACATATAACCAGGAGTTGGTGTCCAAATGGTCACATTCGTTGTGGTTTCATTATAATTCCAGCCATAATAGGCTGGCGTAGTGCTGCTTATATTTACATTCTCTGTCTGGTTATATGAAGAAGTCGCCATAGAAGTTAGCAATGTGCTGGTTGTGTTTGCAGCGGGCGCCATTTTTAGCGATGTGAGTATATATATTTATATATATATATATATATTTAGATATAGATAGATATATAAAGAGGATACACTGTGTCAATGTCTTGTTTCACTCGATATGTACGTTCCGACTGAACTAAAGCCTAGAATTGATCGGCCTGCGGCCATAGTCATCATGGGTCACAGCTCACATATTTGCTTTGTAATCATTAGCTGATAAAGCTGACAAAAAACTTCAGGCTAGCCAGGGCTTAAGTTAAATATGTGCGTGTATATATATATATATATTTGTATGTATCGGGTGTAAAGGTGTACATAACTCTTTAAGGAGGGTACTTAGTGGGGGGTGTTGAGATATTTATCTAATGAAGCACTTTGATAAATGTTCACAAATGTCGCACAAATTTTATAGTCGTTATAGATATAGATATAAACATGTATATATACAATTATATATATATATATCTGTGTGTGATTTATGCCATGTTTTTTATGGTGAAGACACAAACATTTTGACCGTGATTTTAGCATGAAGATAGTCAGCCGGCACGAAGTACTGATATATAACTATTTTTATATGATTTATAGAAAATTCTATTAAAATTAACTACAAAATATTAAATAAACTAACTTAAAAATGTACAATTACTGAAGTAATTAACTATATATATATTTTAAATAATTATACTTATTAATTATTATTTAAATAATAGTTGTGGTAAAGGGTTTTAAATTCAATATGTAATAATTTTATCTATATATTCGCCTAGTTTCAAGCCCCTATGATACTTTTTGTACACTTTAATATAAGTAAATCTTTTGCTAACAAAAGTTGGCTCACGTTGTTGTCGTGACACGTGCACATCTCTATCGTTCTCTGGACAAGTGCAAAAAACTAAAGTGCAAATATTTATCATAATGTTTACTCACCTTGTTCGTCTTGCACCTCCTTTAACAGTTTGTTCAACTTATGATAGCGATAGGCAATCATTGAGCACTATTCAAAATTTAACAATCGAATGGCAACATTTATAAAAAACATAAAATTATAATAACAATAATAACAAATAATTACAAATATGGAAAGCTCTTAACTTACGCGTAAAATGAAGAGGCAAAAACAGATTATGGCCAAGGCAATTAGAAGTGGGCCCGAATCCATTTTAAACCAATTAATTTATTTGTTTTTTGATTTTGTTTATTTAATATATTTTTGGGGATTTGCTTTTAACTTTTTCAATATGCGTAGAAATACCACTTATTTTTGGTAACAATGATTCACTTAAAGCTTCAGCGCATGTTCAGCGATAAGATATGGCTATATCTATAGATAATGAATGTATGGGTTAATGTATGTATATGTATCCAGTAGGCATTGATTATTATATATTTAATCAGTTAATGAAAATATTCTATTCAAATTATATTTTAGATTTGTTGAATACAGCTTAGTCCATAGAACAACTCCAATTGGCGTACGGATCGCGAATGGATTTCATTCTTTATCGCTACTCTATTATGGTTGCCTTTTTGGGGCTCGCTCTCCATTCCACTTTATTTCACTTCAGTTCAATTCAGATTGCATTTTATGAGTTTGGTTATCATTGTGCAAATCAACCAACAAATGAGACATTGTGTCTGTTTTGTATTGCGACCCACTTCCAAGGCTGTTACCAATTACTGTGCAATCGGTTGCCCTCAAATCTTTAACTCAACAAATCAAAATTTTGAATCTGATTCTAATACGAATTAAGTCATTAAACGTTTCTCTACTTTCATTCCATATCATATTAAACTTTCATCATACACCTTGACCTGGGGTAAAATATAAACATACAAAGATTTCCGCCCTCACCACACACACATACACACACACACACATATATATATATATATATATATATACAGTACTTATACTATATGCATATATGATTATCGCTCTTTTGTGCATTGAGTTCAGAGATTTTTGCCGAGTGACTGCTCATTTGCATACCGCACGGCTTGGACATAAATTATGCTTGGAGCATCTCACACACACTCACACACATATTTTCATATTCTTTTGTTGTTTTTATTTGCATTATGCACACCTACACATACACATATTCTGATAGTCAAGGTGTGTCTCGAGTCTCTTGTGGCCTTTCAACATGGAAAGTTGCTTTATGATCCAAAGCTGCATTTCAACACTTTAAAATCGATTATGAATAAGTATTTTTCATTTTGAACTATTAAAGCTGTTATAAAGGGAAAATAGGGTATGGGAAAATAAAGAAAAATGAACTAGAATATAGTATATATTTATCAATTTGGTATATGTACTATAAATTGACTTTCTATAAGCGTTTTACTATGTGTGTTGGTTACTTACCCATTCTATATTATGATATTTGAATAGGTCAATTTAACATTTAAATAAAGTATTGTCTTGTTTTTTGGGTTTTCAAACATATATATAGTATATTTCGATTTGAAATCAATAAATAAAAATGAATATTAATAAGCACCAGAGACGTGAAATAATTTCTTAAATTTCTTATAAAATAGTAAATTTCCTTGAATCGATTTACATACATTTGACTAAGATCAACAATTTGTTTTATAATTATCAGATAGAATCAATTATATCTCTTTTAATACACTATTTATTATATTTATATATATTTCATTATATATTTAGTAGCTACTTTCTGGGGTTTAAAACACTTAATAAGTTGGCACAGTTATTTGATTGTAAAGTGAAAATTAAATAAGAATTTAAAATCAAATTTGCAACTGCAAAAAAGGAAATTATAATTAATATTGTGGTTGCTACGTGCATAAGTTTTTGCTATTTATTTATTTATATATTTTTCATGAAATTCTGTTTGATTTTAATTTACTTGGATATATAATTTTTTTTATATAATTTTATTTAAATTTTTTTTTTTTTTTTTTTTTTTTATTAATTTTCGCACTTTGAAATTTACTATAATCGCTGATTTTTGCCTAGGGCGTACTGCAAATCAAATCAGCATTGTGTGTTTATATATATATGTATATATTTGTGTGTGTGATGTTTATTTGTTTTGTATGTATACTATTTGCACACACTGTGTTGGTTGTCACATATAATAAACGTCGTTTAATCAATTAAACTTTAATTAGCTGCAATTTCTCTCACAACATTTTTTCACGAGATGTTTATCCTGTTGAATATCAAAGAGAAAAAAATTAAATATGCCGTTAGTCTGCTGTTAATATAGTATATATACATTAAAAAAATAGACACCCAATTTATATAAATTACACAGAAAAAATTTATTTGAATTTCACTTAAAAATGGCAGAAATTTTTGACGTCATTTTGTGCTCATAAAAAATTCATAGCGGCTTTTTGGCCTTAAATCAAAACTGGCTGACTGCACACCCAACCAGCTATATATAAATATGTATATATACATATATAGATATATTTTTATACGTATATATACTGTTATAGTTTCCCGCATGGGCATAATTTATGATCTAGACTTAGCCCATATGATATTCAAAATGCCTTAAAGTCCTTTGTCATCAAGCCTTATTGAAATTAAAAGAGAGACAAGCGGAATCTGTGTGGAGCCTTTCACGTACTAAACTAGAGACTAAAAATTTTTAAAAGTCGCAGTTAATATACTCTATATATAGAAATCCCAAGTTAAAGTTCAACAAAATCGGTTTAATATATAAAATTTATAAAACTGTCAAAACGTTTTTCAAAATTTAGAACTTAGAGTAGAACTTTAATTACAATAGATTCATGAATTCTCTGTCTTATGATATAGAAAACTGATTTCAATCGTAAACGAAATGAACAGTTTTTATAGTATATATCAAAAGAAGTAATTTTTATTTAAAAATATGCAAAAAGAATTTTTTAACGTAGAGAAAACCTAAAGCCAAGTGACAATTTAATTAATTTAAATGACAATTTCTTTGCTAATAGTTTTCTGTTGATTTTAAGTTTACAATGTAAACTTAAATGTAAAACATCTAAGACCTTTATCAAATATACACCCTAAACAAGCATACAAACACATACGCAACACACAACTCACACACACATTCACATACACAGCTAGATTGTAAGGTAAACTGTGGAAATTGTAAGAGAAACAGAAAACACAAATCAATTTGCATGAGGATAGAAACTTTGTAACTTGCCGCAACAAAACTTAGTTTTTTGCGTATGTATGTGTGTGTGTTTGAGTGTGCGCGTGTGTGTATGTCTATAGTCTATGATTGTGTATGTGTGTGTTAAATTTGAAATTCAAATTTATGGAACTGCTGCAGTTGTAGAGCTTAGTGCCTCTCCTCAAACGTAGACACACAAAATTTTTAATATATGTATGAGGATTTTTGAGCTAGCATAAACACACATACACACTAACAAATACACACACACACACACGCACACACATCCACATAAACATATGTAACATTTGCTTGATGCTTTAACAATTAGGTTGCATACTTTTTTGGGTACTCCAACACACGCACACCCATATTAAGTGTACGCAATAAGAACCTTTTTTTATGTGGTGCAAATTTTGAGAGAATCTTTTGACAGGACCCTTTCACCAAGCTTTGACTTTGTGGCCATTGGGCAACATTGTAAGTCGTTCAGCTGGAATCAAGTTGTTATCACAATTAGTGTGTGTTGCGGGGGCGTGGCTGTGCCTGCTACGTGTGTGTGGATGTTGCTGTGTGTGTAATTTTGTTCAGTGTTGCGGCTTTCATTATCGTCTACGTGCCTCATTTTGTTCATGAATGTTAAGTAAAATTAATTGCGTTGCCGCCTTTGGCGCCAAAGTGTGCGAATTGTTAGCCCATTTTGATAACAACAACAGCAACAACAGGCGTAACAACAAGAGAAGTTACAACAGCAACAGCAAAAAAGTTTTTGAATAATTTCATTAATATATTTGGTAAATTTGTTGGCGCGTAAGAAATTCACATTTTCACACACACACACACACACACACATACACGCAGATTGTGGCTATGTATGCGAATTTATAATTAGCCTAGAAGATATTAAAGCTGTCCTTGTTTAGTCTTTATTTATGACTATACCCAATACCTTTCATAGATAATTTTTCATAGACTTTACACTCGTCTCCTTAATTTATAGACAGTTGTAAAGTCAACTTTTTGGTGGAAACACTTTAACTTGTTTTGTTTATCAGCAGTGAGAGCCAAATTTTTAATTATACTTTCAGGATATTGGGAATGAGGAACAAAAAAAAAAAACAAAAAGTTTTCACTTGGGGTTTGGATAGCATATTGAATGTGCCCAATCCAATTGCAGCTAAGGGCCAAAACGAACCGAGTCAACGAAATTGTTGTACAATAAACTTTAATGAATTACAATTTGTACTGGATGTTAAAGGATGAAGGGATGAGGATGAAGTAACTGAAATCCTTAAACAAACAGCAACTGGGCTAAAAACGAATGCGCTTCGTAAAAGGAAATGAAAATATGTCGACGGAAATGAGCATTGACGCCAACTCTTAGTGCTTGGCATTGGGTATTACGGGCTTGGAGGATTGGGAAGTTGGGGTCTGTGGGATTGAAGATTGTTATTGGACTTGTTTTTTGGTCAAGTCCAAGTTGCTCGACGCTGATTTCAGTCCAATTGGGCGTGGCTATTGCGATGAGTATAGCAGGCCATTAAGTTGCCGTTTCATCATTGTCAACAGTCGCAGTCTCAAACAATAAATATTGTAAACAATTTGTTGTATTCCTTATGCCTGCATGTACATATATATTCTTATATACATATATATTTATATATATATATATGCAAGGCAATAGTAGAAATGCCACTGTAAATATTTGAACACAAGCAAAGAGGAAATAAGGTTCGAATGCGATATCCGCAAACCCTTCGGCCCATAAATTATCATCATCAGCATCAGCAAATGGCTGTGGCTGTAACTGTGGCTGTGGCTCCATTCGCTGCGTTTACAATTTTCAATTGCCGCATTTACCTTACCCTTTATTCCCTTCAATAAACCTTGAATCTTCGTACCCAAGTGGCGTCCACGTGGCCAATGTGGTATTAATTAAATCAAGCATCATTAGGCGAATGTGCCACTACCACTGGCACTGGTACTGGCGCCAGTAACAGTAGCCACTCTCTTTATGTAATTCAGGTTCAGGTTGCAATTTGATTTGCAACATTTGTGCACAGTGCTTAAAGTCTAATGAGTTTGCCCAAATTCCAATTTAAATTTAAATTTAAATTTTTTACGCGGGCTTTTGTCGGTTTTTGCCCAAATTCCAATTTAAATTTAAATTTAAATTTTTTACGCGGGCTTTTGTCGGATGGCAACATTGGCAGGACTATCGATCATCGCTGATCGACAGTTTTAATTGCAAGCTGCGCTGGCGTCAAACTGTTTTCTGAAAATATTTTTAAATTCAATATTTTCCGATATAATTCGGTTCAGTTTGTGCGGTATTATGTTATCTGTTCGTATAAGTGATCTTCATGTATGTTTTAGTGCATAAAGCTTATATATAATCCCTGAAATTATTGTTTTTTTAATAATTCAATTTGCAAGCTGCACTTGGCACCCATTTTGCCGCTCTTGTGCGCCAGTTTACTGAAATTATTTTAAAATTTAATGTTTTCCAGTAGAAATCGGTTCAGTTTGTGCGGTATTATGTTATCTGTTGGTATAAGTGATCTTCATGCATTTTTTAGTGTATAAAACTTGTATCTAATCCCTGTAATTAATATTTTTTCAATAATTCAGTTTGCAAGCTGCACTTTGCAGCGGCTATCCCGCTCGCACACAGGCACTGCATAGAATATTTTTTATGAACGAAAACGTCGCGGCCGCCATTAAAGATGTTCGCTGCGACGCAGCGTCCACCATTATGTGCTCGACACGAAAAAAATCTCAAATCTATCAAATTGTTACCAAAATATGCTATTTAAACGTGACCTACGGTACGTGCGGTCTCAATCGTGACGATTTATCATTGTTCTTATTGTAACTTTTTTTAAGTGTTTTTTATTTTATTTTTTTTAAGTGTTTTTTTTTATTTTTTTTCTTTTTCGTTTTCGTTTTTTTGCGAGTGTTGTGCATTGTTTGTGTTTGAGTGAATATGTATTGAAATTATAAGTTAATAAAAACATAAAAATATTGTATTCAAAAACAAAAAGGATATAAAAGGGAAGGACATGTAATAAAAGGTAAGTAGAAATTGTTTTACCAATAAAAACACTTTTAATTTAATTGGTTAATGAATCCTTTTTTTATGCAAACGTAGCATCATTTTTTAATTAATCATGATTATTTTTTCTAAATATTCTGTTTTCTTTTCTGTGTTTTCTGGTTTTTCTCTCCTTTATGTTCATTTTTAATCGTTAAACTGGCTTAGATTTTAACTTGGGACCACAGTGCAGTTGGGTAATTGAAAATTTTCCATTCAACTTTTGTGGGGTTTTTACCAGCGTAAAATTTCATTTTGTGAAGTGTAATTTTATGGCCATTGTCTGTTGTCTGTTGTCTGTTGGTTGTTGTATATATTGTGTCAGTTGTTGTTTCTATCTAACAGACACTTAAATTGTGTGTTAAGTCCACAATTGGTCTTTAAAGCCCAAAAAAAAGACGATATCATTTTTCATCAGGTCTTGACAGTATCGTTTGGCTTTTATGTTTTGGTTTTCTTTTATTTTCTTTTTCATTTCCCAAAACAATTTCCATTTAATTTATACTGTTATCAGACAATCTGCTAAAGGAAAAACCTAGAATTTAGTTCATTCTAATGTCAGATTGAAAGTAATTATTTTAACTGTTAGGTGACCTTGACACAGCTTTAGCTATGCTCAACAAAATATCCATTAATGGATATTTTCCTAACATTTTCAGTACAAACTAGTAGAATTTAGCACGTACTTATAAATAACATGGGAGAAAGAAATTTGATTACATTCTAACATTATGTGTTTTATACGCAAGTGTATTTCATTTCTTTTCTTTTATTTTCCATTTCTATTTTTTTTTTTTGGGTAAAATGCATTGTCTGTTTGGTGTTGTGCAGCGTCTGGCAACTGGCCAAGTCCAGAAAAACAAAAGTCGAGCCCAGTGGGTCGCCTCGTTGGAGCCAAGTTAAATGGAAGCGAAGCGCGCCAGATGCGCTTGTTGGTTTCAAAAGCAACAGCAAATGCACTTCGACTAAAACTCACACATATATACATATACACTCATTTATACAGAAACATATATACACTTATATACTATACCCTTTTCTTGGTCTTAAATGGGCTTTACGTACACACAACGTCTATTTATTGCCCCGCTTGTTGAGGCCATTTTTCACTGAGGAGCAGCTTCTCTATGAGAGCAGCTTGAAATTTCATTTGCTAAATGTAATTCGATTTAAGTTTAAGGCATTTGCTTTTTACCATTTGCTTTTTTTATATCTTTCCATTTGGCTTTGCTCTTTGCCCATTTGCCATTGCCCATTGCCCATTTGCCATTGCTCTTTGCCATTTGCCATTTGATATTGTTATTGCAAGGAATTTTTCATAGTTGTAAATATTGTTCTCTATTATTTTTATATATTTTATTCAGTATAAAATATATATATATATATTCATATGCATATATATTTATATAGTGCACTTAGCTATATGTTAAAAGCACTGAAATATATGTAGAAATATGAATTGCATGTGCCAAGTGCATTTATTCAGTTTCCCTCTGGAAATGGTTTGTTTATTTCTTTTATTTTCTTTATGCGTATAAAATGAATTCGTTCATTTTATTCGTTTTACTTTGCTACAAATGTCATACGCATTTCAAATCACTTAAAAGCTTACACTTGGATTAATTAAGCTTAATAAAAGCTGAAAGCTAAAGGCATCAAATAAATTTAATGTAAATTTTCAAAAGGTTTTTCTTAATATGAACTGGTAGACTGAGAGACCAAAGGATACGTAACACCATTAAGGATATATATACCTGATGAATGAATATAACTTTTCAAGGGTATTTTTTTTGGTTTACTTTGAAATGGTTGTTGGATTTTTTTTTCTCTTAGTTTGATTTTCATGTTTTGAATTGTTTTTACAAAAAATTTTTCTATTTGCAATTTGCACTTCCCCAGGACTGTTCAATATTTCGTTTGTTGTTGTAATGGTCAGCTCTCAATTAAATTGAAATATTTTTGAAAAAGCTTTTTGGCTAAAAGCGAAACATAGCAAGAGCCACAAAATAGAAATGTTCAAATTGTTTTGTACCAATATGGAAATTGCACTTTTCCCATGTTTTAACTCGGTTAAATCAAATTTTGTTAACATCTCCCCCAAAGGCAATATAAGGCTGCGCTATCCCTGTTCCCCTATCACAAAAATGTTGCGCCAACGCAATTCATATTCCAAAATCGCCTAACAATAATAACAGTAAAGGCAACATTCAAAAGCACAACTTGGCCAAAAGCAATAAACTGGTCAAGTTGTGCTAGTGGTTGTGGCATTGCCACTGTTGCGGTTCCGCCTCTACCAACCAACACAATCCGTACAATCCGCACAGCACTGACACCAATACAAAAGCCACGCCCCAGCGCTCAGCATGCCCCTTTTTTTTTTTGGATGGCACTGAACAGTATAGAAGTGGTGAAGGGGTAGATGGGAGTAGTAAAAGCTTTGCCAACTCAGCAGGCATTTAGTTTTGTGTGTAAAATGCAATTTGCTGCTTTTTGCATAAAAATCCCATT
Organism: Zygothrica quintamaculata; assembly: GCA_037044455.1. Lineage (NCBI taxonomy): Eukaryota > Metazoa > Arthropoda > Insecta > Diptera > Drosophilidae > Zygothrica > Zygothrica quintamaculata. Next base: position 99,728 of record JBAMBS010001064.1, read on the forward strand.
GTTCGCTGGATTCTGTTCTTCGTCCAAAGTACTCGTACGTTACTCTATTAAGTTTTGTAGGGTATATGCATTTTATTGGTCAGTAAATTGTATAATGGTTATGCATAAAGTTACTCAACTATCACAAATGTTGTTTAAAACTAGATCAGTGTGCATAGTGGCTTTGGGTGAATATTTTATAAGTCCTTGAAATCCTATACAAAATATTTTACATAATTTATGCTAAGCATATAAATTTTTAATCAATTAGAGAGTTTTATATAGGGGAATGATTTTAGTTGCATATTTTATAATTAACTGCTGATATTTAGTTGCTATTTTCTATGCCAAAAAGTAGACTATGAAAAAGTTGAAATATTTTGCAAAACTATTGGCAGCATTTCTTTAGTGAAATTTGATGAGAAAATTATACAAAAACTATTGAAGTATCTGCTAAATTCTAGTTGTCAGAGGATTTATTCCGCATCGGCAAAAGCTTTTCCCTTAGACCCTTAAGGAATCATCGTTAACCCCGTCAACAGCTTCTCTATCGACCACATTTATACATAAATCATATTACCAATTTGATAAAACTGTCGAAACATGATAGCAAAAAGTAAATTTATCATACAAATAAGAAAATACAGAAACAAATGAATATGTTTCTGTCAAGTGGGCGCAACTAGGAAATAAATTGTTGGTCCTGTCTGAGTATATCCTGCCTGCTTACTTGCCTATATACGACACATGATGCATGGCAACTTTCCAACTGTATATGGAAGCAAAAGAAAGTTAACTAATTATTTAATAATGGAATTTATTGGGGTTAAAGTTCAGACGATGTGTGCCAAAATTAGATTTTACTATATAGTACAAGCTATTGGCCAAATTATAGTTCAAAACGAATCAAAATGTGGCCAATTCAAGCATAAATTTTAAGCTACTTTCAAGAGGCTCTAGGGAATTATAGAAAATTGGTTACGTTCTTCTAACTGTTGCTACTAAATGGCCTAAACCTCTTACTACATTGAATTGACAAATCCTTCTGTTGCTACTAAATGGCCTAAACCTCTTACTACATTGAATTGACAAATCCTTCTAGTTATCGGAGAAATGTATTCTGCTCGCTTTTAAATGCATTTCCCTAACTTCAATACGGTCTACTTCTCCTAAAAATCTCACATAATTCTGCTCTGAAATAGTTATTAAATCAGTTAGTATTTTAGAAATTGAAGCTATGAATGAAATAGTTCAATTATGATTTTACTTACTTGAAAAATTTACGTATACGGCTCCAATTGCTGTTCAGCATCCAGGAGGCTTAAATCATTGAAAGTTGAACAATTTTCCAGAACCTGACTGCTGGTTGCATTAATTAAATCAAAATCAATGGCCAAATGTTGCTCTGCGTTGGATAAAGCATTCAGATGTGTTGCACTTTGTGCTGCACTGTGGTCAGCATCATGTTGAATACCCATGTGCCCCTGCTGTTCCCTTTGCTGAATGTGAAATGGTTCATATTTGCTGCAATTTTGTTGGCAATCAAGCGCATAGCAGAGTTCCAGTTCTTGCTCTTCCTCTTGCTCCTGTTCCTGTTCCTGTTGCTGTCCTGGTTGATATTTTGTCTTGTGCTCTAGCTGTTTCATGGTTGGTTGATTAGAAGTACCAGCACCAGAACCAGCAGTGACAGTACCAGTACTAGCAACAGTACCAGCACCGGCATCATCATCATGTTGAGAGGTTGTCAAAAGCAACGCCTGCTCCTCATAACTGTAACCATAGTCGTATTCATCGTATTCATCCATGAATGATTGCTCTGAATAGCTTTCATCATCATCATCGGTACAATCGAAATAGCCACTCTGTGGATATTAAAAGGACAACTCTTGTTCACTAAAAGAAGACTCAAAGATTAGCATATAACATCATCTACACACCTGACAGTCTAAGCAACGGCAATTATCACAGAGACTGCAGCTTAGACCCAAAATTTCAGCTGCTTCTTGGTAAAGTTCATAGCTTGATTTTTTAGTTGGTTTATTTCTCTCGAAATGCTGTTGCTGCTGCTGTTGTTGCTGCTGTTGTTGTTGTTGTTGTTGCTGTTGTAGATGTTGTTCTTTAAGTGTTTGTTGTTCTTGTTGCGCGTAGTTGGCTAACTTGTTGTTGTTGTCATTATGCATGCTCCAATTGTTCACTTTATTTAGCTGTTGCTCAGCTCCAGCCACAGTTTCTGCCTCTTGACTGCTGCTGCTACTGTTGTTGTTACTGTTGTTGTTGTTACTGTTGTTGTTGCTGTTGTTATTCTTGCTGGCTGACTGAACCGCAAATGATGATGCGGACGTTGATGTGGACGCTGCTGCTGTATAAGGATCCACCTCATTGCTGCTTTTTTTGTTGGTTTTTTTTTTCGAACGAGAAAATGTAAAGTTTACTTAGTATTTAGCTTTTGGTTGACTAAACTAAAATGCCAAACGATTCCCCCTACAGAAATGAACTGGAACTGTGAAACACAGAAATACGACGATTTATATATATACGGATATATATATATATACAAATATGTATATGCAAACTGTGTAGTCGCCAGTGAAAAGGCATGCAAATTAATATAAGAGCGTCGCAGGCTTTTCAATTAAAGGCCAACGTAGTGCAATTAAATTTTAAATAAAATTAAAATGTTAATCATGAATTACTTTATAGCTCAAATTACATTAAGCATAATTAAGTTATAGCTATAATTAGCATAAAATGTTTACCTTAAATCTAATTTAAATGCAGCTTTAACTACTTTATGGATGATACAACAAATTTGATTGCATTTTACAACAAGACTTGATATAATTTACTGTAGGTGGATATTTTGTAATCTATATATATATATATATGTCCTCTTCGATTAATCATATTGATTGACAACAGTTTAACGTCATATCTTGAGTAAAACATCTGCTATACAAATTATCAAGGAATCTTTCTGCAACTATATCCTAGTGATGTTTATCTTTTTGCTGAATAAGTTGAATTGAAATGCATAAATTGTGTAGGGGGTTGATAGGAGGTTGGTTGGGGTTGCTACTCTAGAGGAATGCAAATAGTTGAAAAGTGCGCGACAAACTTTTCCCCTTTTTTTTGTTTTTGGAAAATATTTTAAAAGTTATTTTGCCACACTTGAAGCAACTTGATGAAGTTGTATTTGGTCTCTACAGTCTCTACCGCCATTCATCAGTTACTCCCCCTTTCTCTCCCACTCTCTCTCTCTCTCTCTCGCTCTTGTCATCAACTGCATAAAATAATGAAATAAAGAGAGAAAGGGTGAAAGAAGCTGAAGCTGAGTGCATTTTGCTGCTGACATTTCCTACTAATTAAAGTCGCTAATAAATCAAAAGGAACGACGTTCTGCCTAGATGCTGCAATTAATGAAATATTCAGCAGGCAGCACACTTTGACATCATTATTACAAGGAGAGAAAAGAGTCCTTTACATACTTAAAACAAAGAACGGGATAGGAGGGCAGGGGGGGAGGGGCTGTTTGTTACCGGAAAAAGTGCAACTTTGGCAAAAAAAAAAACTTTCTTCATTATTTTGTTGTATTTTGGTGAAAGGGGCGTCAAATGCGTATTAAAAGTTTTGCATATAGACACGCCTATACACGCCCACATTCGCCACCCACATGTGGCATGTGTAGTCGTTAGCTATTGAAATATGATTATTACACTTCAATATGTGTTTACGTGTGTAAATATGTGTGTGGGTAGAAGCATAACCTCTCTATATGTGGGTGTATGTTGCCGCATGTGGCATGCATTTTAATCAACTTTATGATGCTGAACGCACATGGCAACAGTAACCAGGGATAGATAGATGATATGATGGCTACTGATATGATGGCAAAATATAAGGCAGAAATGTGTGTGTGAGTGTATATAGGGGGTAGAAGGAAGGTTCTTGCCACTTGTTATTGCCCATCCTTTTGTTGAACGTTAAGCGCTTCACTGAGCTTCTCTCAGTTAGCGCGTTAATTTTTCAATTTCGCAAATGGCTGCGCGAAGCGTTAAGGACTATCCATAGATAGGATATGGCTAAGGCAAAAGTTTTGCCATACTTATCAAAACTTATGACTTTATGAACAATGCAACAAACTTGTGTACTTTGTACTGTGGGTATATGGGTGTCCTTTGGTAAAGGCACTGCCATGTCCTTCGGAGCTAATTGAATGCGTTTAACAGCAGCAACAGCAGCAACGGCAGCACCAGCAGCATCCGCCTGGCCAAAGGCAACAATAATGTGGCAGCCACAAGACAAGTTCAACCAAAGTTAAACTCATTTTGTGGCGTGACTGTCATAAAGATGCTTTCTAAAAGCAAAACGTGTTGATGACCAAAATATAAAAGATACAGACTAGATAATAAATTGAAGGACAAACATTAATATTTCAACTCAATTTAAGCTTTATCAGTTAAATATGCTATTACGATCAACTATTGTTAGCAGTCATTAGCTCAAAAAAATAGCTTTCTATTGGTTAAATCGAACAAATCGAATCGTTTTGAACTGTTTATGCAGAGTCAGTGCAAGAGATTATCTGTTAATGCAACAAATTACTGTTTAATAAGCTTTTAAACCGCATTAAAGCTTTGTTTCAATTGAAAATAAAGCAATTTATACCTTAAACTTTATAAACAGTTGTAAAAGCTTTTCTTATATAAACTATACTAACTTTTTTATAAGAAATTCTAGTTAAATTGATTAGTTAAAGCTCTACTAAGTAGCTTCAAAAGTATATGAAAGCTTTCAGAAGAAAATCTGAGTTCAAATAATAATAAAAAAAAAAAAAAAAAAAAAAATTTTTATTTTCTTTGTAATAATTTTTAATTAAAAATTTAATCAAATAAGTTTGATTTTTATTAAAGGAAAATCTCTGAAAATTATGTCAATGTATATATTATATATATATATAGTTTGATTTTCCTTATTAACAGTTGAAAGGCAATTGAAATGAATCGTTGCCATAAATCATATTGTGATTTGGCCTCAAACTGTATGCAAAGTGAAAATGTATATTGGTTGCTCTTGGCCAAGTTCCATAGTAAATGTGCTTGGGCAAGTTAATGACAAAGTTGGTGTCATGCCGGCCGCATACTTGGGGCCAAGTTGTAACGTTCCGTTGCTCCTATAAACTTGTGCGTCCATAAAAAAAAGTTAACCAGAATTTTTAGCACCGCAATATGCCTTATAACATTTATGAGAATTTATAAGTTTTTTGCCACATGGCAGGAAGTGAAGGCAACTGGCAACGAGCAACTTGCAACTGGAAATTGGTTGGTTGAACTGGGATATCAAGGCAAGTACCTACCTGCTGGTTGAATTGTGGGTGGCACCACAGGATTCCACATCCCCTGGTATCAGTTGTGCTATGCCATTGCTGCCGCCATTGCTGCTGCTGCTACGCCATTTTTCTTCTTCGAGAAATTTCAAAAACTTTGTCTTCTTGGCAATAAGCGTTGATTTGACATTGGTGCATTTCTTCTTGTTGGCCACACCGCCAAATAGAGGCAGTGCACCTGGTCCTGCACCACAACCAACTCCAATTCCTGTGGCGCCTTCGTGTGGATCGCAGAGGCTTCTGTGCGGCATTGCTGCTGACAGGCAGCTATTGTTATGGCTCCCAACAGAGCAATTGTTGTTGTGGTTGTTGCTATTGTTGCTGTGGCACTGCTGATTTCTGTTGCTGACATTTTGGCAGACGCCGCTGCTATTGCTACTGCCACCAACGCTGCAATTGAAGAATTTCTGCAGCGCTGTCCTTGCCGGTGAACACATTGCGGTTGACATTGATGTAGCGACCGGATTTACGTAGTTTATTGTTGTTGTTGTTGATTCTGTTGTTGATGCTGCTGCTGTTGGTGTTGTAGTTGTTGCTGCTGCTGCTGATGTTAGTGCTGGTGGTGCTGTTATTGTTGCTGCTGCCGTTGCTGCTGCTGCTGCTGCTCCAGCTATTACTGCTGTTGCTGACGAGTTGCCAAAAGTTTTGAATTTATGCTGCAAACTGCAAGCAGCACTTGAACAACTTGCACCAATTGAATTTCTTGTCCTTGTTGTCCTGCTGCCATTCATTTCACGCCCTGTTGATCCGGCACCAAGCCCTATTCCTACTCCTACTCCTCCTCCTCCTCCACCTCCACCAACTCCCGCTGCTGCTGCTGCTGTCCCATGTGTGCCAAAGTCCTGCAAAAGTAGTAGTTGTTGCCTTAAAACATGAACACTTGACGACAACGATTTGAACTTAAGATTCCAAACTTACGCCATAAGATGAATTGTAGCCGGCATTGAGGACATAAATGGAATTTTGATTGCTGCACTGATAAACCATGTCATCCATTGCTTGAACTGTTCCACAAAATACAAAGAAAATAAAAAGAAAATGGAAAATGGAAAATAAAATACTATCAAGCATAGAGACCAAAAAAAAAACTACTTGCTTATAAAATGAACAAAACTGAAAATCGAACAAAATCAAAAGATGCTTCAATATTTGTTTTAAGTGTGGCTATAAAATTGCTTGCTGACTTTGGCAAATTATGTAGTTATAAATATATTTAGTATTTAGTTTATATAGTTTATATTGATTCTAATATCAACCAATCTTTAGCTGTTATATAAGCCAAGAGAATCCCTTAACTGTTTTCCCCAAACAATCAGCGAATTAGTTTTCAGTTTTACATTGCATTTATCACTGCTTTCATCATCTTCTTCTATTTACGTTTCACCTGAAATTCATTAACTAATTGCTACACCTTTAATATATGATTGGAAGTAAGCCTATCTATATTTGTGCTATTCGTTTTAGCCTGGCCTAAACAATAACTCAAATGCTTTTAATATGCGTCCAAATAAATAACAAAATGAAAAAATAATGCAAATTTCATTTAAAATCAAATATTGATTTTGATTTTAATACCCGATTTTTGTTTCTGTTTCTGATTTCTGATTTTTGTTTTATTACTTTTTTCCTCTTTTATTTTTATTTATTTTCTATTGAGTTTGAGCCTTATTCCAGCTGCTGTCTCATTCATTTTCAAGTTTTTCGGGGACAAATTGTGAGAAATAAAAGAAAATTAATTTAAATTTCTGATTGATTGAAAAATTTTGTTCAGGCGTCAATTTTGTTGTGATTTTTGCTGTTGTTTGTGTTGTTATTATTTTTGTTGTTGTTGTTTTATCATTACCCGCTGAACCTTCAATAAATTTCGTTTCAATAATCTCCGATGAAATTCTTAAAAATCTCTGCTGTTTCAAGCTTCTTTTACCCCCCTCCAACTTCAGTTTCTCCTTCTGCTGCTGTTGCTGTTGCTTCTGTATTGAAAGTGTTGATTGCTCTTCAGCTGTTGATGCTTTATATTGTTGCCTTTGCTGGTATTGGTAATGGCCGGATGGCTGCTCGTGTTGCTGGTAATCAAAGCTGCAATTACCGCTGTACACGTCCAATTGAAGCGGAAATTTATGCGGCTGTTGTAGCGTGTAAACGCCAGCATCGACAACGGTGGCGTTTTGTTTCTTCTTCTTCTGGTTGCTCCTGTTGCTGTTGTTGTTTGAGCCAAACCAGCTCGTTAGCCACAAGGATTGTAAGTCTACAAGAAATGAACAGCAAAACGTTAGAGTAAAGTCGACAGACTGAGAGAGAGAGAAAGAGAGAGGGAGTGAGTAAACAAGACTTAGAGTAAGGCAACGCATATTGAACAAAATAAGCAAGTTTCATGTTTTTTTATTTTTATTTTTTCTATTTTTGTACTTTGCCCAATGAAATGTAGACTCAGATTTGCTTAATGCACAGGACACAGGACATGAGACATAGGACACAGGACACAGAACTCGTTTCGCAATGCTCATAGTTGTTATTTCTTGCCGGTTCACTCGACACGCAAAAGGAGTCTTGTTTATTTCTTTCTTTACTTAATAAAAAATAAGGAACACAAACAACAGAAGGACTATAAAACAATATGCTTAACTTAAGGTATATCCTGTAAGGCGATTCAAACAAGGATACTGGCTTAAGGCCAGAATATGAAACAGCAAAAGCTTTTGTATGATGTTACAAATGCATTAATGGAAATTTTACTATATCTTTTAATAACTTCTAGCAGCTTTAAGCCAATTGTAGAAAGGATTTCTTTGAGCTCCCAGAATATGTTTTATGTAAGAAATTGTCGAGCTTTTTAATGAACTTTAAAAACTTTACTAGATAAAGCTTGTACAGTATAATTGAACTACAAATTTAATGAGCTTTTAAAGCTGCTCTTTCACCTGCTTTCCCTTGACTCATTTCACTTTGCTTTGTTTAATCAATTCTGCATGTTGGGTTACAGCCCCACAGCTAAGCATCCTTTAGAATCCTTTGAAACACTTTCTAGATTATAGCGCCATTAAAAGTAATATTTACTGAGTATTTTTTTGTGTCCCTTTGCTTTGCTGTAAGCAAGATAAAATTATGTTTCATTGAAATTGAAACAGAGGCAGATTGTGCTTCCATTTTTTTTCATTTCATTCATTTTCCCAGCTCCATTAAAATCCCTACACCTACGACTGTGACTTTTTTTTTATTCCCTTTTTACTTTATTCTATGTTATCTGTCTGTACGTTTTAACCAGCCTGAACATTAACAATGGACAAATGCGGCACGAAAATAATCAAAAATAATCCTTTTCTTTTTTTTTTTTTTGTCCATATCCTTTTTTTTTCAGTTTGGAGTAGAGCTTAGTTATGGATACCATTGCATCCATTGTTTCGGCTTTGGCTTTGGTTTTGGTTTTGCTTTGTTTTCATATCAAAAAGCAAACAGAAAAGAAGAGAAGCCAAATTGGTTTTTTTTTTGTTTTTGGTTCTTGTGTTGCCAAATTGTTGTTACTCCAGAGATTTTGTATACTGTCAGAAGTCGGTTAAGGATAGCTTTATGAATTGTCCTGTTTCATTTATTTTTTCCAATCTCATTGAGCAATTTGTATGCATTATATTATAGCTGGTTAAAATCATGTGTCAAATTTGTTACTGTTGGTTATTTCTTATGCCACAAACACACACAACGAACACATATAAAATATGTGTGCACTATTATAAATCCTCTAAAAGAACACTCATACGCTCAGTCACTCATTCAGAACTTGACGATTTCATTCATCAAAATGTCACAGCAGTTGCTTCATCCTTTTTGAAAAGCCGTAAAAGCCAACTAACGTATGTGATGTCCTGTCATTAATCGCAGCTAAACCTATATGAGGCGCATTTCAGCTACAGTTTTAAATTGAAGCACAACTAATACCTGTTAAAGTCGAAAATTGGCTAAGGTACAGCTTACACTGCGCAAAATTTATGCATACTTTGAAAGTGAAAATTATATTGTATTCAATTGGATACTGAAAGAGGAAGTTGGTAAAGGTGATACTAGACAGTGTTAGCTGGATCATAGTAGAAACAGGTAACTACAGTAAACACTCGTTTGGCATCCTCTTGTACCTCAAACCTATACTTCTCCTTGCCTTAAAGCTACTATGGGTTCTCTCATATCATATTTCTGTCTATTTCATGCAGGTTATTTTTAAATTTTATGCTGCGCCCTTTTTTCTGTCAGTGTATCGACATCAACAAGGCAGCTGCCTGATGGTAGGTGTCATTGTTGGGTTTTAGGTGTGTTTGTGTTGCTTTTTTATTTGTCCTGTGTATTAGCTGATGTGTGTGAATGTGTGTGTGTGTTTGACAACCCCCTAAAGCTGCTCGCTGAGCATTTCTAATGAGCGGCAATAAAGCAAATGTGGCAGGTGACATACATCAAACAATTTGCACATTATAATTGTTGACACGTGTGGAATCGTTTGGAGTTGCCTCATGCAATGGAGACAAGCTGACTCCAGCTCCACTTCTCAATTTGATGTATCATTAGTGGTAGTAGTAGACCTATGGCATATAAATGTGGGCGTAATGCCCCCAGAGCTCATCCATTTCTTTTGCATTTGTTGTAGTTGTGGTTGGTTTTTAGTTGCTGTCAGAATTTGCTTCGTTTGTTTTTTTTATTTTCTTTTTTGCTTTTATTTTATTTATTTAGTTTTTTTTTTTTTTTGGGAGTGCTGCGTGTATTCTGCGTATCCTGTGTGCCTGTGTGTGTCCTTTGCCCTGTGCTAATAATAAAACTTGTATTTATTTTGGGATTTGCGTAAATTTGCCTGCCACTGGACGCCAACCAAAAAGGCAAACAAGCCAAACGAATCACAATGAGCGCTTTTCTGGGTCACAACTTTTGGGTCATAGCCCCCCAGCCTACAGGCTCCATGCAGCCCCTTGCCCCCGCCAACTCAACGCTACTGAGGGCAAATCGCAGCTACTGAAGCGTGGCATATTTGTCATAATCAGCGCTTAGGCATAAATTTGTTGCATATGTATATGTATATAGTCTTATCATACATATGCCAGTCATATATATATATATATCTATATATGTGTGTGTTGTTATTTACGTGTGTGTGTGTGGATTAGGCCTAAATTCTGATTTGTGCCAACTAACAAGTAGTAAATTTCAGTTAACATCAGTCTGCACTTATTATTAGGCATAGAAATCTTTAATAAGAACTCAAATTAGTTGCCAACTTTAACTGTTTATGAATAATAAAAATGGATAATAGTATATTTTTAGCTAAAATTGATAGGCTTATTTAGCATATAAATTTGAAGCTACTTCAACAATGTTTATGTATCATAAATTTAATTTAACTTTAAATGTATTAGAAAACTCAATTTCATATTTTTGCGTATTTATAATCAGAAACAATTCATCGCTTTATGAACTGTGTCCATCATTGGATTTTGGCCATGACAAAACATTTTTGGGCCTCGTTTAGATGGCGCGGACAAAACGCGTTTATCGCCCACTGCCTAGAGGCAAATATTTGAACGACAAATTTCAAAAGCTGCAGGCAAAATGTGAAATCGAATTCAAACAGTGGTCCGTGGTTTGGCTAGAATGTAGAAGGTGGTAGTACAGAAACAGGCTATGTTCATATGGGAAATGAAGTAGAAAGAAGCAAGAAATATTCAAAGAGAAGGCGAGAGAGAGAGGGAGAGAGGAAGAATAGCCAGGCGACTGGTCATAAATTTTATGCGAGCATAAAAAATGTTTTCGATTTGCTTCGATGCTCACATAAATTGAAAGGTCACGTATTTTCAGGTGTTTTCTGCTTCAAACCACATAAAACGAAACTTCCTAACAAATGGTACCCCTTCACAACATCCCCCCCTTTCCCTCAAATATATATATATGCAAAATATATATGTATATATTTATTTCTATAAATTAAGATTTTAATGTTTCAATGCAGATGTTTTTTGTTGTATGTCAAGGATTTAACTATAGGATATATAGGATAAAACTAAAAACAATATGCATTCAATCATTTGCATTGTCCTGTGTGTGTATGTGTGTACATTTGTATGCTTGCTTGTATGTGTTTGGCTATTGTTTTTCCATCATAAATTTAATACTCGAATTGCGTATAAAGCGCTTTAAGCGGAATTTGGCAAGCGCGATATAACATAATAATATTTCCATAATATTTCCGTAAAATTGGCACAACAGCCATAAATTAACATTTCATACAATTTTCAACCATTTTTGTTAGTGGTGTGTATGTTGGTGTATCTATATATATATATATATATGTGTGTGTGTGTGTGTAGAGATACACTGAAAAGGATTTACCCATTATGCAGTTTGTAAGCCTTTTATGGCACGATTATCATTGAAATACTTGTGTATATAATATATATATAGATTTTGGCATTCCAATAAGCAGTTATTCAAAAAGGATTTAAATTGGACGTTGCCTGTTTGCCAGTTGTAAGCATCCTTTTGGTCAGCGCTTACTGCTATTTTATATTCTTGTTTCAGCTTCAGCGCACAACTTGGCGTATACGTAATGCGCTCAAGTTTTCCGCTCTCTCTTTTACAAAATCAGAAGGATATAAGTAGTAAGACGATGCTCAAATTCAGAATGTTAACGGCTTAAAATGAGCATCTAATTGGCTTGTATGAATTGAATATAATATTAAATGAGGTCCAAACGAATTTAAATCATTTCCAATGAAAATGAAAATCAGGAAAAGTCTTAGCTTGTTTGCTTTTCACAGCTACTAGCGATTATCATAAAGTAGTTTCAGGCAATCAGCACAATCTCTGCAACTGGTCAAGTCCACTTAAGTCGCTTAAGAAAACTATCCTTTGCAAGGACATTAGTTGGCACCCAAGCAGGGGGCAACGTCGGAGCTGGGATATTTGGGTAAAGTTTGTATACGTTTAGGCGTTTAATAAGCAAAATAAACCAAATATTTATATGTATATATATATATATAAATGTATTCTTAACAGATTCTTTTACTAACAAATAATTTCTCGAAGGGTCTCTTTAAATATGATGGCAATCGAGGGGAAATCCAAGAGGAAAGGTAGGGCAGAGAACACTTGAAATGTTAGGCATTTATGTTAAAAGGCCAGCTGGCACTCGAAAGGAGATAAACATTATTTAAGAAATATGCCAAGTGCGTGTGTATACAGCAATACATACACTCACACACACACACACACACAGACATACTCACACTCACATAGAAGGAACCACACACACACACACACACAAAACACACACTGCACAACGGCTTAGCATATGGAACAAAATTTACATGAAGCTAAGCAAATGTTTGTCTTGTTTTTGGTATTGTTGTTATTGTTGTATGTTGCTGTGTGTGTGGCTGTGTGTGTGTGTGCGTGTGTGGTTACACACTCTTGTTGTCGTCGTTGTAATAATAATATTGAGGAGCAGTTATTAGTCGTAATTAATTAAAGGAAAACATTGCGTCGTCTAATTGGATGAAATGCCACAACATTTGCTTTGATACGATATTTGATTTGTCCACTGAGCATAACTGTAAGTGCGCAAGCAGCAAGGACGATGAAAACAAGAAAAACGAAAGAAAAAAAAGAAAAAATACAGAAAAAACAACTACAATAACAAGAAGATAAACAAACAACAGCAGCTGAGAACGCATATCATCATCAGGAATGTGGATGAGTGGGCAACCACTTTCTCACCCACAATAAGGATGGGCCCTTAAGGGGCAGTTCACTTTCAAGTCCTGCGGCACTTGAACTGTAATGGAAATGGCACATTAAACAGAAGACAGAAAACCAAAAAAAAAAACATCGGCGTAAAACACCAAACAAAAAAAAAAAACAAGAAAACATAAAACGAATGCAAAGAAAAGCAAAAGAACATCCAATTCAAAATGCCTGACCTAAGGATAACGAGAGGTAGTACCATGAAGGAACCACAGAACGACAGCTGGCAGGACACGACGATGAAGTGTACAAAGAGAAAGAAAGAAAGAAAAAAAAAACTAAAATGAAGTAAAAAGAAGAACTTCAAGTACAAGTGGTGGATTTTTTTTTATGTTTTTCCAAAGTTTTTCCTTCTCTTTGTTGGTTTGCTGCCAATGTAAACACATTAGATATTTCTCTGTTTTATATCTCTAACTGCATTTCTCATTCCTCGATCTTCTGTTTCTCTCTTACGAAAGTTCTTTTCTGCTATTTTCTAGTGTCACTCGTTTCACCTTTAGTTGAAAATACAAAAGAGAGAAAAAAAAAGAACATTTGCTTAACAACAAAGGCATCTAAATGTGGGTGGAGTGTCTGTGGCGTGTGGTTTAAGTGGGTGGAATGAGTGTGATGATAGGTTGGCTGAGTTTAGCACGCACAAAACACAATCACTCATTGACGGTATGTGCATGTGTATGTATGTGTGTCAGTACACTTATTTTGCATACTTTATTTATTTCGCTTTTCATCGTGAGAGATTGAGATAAGCACGCTTCAGCGATTGAGAGATTGAGTGATAGAAGCAGATGTCGCATGAGAATGAGATTTGTGTATGAGACTGCAAAATCAAATGACATTTGCATTTTCTTTTTTTTTTTTTTGTAGATTTGCGTTTTCTACACTTTCTTTTTCGTTTTCTTTTGTATTCGTATTCGTTTTCCCTTTCTTTTTTCGTTGTTGTTGTCTTTGCAGAAATGACGACCGCAATAATTTCCCATTTCCACAACTTTCAGACGCTTGGCGCGTGCCCAAATACCACAAAAGACAAACACATACACTTATACACACACACACACACTCATATATACACCCACACATGCATTTATGCTGGTACTAAATATTCACTAAAAGCAACCAAATTTTGTCATTTGTTTCAGACGTGATTCGATTACATAAAATAAACCAACTCCCTGCCCTAATTTTCTTGGACATAACATTTTGGCCAAGTTTGAATCGAGTGAAATTAGCGCAAAAGTGTAACCTTTCAGCCAATACACAAAGTTTCTTAGTTAAGAAACAGTTTCCATTAAATGTGGGTTGCTTAAGAAAATCCTCTAAATAGTTAATCCCTATAAATAACTATTCAAATAACATTTTTGATATTGCTTCTATTAACCAATTTGCGTGCTTCTAATAAATTTCATGTTTATTTTTATAACTCATTGAACTACCCTCTTCATTTATATATAATCAAAGGCATTGGATCACCTTCAAAATGTGTTCGCAGCAGTTGACAGAAGTTTTTCTTCAGTTTCAGCAGGTCGCCTTGACAGCGGATTTTATTTGTGTTTTTTTTATTTTATTTTTGCTACCAATTTTGCTACCAATTTTGAGCACGTAGCCACCCACAGTGTGGTGCACCTGCTGTCAGCGATATATACATATATATATATATATATATTTATATAGTATATATGTTTGTTTGTGCTGGTGCTTAAGTCCTTTACAATAAATAGTTGAGTCACTTATATATATATATATATATATATATATATACAACGGGGGATTAATACTTAAATTAGTTTATGCTCGGAGACAGTTGCGATGACAAATCAGTTGGGAACAGGACTTGCACAGCATTAAAGGACATATACTGAATATTAGATTTGCCACAGACTTGCATATTAATTCAAATTAATATGCATATGATGTCTGTGTGGCTGTGTCTCTGTGCCTGTGTCTGTGTCTGTGCCTGTATCTGTATCTGTCATCTGCATGATATTTTCATATATTTTGGAATGTTTTTTGACATAAAATTTAATTGAATATAATAAAAAGAAAAGAAAGAAAGCATCTTGGCATAAGCTTGAAATATTGTTCTTAAAGCCATATAATAAATTACTTTTTAAGACTTTGAAAAATTATTTGAATAAAGAGAAAACTTTTTAAGACAGTGAGTTGCTTATTAAACTTACTTTTAGGTAAACTTTGGATAAATTAATTAATAATTATATTCTTGATTTTAATTTTATTGCCCTACTCTCTGCTGCGGCATTTTGGTTCTCTTTTATACATTTATTCATGCTAGAGTAAGTGAGAAACTACGCTTTGTGTGCGATCTAATCAAGAGAGCAACTTCTCCACTGCTTCAATGCCCTCTTCGTTTATCTACGCCCTTAGCTAACACAAAGCAGAAAACGAGAGTGTTAAGCGACGCCACCTGCGGCGAACTTCAATTCGCTTTGTTTTCACAGTATGTAAGCGTCTTGAAGCTCGTTGAGAGCGAAAATGTTTAGCGGTGCAAGGCGTGCATTAAAGATATTTCAATACTACACAGACTGTGGTGAATTTGAATTTGCTTTGTTTGATGAACTCTTTTTTTTACAGTATGTAAGCGTCTGTAAGCTGCTTGCTTTATCACTCTTGTATCTGTACGTATGTCAGAGTCTTTAAGTTAAAGCTAATCCCTTGCTTACTCTCATATCAAAGCAGCTTGGTCTTATCTGTCATAACTATTGAAACTGTTCAGTTGTTCTAGTCATGTCTTTCATTTTTCGTTTGTTTGTTTAACTAAACGTGTGTCGAACTGTGCAAAGCACCAATTTTATTCTGAAAATATATATAAAAATAAAAAAAATAAAAGTATATAAAAAGCGTAAAAATAATATCAAGTTAAATACAAAAGAAGTGCACATAATATAATATTTAAATACATAAAAGAAATATAAATTAATATAAAAATTTAAACAACAAATAACTTGTGTATAGCTTATTGTGTTTTCGGTCGGTCTCTCTTTGTTCCACTCTCGCGTCTATCACGTGCTCACGCTCACAGTAAGTTCAGCACATGATATACCGGCAAACAGCATTTTATTCTTCCTCTCTTTGTCTGCTTTCCACCCCCTCACCAACTAGTCGTGTGAGAATAAACAGCTGTCGCTTACGCTCAGTGGCGTTTCAGTGGCCGGCTGAGTAAGACGCAGACGGAATTATTTATCAGGTAGATTTTTACGCGTTACTTTGCCCGATTGCTGCTACCTCTGACCCGTTATGGCGTTGATGGAATTATTCTTATTTCTCACGATTATTGGCGCGCTGCTGTATAAATGGACTGTGACAAATTTTGGTTGTTTTAAGCGCCGGGGCGTGGCACATGAAGCACCCACACCGGTTCTAGGCAATATACCATTGTCAGTGCTATTCGGAGGTGGTTCCTTTTTGCGCCATACAATTGATGTACACCGGAGATTGAAGCGGCATAAGATCTATGGTGTGTATAATTTCTGTGATCCGCTCTACCTTCTGGCAGATGCAGACGTAATACGTCAGGTGTGCATCAAGTACTTCGATAACTTTACCAACCATCGTCGTCGTATCAGCGATGTTGGTAGTCACGAGGATACTACAATTATGTCGAAACTTCTGTTGACACTAAGAGATCGTCGCTGGAAACAGATGCGCAGCACCTTAACACCCTCATTCACTAGTGCTAAGATACGTCTCATGTTTGATCTAATTTATGTTTGCAATGAGGAGGCAGTTGGCTATTTGGAAAGCAGGATGCAGGCCACAAATAGCAAGACTCTGGACCTGGAGTTGAAGGAGTTCTTTACACGCTACACCAATGATGTGATTGCCACTGCAGCTTTTGGTGTCAAGGTGAACAGCTTTGAGGATGAACATAATGATTTCTTCACCTTTGGACAACGTGTCACACAGTTTAGTCTCCTTGGTGGCATCAAAGTGATGTTCTTCGTACTTCTACCACGTTTAATGAACGTAAGTGCAGGCTTTCCAATTTTAGCTTCATATTTTATAGAACTACCAATCTCTTTTAGGCACTGTGTATACCTCCTATTGATCTCAATAATGTGGCCTTCTTCAAAGGGTTGGTCTTTGGCGCTATTAAAGAACGCCGCGAACAGGATATTGTGCGTCCAGATATGATTCAGCTACTCCTAGAGGCACAGCGTCAATTTAAGGCGGAGCAGCAATCAAAGACTGTAGACGGTGCCGAGTTCAATGATGAAGATATACTGGCACAATGTCTGCTGTTCTTCTCAGCCGGTTTTGAGACTGTCTCTACCTGTCTTAGCTTTACTACCTACGAGCTAATCATGAATTCCGAGGTACAGCAGACACTTTACGAGGAGATTTTAAGTGTGGAGCAGGAATTGGAAGGCAAACCATTGGACTATGATTCTCTAATGGGCATGGAATACATGGATTGTGTCATCTCGGAATCGCTGCGTAAATGGCCACCAGCCATTCTCATCGATCGCATGTGTTCCAATGATTTTGATCTGCGTGACGAGGCAGGTGAATTGCTGCTGCAGCTGCGCAAGAATGATTTGGTTCATATTCCCATTGTGGCATTACACTACGATCCAGATAACTTTGACAAACCCGAAGAGTTTCGACCCGAACGCTTCGATCAGTATCACAAACATTTGGTACGTCCCTATACCTATATGCCCTTTGGTGTGGGTCAACGCAGCTGCATAGGCAATCGTCTGGCGCTAATGGAAGTGAAAATGCTCATCTATCAGCTGTTATTGCGCTATCGCTTGACGCCTGCGGAACGTACAGTAAAGAATATGATGACCAGCATAACGGGCTTCCGTATGGAACCACAGGAGCTCTTCTGGTGCCGTTTTGAGGCTAGGCAAACAGCCGAAGGAATGATTTAAAGAAAGCTCTTTATTTTCCATGTACTTAAAAGCTTCTCATTAGAAATCGTAGTCTCAATAAAAACAAAAAAAACCCTATAAATTGGGTCATGTCAGACTGAATAGTGTTAAGCTTATGAGCTTTAAGCGAAGCTTTCAATGACCTTTAAATATGCTTGCATTGTTAACAATGAATCCTGCTTGGTTAATGAGTTTTTAAAAGTGTCAAAAAAAAGAGGAGAAAATTAAGAGAAAAAAATATAAAAAATCACGCAATTTATTTGTTGCTGTTGTTTGGCTACGAATCGCGATGAAACGCTGACAAATTTGCCGAGGCAAATGTTTCACTTGCTTTGGTGGCACGGCGACAAGCCACATCATAACGCTGTCAGGACATGATGTCCACAATAACAACAATAGCAATAA
This sequence comes from Zygothrica quintamaculata, assembly GCA_037044455.1. Taxonomy (NCBI): domain Eukaryota; kingdom Metazoa; phylum Arthropoda; class Insecta; order Diptera; family Drosophilidae; genus Zygothrica; species Zygothrica quintamaculata. The sequence continues at coordinate 118,154 of JBAMBS010001064.1, forward strand.
TAATAGCAAGAGGAAGAGGAAAATGTGAATGGGAAAATGGGAATGACTGGGCGAGTGTGGTTCAACCAATAAAAGCCACAACAGAAACAAGAGACGTGTAAAATAAAATCACACAAAGCAACATACGACTACGAGTTGAAGTACAAGTATAATATATAATAAAACGACACACACACACACGTTCACATATATATATATATATATATATATCCTATGAACACACAGCGAAAAAGACAGAGAGAGTATGAGAGGAAGCGCAAGCATGTTGTTGTGGCAGGACATGGGACACAAAGGCACATTAAGGATTATTTATTGAGCGTTATTTTTCAGGCGGCATTAAAATTTTCATACAATATGAATTATATTTCACTTGTGTCATAAACTGCGTAAAAAATGTGACGCGAGAATTGTGTGCCAGCAAAAGGATGTATAGGGGAAGGTGCGGAGGCAGGGAGTGTTGAACTGAGAGAGTGTGAGAGAGAAATTCATATAAATTATTTGAATAATTTGCATATTAGCAATGTAAATCTACAATTTAAATCAAAAATTGATGGAAATCTTATGCATAGTTGAATTCTTTCGATAGGTCAAAAGTGTTGCAAAAAGTTATCGACTATCGATTAAAGGAAGTTCTGACTTAACTTCTTTGCTTTTTGCTGTCATTGTAATCAAATTGTATTTTAAGAAAAGCATTTTTTATATTCCTTTTAGTCGCGTTTTCTTAAAGGTTTCTGGCGTCGCTTTGCTTATTGCAGTTTTCGCGTGTAAAAAACTTTATTTCATTTCTCTCCCTTTTTTTTTTTATAGTTCTTATGCTACAAACCCTTTTCTTTTTACTGTTGTGTTATTCTCAATGGATTTTCTCTAGGACTTACTTGCTGAAGTGTTCCTAAGTTTTGTAAGTCTTAAAGTTTTTTTTGAAAAGTTTTTTTTTTTATTTTTGTTTATGTTTTTTTTTTTTTATGTAAGTTGAAGCCCCATTCTGCTGCAAGGATACGCTGTGTGTGGTGTGAGGATTGAAGTGCTTTGGGTCATTAAAAAGTCGTAGAGTGCGATAAAAAAAGTGCAATTAGCTTTTACACAAATATCACGCACACTCATACCAATGCATACAGACAATGTGTATGTGTGTCTGTGTGTGTATATGTCTGTGTATATGTAAAAGTTAACTCTCAATTTTTCACACAAAGTAACACACGTAATTAGCCGCAAATATTTAACTTTTGGCCCAATGGTTCATAAAAGTTTCAACGCGGCTCAAATTAGTGGCAGGTTTTGTTATTGTTTCTTTGTGTATTGGCAAGCAAATTCAAGTTGTTTGTTTGTTTGTTTGTTATTTTAATTGTCAACAACAACCACAACAATAGAAACAGAACACAGTAACAACAGAAACATCAAATGAATGTTAATGTCCCTTTGGGGCATGGCAAACAAGCAGCGCTGCTACTGCGTTCAAATAGTTCAACACATGTAAATGAGAGAAAGGCTGAGAGAGAGAGAGAGAGAGAGAGGGAAGGTAGAAGTTTTGCAACTTTGAGACAATGCCCTGCATTTAAGGATTATTAAAGCTACGTAAGTTGTTACTTGTTGTTGTTGTTTTGTTGTGTTGCAAGTATAACTCTAAAATTCTGTTTGGCTTTTGTGGCTTTCACTCTTTTTTTATTTTGATGTGCAAAGTTGGGCTAACGCGTCGTATGCGTAATCTCCTGAATTGTTGGCGTAAACAGCATAAAACTGTGACTGACGCGTCAGGAGACAAGATGAAAACAAACAGACAAACAAACATTTTTTAGCCACAAGCCGTAGACTGTTTTCTTGCTCTTCTCATTGTTTTTTTTTTTTTTTTGTATTCTGTTTTTTGTTTTCAAGTTGTGTTCACAAAAAGCTTATCAATCAATTCTGTTAAAGCAGCTAAAGGGTGTCTCTATGTATGTGTGTCTGTGTGTCTGTGTGTATGTGTGTATTCTATATTTGACAGAGGTCATAAAGAAAACTTTGGCGCCGCGACAACCAGACGCCAAGGCTAACTCCCTGCCTCCATTACAAAAGCAGCGCTGCAACATGGCAGCAAAAACAACTCGAAGCCAAGTTTTAGGTACTACAATAAAAATTGCCAAAGTCAGCTGAAACAGGGCTGGGTGTGTGTGTGTGAAGTAGAAGGAGTGGGTGACAGACAAGGACGATACAATGATAATGCCAGGCATAATAACAGCAAAACGGCGTCATCACAACACCAACAACAACTGTAACAACAACAACAACAATAATAATGACAATAAGTATGGAGGAAAAGCCAAAGGGAAAAGCTGAGAAAACGCTCAACGCTTGACAATTTTTTTTTTTTTTTTTTTTTTTGGATACAATGAAAACTGTCGCAAATGCTGCTATAGCATTACTGCTGTTGCTGCTATGTCCTTGGTCCTGCCAATACTGCTTGCCCCCCTCCCAATTCGCTTTTCCTCCCTTTTTGTTTTCTCTCTTATTGCGATGCGTTTGCGATAAACACAAAGTGATAACATTTGCTATATGTGCGTTTCGATTTCTTTCTCTGTGTGTTGTTTGCTGTTTATTGTGCGTCTATGTGTGTGTTTGTGTGTGTGTGTGTGTGTGTGTGTGTATGGGTGTTTGATAGGGCGTGTCTGGTAAAGATGGAATCGTGATCAATGACAAAAAGAAAAAGTAAAAGAAATTGTTAAATTTTGTAGCTAAAAATAAACTGAAAAAAAAAATCAAAATCAAATATGATTTTTATAGCATCAACATATGTTTGCCGTTAGAGTAAATGTTATAGCCAAGGACAGCAAGTGAAAGAGATAGAGACAAAGTCCTTATGCGTATCCTTAAACACAAATGATAGATAAATTCAATTCTATTGCCTTTGGCTTTTGCATTGTTGCTGAATAAGTAATTTTATGGCTTAAAGTGGGTCGAAGTTGACCAAATAATTTCTATTAAATTTTTGCCAATTCATTGAAAATTTATATATATATATATATATTGCGCCTAATTGCATGCTTTGTTATAAGGATAATAAATATCCTTTTAAAATATTTGTTTAAACAGAAATCAGGTAAATTCAATTATGTTTCATTTGTGTAAATATTAAATATGCAAAGCTTAGCAAAAGGATATAGTATATGGCATCAGCAGAATTCAAAAGAAATTTAACTAAAATTTGTGAGAGAGAAAATTGGTGTTTAATCTAAGGATAAGAGATGAAACAAATACAATTAGTTGTATTGTTTAAGAAATTTGCAAGTGTTGCTGACATTTGGTAACAAAAGAAAGCAGCCTGAAGGCATAAGAAGGCATAATGGAGAATGAAGACTGTGGAAATCAGACTGGAGATTGGAGTGGAGAGCCAAATGAAGGCGATAGAAGTCAGACAGGAGAGAGTGAAGAGCACACAGGAGATACTAAGAATCAGACAGGGATTATAAAAAGCAGACAGAAGGGACTAGGAAGCTTATAGGAAACGTTGAAGAACAAACAGAAGACAGAAGAAAGCTGACTGGTAAGAGAAGAAAACAAACACGACAAGGTAAAAAGCAAACAGTAAACATTAAAAAGCAGAGCGGAGAGAGTAAACGACAGACAGAAGAGAGAAAAAGCCTCTGAGGAGATGGTGTAGAAACAGGAAAGCAGACTGGGAAGCGAAGAAAGCTGTCAGAACACATCTGCAGAGTGGAGAGAGCAGAAAAAAGAGTGGCTAGAGTCAAGAGGACACAGTAAAAAGTAAAGGAGAGACAGTAAAAAGTAGATGGTAGAGGGTGAGGCCATAATAGATATCAGACAGAAGATTATAGAAACCAGATATGACAGACTAGAAAGCAGACTGCAGAGACCAGACAGACAGATAGCACATAGCAGCTAGCAGACAGTGTAAGGCAGACAGGATTATGTTCCACCTGGGATTAATTCGAGTAAGAATACGTTGTTGATCGATTAAATAAATCATTTCTCGAACTACAAGTAAGCCACGTTATGAGCCAAGTTTGAGTGTTTGCTCATACAAGAATTCTTATTAATCAAACACTGAATGCTACAATTTGTACCTATATCAATTATCTAAATAGAATAATCTTATCACACTGCGATTATAATATGCTCATCTCTAGTTTTTTGTTAAGTTGGCTGCACATCACTAGCACATGCCTTAGTTTTAGTTGTTGTTTTTCTTTTTTATTTCCTTTTTTTTTATGCGTTGCTTGAAAGCATTTTATTTGGCTTTAAGAACTTTGGCGTATTTCTTTGGCTCTGCTTTTGCTTTTGCTTCTCTTCATCTGCTTTGTTTGTTGTACAAATTGTATAAGAAGTGTGTGTATGATTGTATGTATGTAGTGCTCAGTGTGTGTGTGTGTGTTTGTATGTGTGCTGTCTGGCCTCTTAAAGTTGTACATTCAATAAGCTCTGTATAATAAGTACAACTACAAGCAAGAAACATATAAGTGAAACAAGCAGCAGGAGCATAATGTGAAGTATCCTTGAAACGTAAGTTTCTGCACAACTTTTTCGTCCCTTACCCCCCTCTCTCACAATCTAACACTGTTTTGCTTTTCACTCGTGAAGTGGCCAAACTTAAGCCTTGTGTAAAGCACCTATATCAGCTCATACATATTATATGTATATATCCTTATATTCGTATCAAAATAATTTTATTTTTGTGGCTGAATTTGTTGCTTTCTTTTTCTCTCTCTTGCTTCTCTCGCAGCTTCTCTGTCATTTGAAATTGTTAACCAGAATTTTTGAGTTTAGTGCCTTAGTTCTTAGTCCGATTGTGGGTACGTGCCTGGTTGTAGTGAAAGCTCTGACTCTGTGGTCTGTCGCACAAAGCCATTGCATTAGAAAGCAAATAGAATTCAATTGAAATTTTGAAATGTTAAACTAAAAGATACCCTGGAGCTATCACAGGAGTTGGAAAGAGAAATATGACATATATATATAATAGAAAGAACCTTCAGCATTAGTCCTATAAAATGTGTGCAGGATTTGCTTTTACATCCTTCAGCTGTTGCATCCTATTACAGTTTTGTTTGTGCAACTTTATGTCATCCTTTAGGCAACATTTGTGGGTTTACAGGATATAATTGTTATTGTCTAATGCACATTGAGCCTGGCCAAGCATAAATCTGTATATGTGCGACTGTCATTGTCATAAAAGAGGAAGAGCGATGCTTATCTGCTTGCTGCTCTCTGCTCCCAGCATGCTTTTCTCAGCCCGTTGCTGTTGCACACAATATAAATCCTATTCGTCCAACCATCATGAGGCTTCTCAACATTACGTATGTGTTTGTGTGTGAATATGCCACATATTTGTGTGACATTTTTTGGTTGCATGGCCACACATTTATGCTACGGATGCTGTATTTGTATGTATGTGTGTGTGCTTGTATAGCTGTGTATGTCATGTGGCATGTGGTAGACAGGTAGAAACTTTTAATATTTCTATTTTCATAGCCCTAAGCCCGCTTTAATGCCAACCTGCAGCATATGCTGAGGCCCACATTTCACACACATACTACTGTGATGTGTGTGTGTGTGCGTGTATTGCGGAAAGCGAGTAGCATCCTAGCTGTGGTTGTTGTGCACCACATGATTTGTACCAGACCCGCGGCAAATTTTCCACACATACAGTTAAACTGCATTTGTGCAGCGCATTGCTCTTATAGCGCAGCCGCAAAGTATGCTACAAAAATGACAAGAAACGTTTTCAACTGCTGCGGGCGCATGATTAACGGTGCATAAATATATATATGTATATGGAAAATTTATGGTGTGAATATATGAAAGGAAATGAAAATATATTGAAAAGCGATTTCATTGTCTATAAAGCTGCAAAATATGTATAGAATTTAAAACAAAAATAACTTAGTTAAGAGATGAAAAGGATTAGACTAAATCAAAGGGATTTTTTATCGGATAAAGGTATATATAAATATAGTCGGGTTGATCTATTAAAAGCTACTCCAATTTAGTGGTTGTCTCTAACAAAATTGAATGAAAGATGCTAAAAGGATACATATTTCCAGGACTTCCTTCAGATATTGCTTCTGTGTAATACTTTTTTAATTTTAATAATCATTCTTAGCTTAGCAGTTTGCTGCTTCATTTGGGTAAACCAAAAATTTGTGTGCTAACTTCTGGGAATAGCCTTGAGGAATGAGTATGCGGCATGCCACCTGACAGATGGAAGAAAGTCGTCAAAAACAATGCGCAATCTCTTGCTCTGAGCTATTTTAGACCAATTCTCGTTAAAGTTCATAAAAAAAAGTGCTCAAAACTTAGTTGTAGGCGGCCTCATTTGCATGTATATAAATACCTTGGATCTACATAAAAAATGTAAAAATATCTATATATATATAGTATATATATTATATATATTGTGTGTATATATATATTAGGCTTATTATGGCTGTAATATAATTGAATTTTTGCCTGGGCGCTGCATACTTTGCTTAACGTTGAGCAAATTGCAATAATGTGAAGCATTTATGGGCAGCAAATTTCAGGAATTTTCCCTGCTCGAACTTAAAACACTCGGCACATCCGGCACAACGGTCACCGTCACCGTCGCCGTCACCGTCAACGTCACCGCGTTCAGGAAGTTACTCAGTTAACGTTGTTGTTATTGTTGTAGTTGTTGCTGTTGTTGTTGCTGCTGCTGTTGGCAGTGCTACTGTCACTGCTGCTGTTGCCAGCTGGCACTGCTGCTACATCCACGCCCTATTGGCATGGGCGGCGTTAATGAACAGCAGCCGTTCGCAGGTGAAACAGCAACACCAAAAAAATAAATAAAGTGGAGCGAGAAAAAAATAAAAGAAAATGGAGAAGCCAATGGAAAATGTTGGCAGCAAGGGAAAAAAGCCAAAGCAAATCGCTTGGGCAGGTGCTCAACTTACTTTTTAGCAAATCCGCCAGTGTCGTAAAGTCGTTTATTTCAACTGTGGCGAGACGTAAATGAAGTTAATGTTGACGTCGCTTTACGGCTGTCCTTGCTGCTGTTGTTGTTGCTTCTTATTCTTCTTATTCTTCTTCTTTTCTTGCTCCTTATCTTTCCACTTTGAGTCAGTTACCGCCTTCAGTAATAGCTTTAGATACTACTGTCCTTCAGTGCCTTGTCCTCTGCTTATCGTTTCTCACTTTGGATTAAGCTGGAAGAGTTGTTATTGTTGTTGCTGTTGTTGTAAATGTTCTTTATATATATATTTTTTTGTATGCTGCTTTGACAATTGCTTTGTTGTGTGTGTGTGTGCTTCATTGTATACGTATGTGTGTGTGTGGACAATAGCAAGACAGGTGTGATAATAATTATAATGTCTTGCTGCGCCTGCGACAGCTGAGCCTTGTTTTGCATTTCGTTTAACCCCTGTATATAACGATATTTTAGAGTAGCCACAAAATGTCACTGGCTTAAGCCCACAGGGTTAATCCAGTGACAGCGACATAACCTTTATAAAAAGGACTAAAGTAAAGACAAGTGTGCAAGAGCTTTAAGTGCTCAGTCTGTGATTTATATCGTTTTATTTCGAAAACATTTACTGACATATTTTTAATCAAAGGATTAAGTTGGAGTTGAAAGATCTTCAAAGCGAAAGACAAAAAAAAATTGTAGCAACTGATTTTTGTTATCATTTGGTTTATCTTTTAACCTTTGTTTAGTGACACTTTCAGCTAGTGTCATTGGGGTCATTAGGGCACAATTCAAGCTGAGTTTGGGTAGAGGATAATTATGCCAGTAACATGCCGACTAACTGATATCGTCTGACTTGCCCCAACGTTCTACGCTGGTTTATTAAATCTAATGGTCGCACTGGTTCAAGGAGTAAATGTGGAGCCTAAAGGGTGTGTTTTCTATCTTTCTTTATATGTATGTTAGTGTTTGTGTGTGTGTGTGTGTGTGTGTGTGTGTGTGTGTTTATTATGGCTGCTGTGGCATTACAATAAATAACAAACAACGCCCCCAAGCACGCAGCCCACTTAATAGTTGCTCTGCGGACCATTATATAAACATGACTCTGTCTTGGTAACAGAGTTGGGGGAAATGTGTGAGAAGGAGTTGGATATGAGCAAGAAGAAGAACAGACGTAGTCGAAAATGAAAACGAAGATGAAGATGAAGATGAAGTGAAATCTGACTGCATCATTCCCAATGCCCGATTTGCTTTTAGTTGTTCGCTTCACAGCGCCAACAATTTTTTTTTTACTTAGTTTTTTTCTCTTTATTTTGGCACAGATAATCAGGCAGTCAGCCAGCATCTTATATTTATGTGTGTATGCGGTGTGTTCGTGTGTGTGTATGTGGGTGTGTATTGTAGCAGACTCTGGCCACATTGTCAATATATACTCTATAGACACACACGTTCTTGGCATTGAGTCTAAGCTCAGTATCAACAGCAAAAGAAACCAAAACAACATCAAAGCCGCCCGCCAGTCGCCAAGGATGCCTCCTGTTTGGCACAGTATGAGTATGTGTATGATGATAAGTGTTGGAGTAAATACATACTGGGCAAAAAGGAGCAGCAGGCTGGTGGGGGAAGAGTGCAAAAGGAATATGCAGAGATTTGCGAGAAGGGCGCACGAATGCGTATAAACGTTGAATATTTAATAAATGCAAAAAGGGATCATATAAAGAGACGTGAAATGTGTCTGTCAAAAAAGTGAGAAAGAAGATTTGCGTTGATAGACTGAAAGATGCTCTGTAAGAGCTTAAATATAGAAGGTAATATAGTAAAGATATAAAACATATAAACAAATTGTGGAAGAGGAAACTGCAGCTCAAGGGAAAGTCGAGTTAAGTCTAATGGGAAAGTAGAGTATTTAGATTGCTTCAGGCTAGACCCTTTCAGATCCCTTAATTAAATTTCCTACTATTGCTTTCATATAAGCACAAAATATGCTTCCTTATCAATATTACCTTTAACACAAGTTTCTTTTGCAATTATCCCTGTTATATGATATCCTTCAGTAGCTTTCGGTCTAAGTTTTCTGCTTATTTCTGTCGGAAATTCCTTCAGGCTTATTAACTCTAAGTGCAAACGGTATAAATAATGTTTAAGTAATTGGTTTTAAGAGATCCTTTTTGTGTATCTTATGATAAATTAACATGCATTGCACAGTTCCCTCATAATTGTCTGCCCAAGGGGTAACGCGGGCAACAGGCAGTGGGGCAACAAAGCAACGGGGCAGTAGGGCAAGTTGAGTGCCACAATATGACTAACAACAGCGAATTGTTTTCTGTGTTTATCCTGTATTCTCCTTTCTTTTCTTTCCATTTATTTCCTTCGGTATTACTTTTGTTGCCCCTTATTGTGCGTTGTCCTGTTGTTACTTTTGTTTGCCTCTGTTTGCCTGGTGATAAGAACAAACGTGCGAATGCTAAAAGCTGAGCGTTTTTTAATGCAGAGCTTTTGTTTTTTTTCTTTTCTTTTTTTTTTTACTTTTGATATTTTATTCATGGCACTGCGGCGTCTCCTGCTGCTGCTGCCACTGCTGCTTCTGCTGTCAATTGGTATTAAGCCATTATAATTTATTGATAAACAACAATGGAGAACTAAGCGGCTTAAAATATTTCAAATCACACAATCAAACTCAAAGAAGCCTTTCAATATCTTAATGAAAGATGACTGACAATGTGCTGTTGGGGGGCTGTTGGTTGGTGGTGGGTGGAGTGTGGGGGAGGGAAAGAGTTGTAGAGGCGCGAAGACACACGCAATTAACGTGGCCTAAAGCTAACCACGCTCACTTTGAGGCTAATGCGTTTACCAAGCAAACACACACACACACACACACAAGCACATACTCACGCACACAGTCAAAGAGCAACATACAACAACATTCGAATATAATACAAACACACGCGTCGCGTAACGTAAGAACGTAATTTATATACCGTTATAACGTTGTTTTAAGCGTAACGTGACGTAAGTTTAACGTGCGTTGCCTTCGGCGTGCTGCCTTCAACTGATTTGTGGAAAAATTATGAATCTGGATGCTGCTGCTACCTTCAACTGCCTCAATATTTGTGGCAACGTTTTTCGGAGTCGCGTTTCGTTTCGGTGCATGCAACTCGTGGCACTGGGGCACTGGCACAAGCACAAACTGCGCATGCCTTAGGAGAGCAAAAGCCATGAAAAAGGGGCATGCTACGCCACTGGCTGAATACATCAATTAATATATATATGATTTACAATATAAGGAAAATCAGTTATAGCAACCGTTAAATCTGTTAATGAACTCAAATTAAGCATAAGTTAATACCAATTGAACGACCTTTTGATACCCTGTAAAGTTGCCTTAATTTTACCTCTTGCCTAGCTATATTTTGCCCACTGTGCGCACCTACTGCTAGTTGTGCTCCTTTCGGAGAAAACAACCAGGGCTACTTGGTAACACACACATACATATATATAATCACACACACTCAAGCAGAGTCGTAAAACTGTCGTTGAAGTTTGCGCTCAGTTTGAATTGTGTTAGGTTTAAAAACACATCAAATTTGGCATTTAAATGCCAATTGCTTACCCCAAACACATTGAACTACTTCTCTACTACAACAACAACAACAAGTATATATATGTATATATAATATATATGTATATGTATATATATCATCAATTTATATGCCAAAGGATAACTTTAATACACTCAAAGTTGAGCTCTATAAAAAAACTATAGACGAAAGGTTTCAACTGAATTTCAATTAAAATTTCACAAATGAAATTGTTAAAGTTGCTTTTCCCAGTTTCATTTAATACAATTAGGTGAAGGATATTTTAGGGATATGTTACATACACACGAGAGCCCTTTAACTAATTGATTAATATGTTTATATTGTGGCAGTAAAAAAGGTTTGCAAATAGTTTTTTTGTTTGCTTTGAAATGAAAATGAAAATGTTTCGTTAAGCTGCTTAAAAAGTCCCTTACCAACTGCCAGGATAACAGCACAATTAAGCTTAAATAAATATAAATGGTTTTTCTATTAAGTATAAGCTATATATTTCTTTCTTTACTTGGCTTCTAGTTTATGCCACACTTCCTTTCATATTAATAGTCCTTTTTGTGACATCCTTAAACTGATGTGTGTCCATGGCAATAATTGCAATATTGACATCAGGCATTAATTATTGGCACTCGTCTTATTATTATTATTATTATTATTTTTATTATTATTGTCTTTCAATATATATTTATGCGCAATTCTCGCTTTCCCTTTACTCTTGCTCGTTCTCCTTCTCGCTCGTAAATCTTTTCAGCTGTCCTTTGGGTGAGTGTCCTTATTGGAAGTGTGCGTTTTTATTGCCAACAGCATTAAAAAAAAAGAGAAAAAAAAACTCCTTATTATTATTAATATTGCATTTCACTTTAACGTACTATTGACTGAACTCTCGCACTCATAAATTGTGTTTGTTTTACAGTGGCAAGCGGCAAGTGGCAAGTGGCAAACGGCAAGCGGCAAGCGGCAAGCTGCTAGTGGCAAATGGTAAGTGGCAATCGTTGTATCAGATCCTTGAACTGAATTTCAATGAATTTCATTTATTTGTACACAACTTGTTGACATGCCAAAAGGATATACAGTAGGATATAACTATAAATATTAATGAATACACTTTGATGAAAACCAATCCCAAGCACCGAACTTACCAATTAGTTAAACGGTTTTGGCCATTAGCTTAAGATAAATGGCTTTAAGCCAAACCAAACACAAATAACATAAAAACACTTTTAGTTTCTTTTGTTTTAGTTAAGTTTTTGTTTCAATTTCAAATCAATTCACATATATATATATTATATATATGTATATATAGTATACATATCTAAGGGGCATTTAAAGCATTTTTTTTTAAATCGGCTTGCCATTGATCATGTACCCAATCCAACATTTGGTGCCAGCTACCTGGTGCACCAGCAAATTGCTTTTTTGTTGTTGTTGTGCTTGGCGTTGTTGTTGGTACTAAAAGAGCCTCACTATTTGTATCAGCGGGTGTCTCTACCAAGCTGCAATCCTCCACAGATTCATTGACATTGCATAAGTTCTTAAAGTGCATCTCGGCACCGCAATCACAAAGATCCCCAGCCACCTTTCCAATTGTATAGAGCATTTGATCCTTGTGCTTGCCACAACCATAGATGCATATCATTGATTGATGTTTCCAGTCCTCCTTTTCATACTTGGCTACAGCACAGCCAACGCGATTATTAAGTCCTACCATCATGTTCATAAAGTGTGATATCTCATGACTGAAATTAGGATTTTTATTGCAATGGAGTAAACCATTATAAAATTAGTTCAGTTACTCACTCGGCCAAGGCTTCACCTGTCTTGAGAGAATCAACAGTTATGAATTCATGTTCATTGAACCATGTCTTTAACTGTGCACTGATTATCTTCTGCTCGTCCTGTTGCTGATCCTTTGGATACTTATTATAGACTGCATTGAAACCTGGCTTTGTGGATCTTCTGGTCGAAAAGGATTTCTCCAGCTCGTGTATGCTGCATAACTTTATGGCATAATCGGCCATATCTGCCAGATAAGTATCCCATTTCAACATAAACATACGCGCACCTGTTGGCAATTCACGTAATGATCCTTTAGCCACAACATTCCGATACATATTATGTTTTTTTACTATCAAAGTCTTTATTTCCGGTGTCATCTCTACGATTTGCGGATTTTCACCACATTCTGCTGCCCAATTCTATTCAATTCAAATATTTTAATATATTCTTATTCCCCTAAAACTATATCCTTGAACTTACATTATTATTTTCACATGCCAAATGTGGTTGATTGGGCTCTGCACAATAATCGATTGCAGCAGGCTGTTGTTCCTCCTTCGGAACACATGAATCAGCTTGAGCTTCAGTTCCGATGAATTCCACTATAAAAATGGAGGCCCAAAGCAACAGGCATTGACAATAACTGTTCATTGTTGTGCTTTCTATGTTAAAATAAAGACTAACTGCAGCTTGAACTACTTGATAACATTTAAGTCACTTTAGTTCCACTTATTAATAGTGTTTAATTGCATGTTATATACCGTTACGCTAATAATTTTAAACCTATTTTAAAATTTGTTAAAATTTATATTGTATATCGATTTGTAATAGTATTAAGTTAATTGAAGTCTTCAACTCATAATGAAAAGTTTATATGAAACTCAGAACAGGCCAATTCCTGTGAGTAATCATTTCTGATTCGATAGTTTTATTTGGCAATAAGTTTGGGTTAGCTTATGATTGGCTATATAAGGATTCAGTCAATAAACAGTGGCAAGAGTTTCTTACCAAAAATTGGCAATACAAAAGAAAAGTTCAATGACAATCGCAACTCTAATCAGTTTAAAATAGAGGATTATTTTGTATATTCCATATACTTATCTCAAAGTTAACATTGTTGCTACTATTGGGTGTTAGTTGGCAACTCTGAAAGTCAATATGAGACATATAATTGATGAACATTTGAACACTATATAAAGTTCAAGTTTTGTCATATTGTTTACGTTGCTGATAACTGTTATCAATTGGCCACAGTCATCGCAAGCGTAAGTAGATAAGCCTTTTACTAACTAAATGAATTGGCTTATGTTTAAACAGAAACCTTTTTTACGACCCTCGTTGTGTGGTGTGTTGATTGAAGAACCGACTGTATGTGGGAAATGTAAAAAATTACATTTTTTATTAAATTTTTATATAAAAAAATAATTAAATTTTATAAAACATAAACTAACACAGACTCAAGAACTAGCATAGCTTTTGGCTTTTGACATTTGGCATTTCGTATTTGGCTTTTGGCACTTGGTATTTGGCATTTGAACTTTATGTTTAATGTATGTTCTCCTGGCGATTGGGTTCAATTGTGACACGTGCATAGGGACTACCAGCTCCAACCTTGCGGCGCATGGTGACACCTCGATGTGGTCGCAGTCCCATGACAATAAGATAAACACCGGCAGCACAGAGAGCAATTAGACATAAGATAATTAGGCCATAAGCCCATCTGGGCCAACTATCGCAACTGAATTCATTGCGACGCAAAGATGAGATTAACATGCCACGCACCCTGGCTGGACGCAGGCAACGGCCATTCGTCTGTATGGATAAATCCTTAAACCACTCTAACTGGCAATCACAGTGTAACGGCACACCATTAAGATCCAATTCTGTAAGTTGCCGAAAAACTGGCAATAGAGTAGAATTGAAAGTCCGCAACAAAGTGCCACGAAAAATCATTTTCCGCAATGGAGGCAGAGTATAATTTCCATTGGTCTCATTCAGAAAGGCTTCAGCATCGAGGTAGCTAAGTCGGCGACTGTTCTGGAAGCTAACAGTTTCGAGATGCTCAATGGGTGCCAGTGAGTGGGCGGCAATATTCAGCATAAGTGGCATATCCTCAACGTAAAGCTGACGTACTTTGGTCAAATTGGCTGTATCCTCTGGTAGCAGCTGCTCCAGCAGATTCTCACTGATGTCAAAGTGTTCCAGTGATACGGGTAGCTGTGTGGGTACACGCTTGAATAGATTGCGACGCAGTGACAGTTCACGTAATGGCACAGACTTAGGTAAGCTCAATTCACTTAAATTGCATGCATCCAGACGCAGTGTATCCAGTTTTTCATTAATGCCATAGCTACTATAGAGGTCTGCAGATGTCTGATTGAGCTGCCTGTTCCAGGACAGCTCCAGCGACATCAACACCAGCATTGGTGCAAAGATTTGATTTGGCAATTTGTGCAGATTGTTGTGTGCCAAATTGACTACCTGCAGATGTGGTAGACCAACAAATGATTGCTCATCCAGCTGCTGTATGCTGTTCCAGCCTAGATATAGCTTACGCAGACTGGTTAGTCCAGCAAAATTTTTGGCCGAGATTGCACTTATGTTATTATGCATCAGATTGAGCTCATATAAGCTTTCGCTGAGGAATGTTGGTGCACGATTCAGCATATTCCATGATAGATCGAATGTGTTTATATAGAGTGGCAGCACTTCAGCTAGATCTGCCACTTTGTAATCCTTATAGCTGCAATCAATGTGTATAGCACGCATGCCCCATGGTGACGCACTAACATTGCTACATTCACACGATAAACGCGTATTGCGATGTGCTACTGGATAACAGAAACGATCCACTTCCCCATCATTGGCATCTATATTCTCCGTGTTTATATTACCCAGTAACAAACACAGTAGCAGTAATCCCAGGTAGTTCCTCCTCCAGCCAAAGTTCAATCCCTGAGTAGCAGCTCTCATTGTAGGCGTCATGGATTCAACAGTTGCTTCTATTAACTGCACCAAAAGCTAACCAAACTTATTTCAATTCTTTTACTGCGACACTTGGGTGGTTATAGTGTAAATATGTTATATCTTATCGCAGATAGTCCAAAAGCTCGCGTGCTCTGTTCTTGTTAGTGACTGCAGCGTGAGGCACGACCCCAACCTAAGGCTACCTAAACCGTTGTGTACTCGCATAAATGTTGAATCTAAAAATGTGTGTAGAACCTATTTTGAGTTACTTAAAATGATTAGAAATACTTTTTCAAAGTAAGTTTAAAATTATAGTTAAACTAGAGATGACAGCGTGAGCCACGACCTGTTCATATATGGAATACAACAAGTCTTAGATGCTTGCATTCCACAAGATAATTCATATACCTATAAAGCTTTTTTAGTTCTAGTGTAGAACTTCTCGAACATTATTTGGGAGTGTTTAAACAATTGAAACGATTTAAGTATTTGAATTTATTGCAACATGCGGGACAAACAGGCACGACAAACAACTGTAACTGATAGCTGAAGGGGTAAGCAACATAGCAATAGTTGTTAAGCATTCAGAGTTTTACATTTAGAAATTAGTTCAGTTTATATATCAGGTATATATATCTAATATATCTCAAATTTTGTCGTATCCGATGGCCTATTTTGTTGCAGCCAATTAAATATATCTTGCAAGCTAACTGTTGTACCAGCAAGTTTATTTTTTGTTGTATTTGTGGTTGGCGTTGTTGTTAGAACTAAAAGATCCTAACTATTTGTATCCGAGGGTGTCTCTACCAAGCTGCAATCCTCCACAAATTCATTGACATTACATAAGTTCTTAAAGTGCATCTCGGCACCGCAATCACAAAGCTCCCCAGCCACTTTTCCAATTTTATAGAGCATTTGATCCTTGTGCTTGCCACAACCATAGATGCATATCATTGATTGATGTTTCCAGTCCTCCTTTTCATACTTGGCTACAGCACAACCAACGCGATTATTAAGTCCTACCATCATGTTCATAAAGTGTGATATCTCATGACTGAAATTAGGATTTTTATTGCAATGGAGTAAACCATTATAAAATTAGTTCAGTTACTCACTCGGCCAAGGCTTCACCTGTCTTGAGAGAATCAACAGTTATGAATTCATGTTCATTGAACCATGTCTTTAACTGTGCACTGATTATCTTCTGCTCGTCCTGTTGCTGATCCTTTGGATACTTATTATAGACTGCATTGAAACCTGGCTTTGTGGATCTTCTAGTCGAAAAGGATTTCTCCAGCTCGTGTATGCTGCATAACTTTATGGCATAATCACCAATATCTGCCAGATAAGTATCCCATTTCAACATAAACATACGCGCACCTGTTGGCAATTCACGTAATGATCCTTTAGCCACAACATTCCGATACATATTATGTTTTTTTACTATCAAAGTCTTTATTTCCGGTGTCATCTCTACGATTTGCGGATTTTCACCACATTCTGCTGCCCAATTCTATTCAATTCAAATATTTTAATATATTTTTATTCCCCTTCTGCACAATAATCGATTGCAGCAGGCTGTTGTTCCTCTTTCGGTTGACACAAGTCTTCTTTAGCTTTAATTTCGATCACTCCTAGAATAAGAATAAATGCCCAAAGTAGCAGGCATTGGTAATAACTGTTCATTGTTGTTATTTGTCGTTTTAAATAAAGACTAGCTTCAGCTTAAACTAGTTTAAAACACTTAAGTTACTTTAGTTCTAGTTATTAGCAGTGTTTAATTAACTGTTTTATGCAGTAACGGAATGTCGTTATTATGGAAAATAAAAATTATTAACACTTCAAATATACTATCTAAATATAATACTGATTTGCTGCTTAAGAAGAGAGTGAAGAGCATAGAACTTTTTGATTTGGTTTGAATGTATTGCATCCTTTCAATCCTACTAGGCATCTTTCTAAGCCTTTTATAAAAGGCATAACTGGGGTGTTTGCTGGATAACAAAAGCTGTGAGGCCTTGATATTCCTACCTATTGCAACTGCAGAGATTTAACGATATTTCACGTTGTCATCTCTAGTTGTTTTTGATTTCCTTTTATCTGATATTTTCCACCATTTCATTTATCAGCATTTATTCGGCATTCAGTCGGCCAATGGATCGACATATGTTCACATTCTTTACCATTCACTGTACACATTCATATTGTTAGTCATTCGCTTACCTTTTCGGTTCGAATAGGTGTGCATTCGAATGTTTGTTTGATAAGATAAAGTTGTGCTTTTTTTTCGTTTTTTTTGTTTTGTATATTTGTATTTAGTTTCTGCTTCTGCTTTTGCTGTTTTTGTTGCTATTTGTGTGCTCTTTCGTATCATTTATCTGGTTCATTAATCATGGCTCATACCGAGAGACAAAAAGCCATATACTACTGCTAGTACATAGAGTATTGATGAAATTTTTGTATAGTCCTCTGGCTTAGACATTAACTTGGCTTAAATTTGATACGATTTGTTTTTTTTTTTTTAATGGCTGCCTTCAAAAGTTAAGACTAATCCCTCACAGCTATTTACACGCTGTCTGATCCTAGGGATTATTGTGTAGGAATCGCTCTCTCTCTCTTTCATTTTGGGCACATTAAATGAACAGAAAATCAAGTTAAATTCTAATTAAGACAGCGACAAATAGGATTTTGGGCTAAGTAGAAGCTGTTTTTAACGCGTTTTTATTTCAAAGTATTACAGTAATAAGATTGCCTAAAATAACATATTAAGCCAAAAGTTATGCCTATGGCAATTTGAGTGTTTCCTTCCTCTTTGCCTCTTCCTTCTCTTATACCATAAATATTCACAATCAATTCATTTAAGAGGCTTTTAGCAGACATTTCATCAAAGTCAGCCACAAATGGACATGTGGTTTCCATTCAAGTTTTATAGTTAGTAAATTTCAGTACTCTCCCACCTACTCCCCCATCCAAATTATTTGCAATCCCAAAGGATATTTTCCCTTTTGTGGGAATTTGCTTGTTTGCCACTGCCACAACTTGTGCTTACTTCAACGCGTATATTTTGTGTGTTGTATTTAAATGATTGTTTGGCTTTTGGGTACTTGCAAAACTTTGCCTTAATGTCAATGGAAAATTGATGAGATTCATAGTCATAAGTATGTGTACAAACACACATATAGAACATATACACACGCAAAATTTACATAAATTAAAGACTTTCAATGGGAAAACTGTTCTCCCGTTTGACTTTTGCACACAGCATCAAATTACATATGTGCGATGTGTGTTGGTATGTGTATGGCTGGAGGGGTAGGTATAAGTAGGCGGGGGAAGGTGCAAGGCAAGCACATGTAAAGCATTTAATGAGCTCTGTTGCCAGTGTGTGTGTGTGTGTGTATGCGTGTATGTGCATTGTGTGTGTGTTAACAAACATTTTTTAAATGCCGCGCACATGTTTTGAGTGTGTTTTTCCCCCCATTTGGAAAATGCTCTGAAGTCATTATTGCAGGCAAATTTATTTTGAACTAAAAACTCATTAATTACATTAAATTACGTATGTTGTGTGTATATATATATATGTGTGTGTGTGTGTGTGTTTGTGTTAAGTACGTATTATAATTATGCGCAATTTAATTAGAATCCAATTTTGTATGTAAATTTTCATATAAAAATTTTAACTTGAATTTCACACAATAATTTAAGGTTAACTTTTTGTTTTTGTGTTTTTTCTGGTCAGCGGGTTTTAAATTGAAAAATGAAAATCAACGTTAATCCTGAAACATTTCAAATCCACACACCCCAATCTACACACACACACACACACACACACACATACAGGAAGAGAGAGAAAGAGATAGACAGTAGCTGTTCGCCAAAACGTGCTGAATATTTATGAAAATTTTAATATTAAATTGCTGCCGTGCGGCAGCTGATGACTGTGTGTAGCTTGTTGTTGTAAAGGGTGTGGGGGGAGGGGAGGATGTTGGTTGAATCTTAGGGATTGTACAGGTAAGGGTACCGCGAAATAATCACATGGATGCAGCATGCAAAATGCCAAATGCCACAAATTGCGGCAAGCTGGCAGGAAATGCAAATGGAAATCGAACTGAAAATCGAAATGGAGTCATTAAATGCGTGCACCAATGATTACAATTGACTTTAATGGCCAGCTACATGACAAGTGGCAATTACTAGTCACACCCATACACACGCACACATACATATCTACAATATCCAGTCACATCAATTGTGTGTGCCATGAGCTGAGCTAATTGAATCACTTGTCATGCATTTTGTCCAATAATGACACATTGCAATTGCAAATTACAGTAATGCATTTGAGGGTGGGTGGTGGGAGGGGGTAAAAGTAACTAAGTAGGGGTAGTAGGATATGACGTATGTAAGCGTATCCGTTTAACGGAAGTGCTGTTGCTGTCCTCTGACTGTCATTCACTTGCAACAGCAGCTGCAGCAGCTGCAAAAGTGGCACAAGTGTTTGCATTATGCACACGAAACTGACAGCGCTTAGCTTATGCTAACTACTACACAGACACAAACCACACAACGTGGCGTATGCGTAATTTTTCCTCATTTCTGCTTTCCACCATATCTTTCTCTTTTTTAATGCTAAACGTCAGAAAGTATGCAACAAAACAGCATGCAACAAACGTTGGCTGAGACTTGTGGCAAACATTTTATTTAATTGGCTTTCAAAACGTTTACTGTCACGTAGCAGTTCCACTACCTTTCCCCCCTACTCCTTTGCTTATCTTTTTCAATCTTTAAATCTTCTCCCCCTCTCTCTCTCTGTCACCCTCTTTTGGTCTGCTTAGTTAAGCAGTGCAAGAGTTTTAAAGGAATGCCAAATGAGTTCAAATGAGCAAACCAAACAAGTAAGAAATCAGTATTGGGGATGTATTCGACTTAGAGAACCTCTTTGCCAACAAACACAGACATACACTCATACATATACAGTTCTAAACGCATTTTAAAATTGTGCTTAATTCTCGCTCTTTCTTTTTTGGAGGGTTCAGGAGAGGAAATACAAAAATCTAAAACAAACTCGTAAAACCTACGCAAATAATGTATCTAGATTTCAAATTTGGTTGATCTAGCTCTTATAGTCTCTGAGAAAGAGGATTTCATACAGACGGACAAACGGACAGACACGCGGACATGGCTAGATTGGCTCAGTTAGTCGTTCTGATCAAGAATATATATACTTTATGGGGTCTCAGATAATTCTTTCTATCCGTAACATACTTTTCGATTTTGCACATTTCCATTAGCTCCTTTTTAGCCATTTTTAAAGGCAAAGGGGCTAAAAAGGCAATGTAAATACACATAAACTTATACATTCATACACACACACACCCACATACACATTTATACCTTGTTATCATTTGGTTTAGAGTCTTATAATATTAAAATAAAATGTGTAAAATATTGAAGACTTCTGAGACCATTAGAAAAGCAACTTAAAGCATCAGCTTAAAGGCTTTAAACACTACAAGCAGCAGCTGCTTCTATGTGTATTTACATTTAATTGGTAACAAGGATATCTGATTGCCTAAAGGACATGCTGTTATAAATTGAATAAGCTGTAGTTGCCATGGCAACAAAATATCTTTAAACATTTCTCACGCTTTTGTTTATGAATTGAATTTAAAAATTTAATTAATTTTTATAATGTGCTTTAATTATTAATCCTGTGAGTGTATTTAAAGTTCGTTGTCTTGCCATTTCTCTCGCTCCTTTCTTGTGTTTATTTACTGCGCTCAATTAAATGCTAAATTTAAAGAAAATGATTCCCATCTAATGGGAGAACGTGCCACAAAAACGACCCCATTTTGTGCTGCCTTCTAATGCCTTAACTAAACAATAGACCAAAAAACCTAAATACTTAAGTACAGGCATGTGTGTGTGTGTATATATATATAAGTATGTGTGTGTGTGTTGTATACGTTAAGACAAGTCAAGTCAAAAACAAGTAGAACAATTTAATATATAAGATCAAAATGATAAAAAGAGTAAAAGGAAAACCAAAGAAAACTTAATGAATTGCTTTTAGATAAGAAAATCTTTTGACAAGGAAAATTTCTGCTTATCAATAAATATATATATATATATAATAAAGATAATAGCCAGCATAAGAGCTTTGGTAATAAATATGAATTTGAAAAGTATGTGATAGAAATTATTTAGATTTTATGGCTTTAAAGTTTAAACTGTATAAAAACTGTTTATAGAATGGCTTAAAGATGTTGCCAAAGTTGCTTATAGTCAAAGCTTTTGCATTGTTAAAGTTAAATGCTTTAATTGAACCAAGTTTGAAGAGTATAAAAGGACTTTAAGCACAATTTAAGTTATCAAAATAAGTTGCCGATTTTCTCTTTGTGTTTTTTTTTTTTGTTGGCACAGAAATTTATTTTTGAAATAAAACTTTTTCTGTTAAGTTGCTGGTTTTGCTGTTTATACAAGACAAGGAGATGCAAGGATACACAATCAGATAAATATATATATATATATATATATATATATATGTATATATGTATTTGTATATATGTATGTATATATATACTTATTTTTAATACCACATGAGAAAATCCTTCTTTATTACATTTGCAGCGCTTGAAGCGTAATGCTATTTGAAATCCTTTGCAATGTAACTTAAATGTAAATACTGAAGTGTGTGTGTGTGTATATGTGTGTGTATATGTGTATTTACCTGTCTGCATAAAATGTCATATATTGCTGCTAACCAAGAAGCAGCAAACAACAAGCAACAAGCAACAAGGAACTGCCAGCTGCCAGCTGCCAACTGTCAGAGCTTAGAGCGTTGCAAAATAAGTATAAATATTGTGTATACGCCATGTATGCATTGAAATTTAATATATCCTTTGGGAATTATTAAATACATTTTGTGCTAATGCTTTATTGATGACTTACAAAACAGTTATAAACACAGATAAATACGCATAAACTTTACAAACTTGCCAACACTTTCCAAGCACTTAAAACACTTAACTATTTATACCCTTTACAAAGCATATAAATATATGCAAATGTGTGTATCTATGTGTGTGTGTGTTTAAAGTAAAGGATATATCTATGATAATAAAAGGTTTAAGTCGTATTATTCTAACTTTCATTCATTGACTGCTGTCTGTTTACTTTGCATTTAATGTTGCCAAAAAGTTGCTGCTTTGTTTGATGTTTGCTGATAGTTCGACTAGCAGTTTGTGATGTAGCTAGTTACATCAGATGTATGTCAATCATCAGTGCTGTAAGTAGTTCTTGACTTAATTTATATTTACAGAGTATTTGCAATATCGATGTGATTGGTCTTCGTTCCTTGTTGTTTACTCATGGCAAGCTCTGATATGAAAGGCAATTTGCTAGGCTGCAAGTTTTGTGTCATGTCCTTTCTTTTTGCTCCTTGGCCCCTTTGCCTTGCTTCTTATATATATATAATTTTACTGGCTATATGCTGTATGCCTTGATCCGTTATATGTCCCATGCTGACAGCATGCCAACAATTGCAGCCTTGTTGGCATTGACGCCTTCTCTCGTTGGCCAAAATGAGAATTCAGTTTCATTTGCAAATGTTGTCAGGCTTTCCCTTGGCTTTGGTTTTTCCGTTTGTTGTTTTTCCGGTCTCACTTCAGCTACCAGTTGTTGCTATGGGTAAGGGCAAGAGGGTCAAGAGCTGAAAGTGCATTTCATTTGGTTGCTTTTTCTCGTTATTGTTGCTGCAGTGGAAACTTGCCTCGTGCCACGTAATTTGATTTGCTTTTTGGAGTTCAACTTGCTGCTGACTGTGGCCATTGTTCCATTCGTTATTTTTTGTTTTTTTTTCTTGTTTTTTTTTTTTGGTTTTGGTTTTCGTTTGCTCTCAGTGTAAGGATGCCCGCTTGAAATGTGATGCTATGTGGCATGTCAAATACATTTTTGTTTTTTCTGCTCAACTCCTGCTGTGTCACTAATTAATTTTGCTGCTGCTGATGTTGATTCTACAGCGTGCTGCATACTGTATCCTGTATGCTGCATGCTTCATGCTTCATAGATATTTCAACATTGTTATAGTAATTGTCTTGCTGCATTGATTGGATCTCAATTAAGTTGGGCTACTGGTCATAAATGATTCCAACTAACGTACTGTATTAGTACAAAGTAGTTTTAGCCCACCAGCTGTCAATCCATAAGGACTGCGCATGTCCTTCTTCGCATGCAATAAGATTTATTGCCTTTGGGGCCTCTAAGCTCGAAATTAATGTACTTCACAGTTGAGTTTAGCAGCTGCCAAAAGCGTAC
Organism: Zygothrica quintamaculata; assembly: GCA_037044455.1. NCBI lineage: Eukaryota > Metazoa > Arthropoda > Insecta > Diptera > Drosophilidae > Zygothrica > Zygothrica quintamaculata. The sequence goes on from JBAMBS010001064.1 coordinate 141,713, forward strand.
AGAAAGATTAGTAAAGGCTATGTGTGTGTGTGTGTGTGGGTGTTTGTGTGCTGATGTGTGTGTTGAAACTAATGAAGTTGTTAATACGTAGCATCCACAGGGTGTCCTTTAGGTAGGGACACAAGTACTGAGCCTGCACTTACACTCAAACGCCCAAAATACACACGAAAATCTAATAAGACGCTTATGTCTATATCCAAAATGTGCCGATGTACGTGCCTCTGCATGCGTGTGTATGTGTGTGTGTGTGTGTGGGAGTATATATATATGTGTGTGTGTGTGTGTGTGTGTGTGTGTGTGCTGTTAGTCATAGCATTTACACCCTTTCGAGTAGCTGTCAGCCTGAGGCATAGCCACAACCGCCGCAGTTACCACTGACGATAACCATTAGCCAGCGACAGCAGTGTCTGGAAACAGGACAACAGAAGAACAACAGGACAACAAACTGTGCCAGGACTAAAGCTAAGAGTGACACTCATCTGGTTTATGTTGCTTTTCCTCTTTTACTTTGCTTTTTACTAAATTTTATTGCGCTGCTTTCATCTGTTTTTCTTTGCTTTTCTTTTTTGTTTCTTGTGTTTTTTCCATGTTTATTTTTTTCCTGTTGCCTGAAATGTGCGTTTGTAGTTACAATTTAAGTGTTTGTTGGCGAGTCCTGTATCCTTTTTTTTTGTTATATATATATTTTTTTTATTTTTGCTGTGACAGCGTTTATTTTTTATGTGCTCACTTGATTGGATCGTAAAACTTGTTGGTGCCTAACTCTGCTGCTCCTCTCCACCTCCTCTGCTGCTCATCTGCTGCACTAGCCTTAAGTAGCTAATCATGCGAACAACCATAAATAATCCAACTAAATGCAAGTATTACTTATTATCCCTAATCTTGTAGTATCTCTCCATCTCTCTCTGTACGTGTGTATGTTTCAATAACAGTTTAACTGCTTGAACTTCTAGCTCTAAATATGCCAAAAATAAAGGAACAAGAGGTGCTTAAATATTTATAGAAGCTATCAAATTTTTGTGGCTTAGCAAGGATATTAAATGAAAATTTCGCTTTTTAAGTAACTTTGCGTAAGTTTTCTTTTTTTTTTTTTTGCTTCGAACTTTGCAAGTTAAGAACTTAATCTGCAGCAATGCGAAAGTCAATATCCTGAAAATATATTGTATGCTTTTATCCTTGGCAATTAAATTTTATATAAGTGTTGGAATTAAATTAGAGCGTTGCAGTTGCAGTTCAGTTTAAGCCAGGTTAACTTCAACTTGCCTTAAATGACATCATTGCTGTTGGCTCTTAGCTTGTTTTACTTTTCGATACGAATGCGGGCAGCAGGAAGCGGTAGCAGCAGGTGCTGCGGGAGGGGGGGGGGAGAGACAAGGGAGTACAGCAAACAAGCTGACTGCGGATGCAGCAAATGAATTAATTTTTCATTTATCTTTAGTCCAAAGGGGGAGGGAGAAGGGTAAGCAGGATACAGCGTCTACACTGTCGACTCACAGGAAATGCAGGCAAATTGTGTGTGGTGGGTGGATGGTTGGAAAATATGCAGAGTGCAGGCGCTTAATTAGGTAAGTGAAAGTGGCGCCAACGCCAAACAATTGAAGCTGTCAGACGCTCAGAGAAGTGGGTCAATTGCCAGAGGCAATGCTACTCATTCCAGTCCACTGGAAAGGACTTCTACCATACTGCCACATTGCCACACTGCCATACTGTCACTAGCAACGTGCTCGAGCATATTTTAAAAAAGGCGAAACAATGCGGCAAGTGCCGACTATGGAGAGCATTTCATTTGACATCCTTCATATATATATATATATATATAAAGTTATATATATATATATATAGCTGGTCGATGTATGGGTTTAAGTACTGGGGTCGTCTGATAAGTGCAGTCTAATTTTATTATGTGCTCAAAAGATCTGACAGACGCCTATCAAAGTGTTATAGTCAAGGATGCAGCTGCCTCTGGGAATCGGTTTAGTCCTTTAGGCACATTGCCTCAGTCTATCCTGAGCTGTGGCATGCTTTTGTCTCTATTTGCCACAAGAGGCGGATGTGTGTAATTGACAACGCTAAGCTCACTTGACAGCAGTCACACACACACACATACACACACAATAGACTCAACATGCTTGTTGTAGATGCTAGCAAAAGGATTCATTGTACTGTAATAAGGACACAAGCTGCAAATGTTGATTAAACTGAGATTAATTTTAGTATTTTAGTTAAAGCTAAGCAACTTGCTTGTTTGGAAAACACTACTGTGTGTATAAATTAAAGCTTAACATAAGCTAAAAGCTCTCACAAGCTGCAGCATTAAAATAGACTCAAAGCACCTTAAAGCTGCAATCATCTAGTAGATTGTGTGTAGTCAGAGAGAGGCAGGCAGAGAGAGTCAATTTATAAGCTTATAAGCAGCATACTTAGCTGTCAAATAAAAGCAGCTTTTATTACTGTTATGTCAAAGCTGAGACTTCAGCTAATATCATTGAAGTTTATGTCTGAAATGCTAGCAAAATATATTTATATATATATACGAAATGAGTTCAGAAATTAAATTGAAATGTCAACGCCGCAGGATGCACTCGAGCCTTAATTGTATTTATGGTCATAAGCAGAAGTTGTTTACACACTGCTTCACTTTACTTATTCCCTCGCTCTCTCTCTTTTTCCATCTGTATATGTACTCCTCTCTACCTCTCTCTCTCTCTCTCTCTGTGTGTGTGCAATTTGGTATAATTGAAATTTGATGTGCGCCCAGACATTGCACTTAATGCTGAAGCAACAAATCTTATCAAAAGCACATACCAAACCTCAATTGAGTTGCTAGCAATCACTAAGAGAGAGAGAGAGAGAGAGAGAGGGGGGGGGGGGTGTGGGGTTGGGTTGTAAGTAGTAGGTAGTAGGTAAAGCCATGTCATTTTGATCTAGAAGCACTCGTAAAGCTCTGAAACTGTCAATAAAAGTAACATGCAGTCAACTTACTGATAATTTATGTACCAGATTTCTCTTACTTCTTCTTCTTCTGCATGACTTGACTTGAGCCTCAAGCAAAACAGATTTGTGCTGTCTACTCTCTATATTGTATACTCTGCTTTCTATTCTCTGCTTTCTACTTGCTATTCTCTGCTCTCTACTGTCTGTTGTCTGTGGTCTGCCCAACGTATAATGTATTATGTATAGCATATAATGCACACGCGAGTTCTCTTACCTATAAGTACTTGAACACACACATAGACACATAGACACACACACCTATATATATATATATATATATACAGCAGGCACAAGTTCAAGAGCCAAGGACATGGCACATCGCTGATGAATGACGCCTGACAGAGCCAAAATAAAAACACATTAAACGACTTTTGTGGCACTTTGAATGCGATGAGCTGCGTTGCGACACCCAAAAAAAATAGGAGAAAAAAAACAGCAACAAGAAATATAAGGTATAAAGGTAATTCAGGCTATAGCTATATATAAATATATACAAGCACACACACACATACACATAGATATGTATATGTTTTCGTTAGCTAGATTTATATGCAGTTGGTTTATTGAAAGTCGCTCTGCTATTTAGATGGTCATAAATATTTTTACGCTCTGCTCTGCCAATGCGCAGCAGCTGGCCGGGAGTATGATAAGCATATGCTACAAGTATATATAACTATATATAAAGTATATATATATATACAAGTCTTAAAATATGTTAACTAAAAGTTTTGTGTGTCTATAACTAACTGCTTAAGCTTAAATATGTTTTTTAGTTTGCTCTTTTTGTGGCACTTTGCATTGGGCACTTTGAGCTAGTTTAAGCCACATTTTCCACTTATAGCCATGTTATATGCTTCAATTATCTGCAACTTCAACTGAGTGCAGGTATATCTAAAGTCGTGCAGTCACTTTTTTTTTGGAATTTTTATTTCATTTTCTACTACCAAACCGAAAGCAAATCCCGCTGTGTTTTTGTTAGTTTATTTTGGCTCTGCACTTGACAGCTGGAAGTGTCTTTGGCTTTTGCCACCTGCCTCATGCCTGTTTGTGCAACATCTTCTTCTACTTAATCTACACCTACAACTTCTCTTGCTATTGCTGTTGCTGTTGCAGCTGCTGATGTCGTTGTCGTTGTCGTTGTCGTTGTCATCTACTTTCATAAATAAGTGTGAGCAATATGCTAGGAAGCAGCATAAATCCTGTGATGTATACTGAATGTACATCATAAATGTAGGCGATGCCTAAGAACAAGTTCTTAAATTGCACAGGGAAAAAGTTTTTTTATGATGCATTTAAAACTTCTTGATTATGCGATGTTCAGCTATCTATACAGCATAACAACTGTGTGTGAGTTTGTGTTTGTATGTGTGTGTGTGTGTGTGTATCTTTAGCTGACAAACCACTTGAAATATACGAGCATGTAACTTATTTCATTTCCCTGCGAGCAAAGTTAATTTAAAGTTTTGGACTAGTATAAAAAAAAACCCTATCTAAAATATAAACGCCTACAAAACAGGCAAGCAAAGGGTATAATCTTGCCTATAACGAACTATAGATACCCTGTAATTGACATAGAATAGTATAAGGCTTAAGTTGCATGTTGGAGCTCTGCCAATAGCTGCAAGTAAAATTTTGTTACTTAGGTTTTAGGTATATAAATTATACCCTACAAATATACCCTACACTACTAAGTAAAAGTGTAGCCTATGCGTTTATACAAACCTTTTAGTGTCTGTTGCATAGATTTGCTGAAGTTTATATTATGCTTTTAGCACAGTTTTATGGCTGTAGGGTATGAAAAGTTAAGGTTAGGCGCGTACTTGAAACTGTCACGGACTCTCGTAAAAACTGGCATTTGTCAGTTAGATGCCACGCCCTCCCCCCGCAGCCTACTACCTTATTCTTTATATACATATATATATGTATATATACTTAACCAGGCTTTATCTGTTACTGTTTGTATCTATATATCTATAGCCATAGCTATAGCTGTAGTTGTATCTGTATCTCTATCTGTATCTGTATCTGAATCTGTCGTCTAATTGGCCTTTTTATGCACACGAGCACACACTCGACATCATTTTTATTTCCAGGGCCATTTCCGTGGCAAAGCAGTTTATCACTAACTATGCACATTCAGGCTTGTCCTGAGTTCAGCCTCTTCCTGCTGCGTGCTATATTACGTATACGTCGCGTATACGCTGTGTATGCCATATGCCGCTTTAGCCCGCAGCTGCAGCTACAGCTACAACTACAGTTTTAGCTGCAGCATTTGCTATTGCTTCTTCTTGTTCTTCTTGTTGTTGTTGGGTTGAAGCTGTGCTACAGCCAGCGGCCTGTTGGCGCTGCTTGACAAAACGTGTGCCACTCACAAACCGTACGTTCACGTCCAGAGCCTGCCACCTGCAACCTGCAACCTGCAACCTGCAACCCGCATTTAGCTTTAGCTAGACTCAATTTTAGTTCCCGCTTTGCGTTGACTTCCAAACCTGGTTTGCTAATGGCCACCGCATAGTTATTTGAGTGTATGTGTATGTGTGACTGTCTCTTTCTCTCTCTCTGTGTGTGTGTATGTGTGTGTGTGTACTGCGTATGCTGCAAATCGGCAAACGCGACGCGCTTAACTTGTCGGCTTTAAGTGTCAGCGTTGAGCGTCGTTCAGGCTTTGAGTGGAAAAGCAGATTGCAGACACCCCAAACCCCCTTCCCCCCACTATATCCAATTCTTATTCATTCTTTATCACATGCTCTCTCTATTTGTATGCGTGTCTGTGCGTCTGTGTGTGTGTGTGTGTCTGTCTGTGTGTTATTGCGTAATGCGTATAACGTTTCATTAGTTTCTACAGCGTTCATGGCAGCTGGTGGCAAGCTCCATTGTAGTTTATCCTTTTCACGTGAGTTTTGCTAATTGCCACATTAATTGTGACTTAGAGCCGTATCTAAGGTGCACTAATTCAGAGAATTAAGAAAGGAAATTAATGAAAAATTCGTATTTAAAAGCTTTTTCATTTGAAATTAAGCCAAGACATGCTATAATTAAACCACTTTGGGGAAAAGCTAAACAATAAAATAAAAGAAAGAATTCTATTTCCAAATTATATTAACTTTTATATATAGAAATTGTCTATAAAAGACTACTGTTAGTATACTATATATACAAGCACTCAATTGAAGGACTCAAACAGGTCCTGTCTACAACTTTTAATCTCATAATGAGGCGACAAAATCACATTGTTCCCCCTAATAAAGTGAACAATGGACTTTGAGTTTGGCACCTGGTCATTTGTGACAACCTTTACTTTCATTTAATATATGCATTGGCTTGCCATTAAGTTGTTTAACACCCACGCACTCGCCACACCCCCCCCCCCACACACCTCATCCACTCTCAATTGACAGGAAAATGCCTAGTCATGTTACAAGTACTTAAAGTTCTCCCTTTTTGGTAATACTCTACGGCCTGGTGCCAAGTTCTAGTTCTTAATATTAGAAATTCTTGAGGCTGCCCAAGCACAATTGAACACAATAAGGCGACAGCCTCATTAAATGCTGTTCTCGATGACAACAACAATCGAAACAACAACAAGAACAAAGCTGCTGCTGTTGTTGTTGTTGTTGTTGTTGTTGTTGTTGTTGTTGAAGTAAAGGCCAAAAAACTTGAGCTCCGCTTGTTCATTGTTCGACAATAAAAAGCTGTTGTTCATTTTTATGGAGTAACGCCTTCTGCCCAGTCAGGATTCATGGCATGTCAGAGCCAGTACCACCATGCCGCACTGCCTCCTTGCCATAACACGGCCAGACGGCACAGGGCGTAGGACTGTGGAGTGTGCTGCTACTGATGGATGTTGGCGACGTTCGCCAAGACGCCATTGTTGTTGTTGTTGCTGTTATGCCAAAAACAAAAGGCAACAGGACAAACAACAACAACAGCAGCAGCAACAAAAACAAAAACAACAACGCGAAGAACAACAATAAGCACTTGTCGTTTAGCTCAGCCACAAGCTACACTCATACACAAACACACACACACACATACACGCATACACTATGACTCTCTTGAGTGCGTGTGACGCACATAATGAGTGCTTGACTGTGTCGTTGCCACCACCAGCGCCAGCGCCAGCACCTACCGCTACCCCACCCTTGCAGCACTTTGTGACGCTGCACAGGGCGCACGAGAGTAAAAAGGAAAAAAAGTTTATGAATATGATGGAATAATTAAAAGTTGGCGCCAATTTGAAGGTGGCGCCTCTAACGCGTTGCTTGCTGCCTGTTGGCTGCTGCCTGTTGGCTGCTGCCTGCTGGCTTTTGCCTGGTCGCAATGTCAACTTTAGGCAACAAAACGCGACACGACACGTGCCACGCCCATGCGTAGCTATAAGCCCCTCATCTACACCTTCTTACAACATACACTCACGCTGCGTGCCTCTCTCTTTCACTCTGTCTATCTTGCTCAGCTTTTTATCATTGTTTGCTTTTAAGCATTTTGGCACTTTTGCGGCCTTTGGTTTCGGCCTTTGGGCCGCTCTTTTTGGGCCAAAAAAAAAAAGATGTAAGAAATATTTTCGTTGTTATTTTTAAATGCTTAGCAAAGTTTTTGTTGTTCTTTTTTGTTTGTTGTTAACCTTTTTTGTTGTTGTACTTTGTTGTTGTTGTTGTTGGCTTTGCTTTTATTTGCCTTGTCTTGCTTTTAATTATGCAACATTAATTAAGACATGGAACGAGCTTTAAAGAGGCAAAGGCAAAAGTTTAAGCACGTCTGAATAAGGTGTATGCATAGCCACGCCTCTTTCAATACTCCTTGGTCTAGGTGACACACACACACAGACAAACAAGCTTTGCTTCATGAGTCAGCGCATTCAAAGGATAATTATGTGCACATTTATCCTGCTGCACACAGAGACACACAGACTGGGGCCAAGTCTCTGGGTGGCCACTCAAAGTGCATTGGCGCAGCGCCATGTCAACAGCAACACCAGATGCAACAGCAACAGCAACAGCTACAGCAAAGCATCAGCAATATATACAAACAACAACAACAAACATCTCAAAAGTTTATTTGCTGCTAAGCAGCCTCAGAGTCAAACACAAACACGGAAATGCGCTCAGCATTTGGTTCAATGAACCTCTATAGAAAGAGGTTTAGGTGTTGGTAATGGATGTGGGTGGCAACTCTATGAATGCCAGTTGTGATTATATGAGTTTAAAATATAAGAAAATAAGAAAAAATATTGCAAATGTCAAGAAACTTTCTTACCAACGAACATTATGCATTTTATTGCAATAAAGTTGAAAAAGAATTAAGAAAATGCCTAGAAGTATGCTAAGAAAAAAGATGCCAAAATAGATTTATATTGCATTGCTTATGTCATGAAAGGATAATAGAAAAGTCTTGGCTTTAAGCATATTTCAGTAACTTTTCAAGTCTTAAAGGTTATTCTATTGATTTAAATGCATATCCTAAGACTTAGCTCAGTCTTAGCCCAGTTTTAGCCCACTTTTGCTACAGCTTAGCGCAATTGAAGCTGCAATTCGAAACTGTTTGCAATTTCGACTCAGTTTACTGAGTGGAGCGCTTTAAGTTTTAGTCTCATGTTTTAACTGTCTCCGGCTATTTGTGGCCATAAAAAAAGGGGCACGAAAAGCAGATGCCGCCAAGAGTTACGACGTTGTCGACGAGCACAACCTGTCGAGGAGGTAAAACCATACTAAAACTTATATATATCTATATATATATATATATATATATATATATAGGTATATATATCAGAAGTTGGTAACATATGGCAAGGAGTAGTTTATTTAAGGTAAAATCCCAAGCATGAAACAACAAATTTGGGCTTATAAATTTGAAAACTTGAAACTCGAATTTGTTTTATTTCTTTTGCTTGTGTGTCCTTGTTTCGTGTGTCTTCTGTGCTGTGGCACAAGTGAAAAGTTTACAACATAATCCAGAAAGTCCACAAAGGAAATAATAAAAAAGCAAAAAAAAATCAACCGCTGGCCAACAACTTGTATAGTGTTATACCCTTGCAACCTTATACACCTCTATCCCTGCGTCCTGTCTAGCCATATGTCTCGCTCGTGTGTGTGTGTGTGGGTGTGCGTGTAGGTGATGTAGCAATAAGTTTTATGTTGCAAGTTGCCATTTTTTGCTTTTTGTTGCTTTTTTTTAGTTTTCGCAATTGGAAAGGGGCATGACGAATGTGTTTTTGTTGGTAGAACTTTTTAGGCTTTTGACTGAGACAAACTGTGTACAAAAGCGTAACAAAGATTGCATCAGTTTCCACATTTCTGGATAGAAATAAAAGGTAGAGACTCTGTCAAAGGGAGCAATGTTGAACAGCATCAAAACATGTCAATTTTCAGTCGAGTGCATCGTGAAATCGTTCAACGTTTCATATGTCCTTTGACGATTTTGACGCTATAGCAAAGAAGAAAGCCAAAGATTTTCATCCAATTTGCAAAAGTGGCGCGTCGCGTTACGCATACGCCACGTTTGCCCTTTTTCCTACCCCCATCCATAATTCACCTCATTCTCTTTCTATCCGCATACCCTGCCCATACCCATAACATTTGCTTGTTGCCTTTTCTTTGTTTGACTTGACTTGCTGCGACATGTAAACCTTTGCCTGGGATGAGCAACGTGCGAGTGTCCTGGTTGGTTTGCTGGCAGGAGCAAAGCACGTGCCCGACGGCAAGTCAAACATTACAACATTACGCGCTTTCCAATTCACCTGTGAAAATCATTTTCATTCTTTTTTCTACCCCACGTTTCCCCTTTAACTTCCCCATGCTCACCCTTTGCTGCTGCTGCTGCTGCTGCTGCCACTTCTGTAAGCAACGTGTGGAATTCCCTTTTTATTACCAGATATACCCTATACTAAGCTTATGCTTAGGGTATTTAGTGTTCACTTTATACCTACTATATCCTTGCAACTCCTTTCTCTTACTTATTGTAGGTGGAAGAGCACCTTTTACAGAGTATCCTTGGGTTGTACTTTAAACAAAAGCTGCCTCCTTACCAGTTTAATGTGCTTTGTTCTATGTTTTTATATCCTGTAAACATTAAAATGAACGCCTAAAGAGAGGTATGAAGTTCTAGATAAGATGTGTGCACATTGACATCTGATATATTATATATTTATATATATATATAGCTGATTCATATCAACATTTGAATTAAGCGTTTACTCTAGTGTAATACTAATGTAGTACACTAAAATATAGTTAATATCTTTGTGTTTTATTTAAGTCTGTGCTACAGGGTATAGAATTAGTCTATCATTTATGTAACTTATATGTTTTTCATGTCTCCTTTTTCGTTTGTCGAATTTGCCTTGTCAAACGTTGAAGCAAACGTGACAAGCATTAGCTGCATAAGTTGCCTGCAGAAATGCGGGCATGTTTATATGCTACATACAACATGCTATATATATGTATATATATATATATATATAGAGATATACATATATGGGATCAGGGTTAAAACTTGTAAGGATCAGAGATAGATTGGGGGAAACCTTGGGAGCCAACAACTTGCGTAGTTTGGCATATCAGTTCGACGCCAATTTGAAAATCGTTGTTATAAAAAATTGTACAAAAGGATGGGAAAGGATGTCACACAGAACGACGTAGAAGTTGATATGTAATGCCTCAGTTATATATATATATATATATATGTAGTAAATATACCATACACTCAGTAGTATATGTACTTAGTTCAAGTACTGTTTATTTGCTATAAGAAAACACAAAAGTTACGCATACAATCGAAAGGCCACAGAAAGTTAAATGTTGAAATCTCTCTCTCTCTGACTTGCCCTGACTTTTTGTCTTTTATCATATGTATATATATGTATATATATAAAGTCATATGTTGAAATCACATATTGAACTTTGTCGTAGCTTCGAGCAATATGCAAATGGAGTATGAGAAAATTGTGGGTGCAAGAGGGAAAAGATATGCAAAAAAAAAATGAAGAATCGTAAAATGAAATCGAAATTAAATGACATTTGCTTATGGCTCCAATCAGAAATTATACTAGAAAAATAAAACTAGTCAAACAATTGAGAGAAATTTGCATATCATTGTATTAAATTGCAGCAAATATACAATTGAATAGTACTCATAGCACTCAAAATATTCACAATGAATACACTAAATGAATGCCATAACAATTTTTGCTGCTGCTCGTCTTTGCGCATGAGAGAGTTGCCCTCATTTCCACATTTTCCATTTCCTGCAACATATCCATTTGCTATTGCTAGAAAATTGTTGACTAAAGAAATCACATAAAAATACACACACACACACACACACACACACACTCATACTTATACATATATACAAATACACATAAAACTGTGTAAATGTTTTGAGTGAAGTCAAAGACAAACAATTTCAACTTTAACTTAAATTGTTTTTTTTTTGTAGCAAATGAATTGTTCTTATTGTTGTTGTTATTGTATTGGTTTGAAAAATTTGTTATGGCAATTGTATTGAACTTTTTATTAAGCATTATCACCTTTAGATGTTGTTGTCAACCTGTACTCCAAAGCATACGATGAGCTCTAGCCAGCTAGTAAGAGAAATTGCCAATGTCTCGTTTAAGGACAATAAAAGCAAATAAAAAATGCAAATTGCTCTCGAAGCATTGAAGCGAAAATGGCGTTGAAATTGAAAACCAAAATGGCTGCGAATAGCGCGTAGTGCTATGAATACAGATACATATACACTAAACACACACAGACAAATACTTATATATATATATTTATATGTATGTACACAAATAAACACACACACACACATAACAGAGAAACTACGCTAAAATGGATTGGCAAGTTTAATGGAGGCTGAATGATTCACTGTCAAACCAGAGGCATGCATACAAAAGGGGTGTACATTCGTTTTAAGTAAATCAATCGATATATTATCGATAACTGGAAACTGTCAAGGCAGAAATATTGCAAAAAAAATCTGTTTGTGTGCAGAATTTCTATGGAAATTTAAACCATATTGCTGTAGAATAGAGAAAAGTTTCTAGAATGAAATGAAAAGCCTATCATATAGTAGATATATTAGGTAAATAGTGCAGTACTATTATATTAATATATTGTACTAATATATAAACAAAGTATAGTTTATAAAGTTACTTAAGAAATCTTATTTTTAGACTGATTTAGAAGACTTAATCATTAGCAACTTCTCTTAAAGGAGCTAAAAATTTTAATTGAAAAAAGTTAAGCACTAACTTTAACTTTAGTTAAAGAGTTTTTCTATGCTAAACAAGTTGATTTTTTAACACGAATTTCAACTGTATTTGTGGAAACATAGACAAAGAGTATTATATATAGCAACAAAAGTCAAGTGTCCATGTTCGGGTTGAATGAAAGTTTTAAAATGAACCTTTGGTTACATGATTTTGAGTGGTACACTAAAGTTTTTTTTTTCAATTTTTTTTATCCTTTTTCTGTTTTTGAACAAATTGCAATTTTCGCAACTCTTTGGCTGTGGGTGGTTCATAAAAAATGTAACCTGGTGCAAGTTTCTTCTGTTGCTACTACGACGACGACTACTACAAAGCGTTGGACGCTTAAAGGTTATACCACGCGCTTGGCGGAACCAAAACCAAAACCAAAAACAAAAAAAAAATCAACGAAAAAGAGAAAAAAAAAGGTAGAGTCAAATTACTGAAATATGCATGCGATTCAGAGACGCAGCGAGGAATGGGGAATGGGCAATGGGTAACTGGCAATAGCTATTGCCGATTCCATTATCAAGGCGTTGGCGTGTCCAGCGAAGGAATGCTGCGCCATAGGAAAGCTTTGGTACGTGTCAGGCATGCGAATGATATGAATATCCCTAAGAAACAGTACAGTTCCGTTCAGTTCAGTTCTGTTTAGTTCACTTCAGTTCAGTCAGTTGGAACTGGACAGTGCGTGGGCAATGCTTGATTCTCTTTTCGCCCATTGCCATTGAGCGTTGAGCGTTGAGCGGTGAGCATTGGGTTTTGTGGTTTTTGAAATTGCACGCATTTGATTGCGTTATTGAAATTGACTGTGGCTTCATTACTATAATGCCTTTCCTTTGATGACCGAATGTGGACTGGGAGGGGCGGCGAGTGTAAGAGTAGAACAGTAGATGGTATTGTGCGTATTTGTATTATAGAATTCAATTATAAATGCCACCCAAATGGCTCAGACCATAGCTTTGTGGTAACTTACAGTGGCCAACTGCAGGTTTAGCTTATGAATATAAATCTGCTACCTATATATATAAATGTATTTGTGTGTGTGTGTATGCGTTTGTGTCTGGGTTCACACAATTTAGTTTAATTGCCACGTGGGGTTTACAGCTCAAGCACCTAGTTGAGTGTCCTTAAAATGTTAGCTCGTTGTTGCTTTTGTTCCGTTTTGGTTCAGGGATTTGAGCTTAGTTACTGGCTGTTAATAAATGTTGACTTTATGCCCATTGGCTGAATATTTGTTTAACTGATGGCGCTGCTGTAGATGTGTATTTCAGTCCTTGTAATAAATGTAATTACTTTTAATTAACTGCGGCTATTTAAGTGCCTTCTAATTAATTTTTCAACCTCTAACATAAAGTGAAATTTAAATTTTTGCGCTAAACTTGTGATCTGTACCATAATAAAAACACTCTGGCAGCATTTCAGACGCAGAGTGTGGAGGCATGTTATTACCGATATCGTTTAACCGTTTCGGGGAAACAGCTGTTTAGGCTTGAAGAATCGAAAATCGATGCACTTTGTGCTTAGCTACTGAAGAATTATTATTTAATTGTGTTGTCCGGTGATAAGACGTTAGAAAATTACGGTAAATAATCAATAGCTAATAGTGTTGTATACAATAAATGATATATAAGACTTTGGCTTATCATTTGTACAGCTTATCACTAAAACTAACGATCGATAAGTAGTTTTTAGCCCAGTTTCCAATTTGAACTGCAGCAAAATGGCCCTCAGGCGTTGTCATTTAAATCCCAAGAAGACGCTCTTCATGCTATGTGATATACAGGAAAAGTTTAGGCCAAGTATGCCACTATTTGATAATATGGTCAAGAATGTGGACAAGCTGGCAAGTGAACTTTGTAGCCTTGACTTATGGCTAAACCTTATCTGAAAGAGATTGGGAAATATTAAACATGTTTGACTTACAGACGAAAGCGGGTAAAGTGCTGGATGTGCCACTGATTGTAACGGAACATTATCCAGAGAAGTTGGGTAAAACTGTGGCAGAGCTTGATGTGACACATGCCAAGGCTGTGATGGGTAAAACCTATTTTAGTATGATGACGCCACAGGTGAAGAGTGCAATTAATGATATATTTGGTGAGAAACCACAGGATGTGGTGCTCTACGGTCTGGAGGTGGGCAAACAATGAATATTAGTATTTACTTTAAGAATTTAACTTATCCTAAGTCCTTCTCTGTACAGTCTCACATTTGTGTAGAACAAACAGCTATTGATCTGCGTGAACAGGACATAAATGTCTACATTGTTGCCGATTGCTGCTGTTCGCGTTTGAAGCAGGATCGCGATTTGGCACTAGAACGTCTGCGTCAGGCTGGCTGTGTGATAACCACAAGTGAAAGTGTCATCTTTGATCTAGTGCGTGATAAGGATAATCCGAAATTTGATCTCGTGCGTAAGCTAGTGAATCCTACGTCTGTGGATATGGAGCTATCCCGCACCTCTGCCAAGCTGTGAGGCAATTTTTGTTATTTACATGTATAGAAACCGCATTTAAAATAAAGGATAAGCTCCTTTAAAACATGCTACAGCAATTTAGATTATAAAACATTTGCCAGGAAACATTTCCCTTGGGATTCCTGTGCCGTTGCGACTTATTTATGAGTGTAAAGCAAGTTGGTTAGGGTTTTTGGATATCCATTAAGTTGTCGCTTCCGTAACATGTTCAAATGGCGTCCATTCAGAGCCACAAACAATAGACTTTTCGCATTTGAGTTTAACATTTACAATGCTCTCAATGGCAATCCTTTCCGGGCCCCGTGCACTCCACCCCCTACTTAATATGACAATGCGTATTTTATGGACTCGCCACACACATTGGATGTGTGGAAGTATTGGGTGGAGTAGTTAGCCCAACCCCACTGCGTCCCAAGTTAGCATAGAAATGATTTTAGAAAGGAAAATCTTGCGTCGTAAAGTTTTATTTTTATGTCCAACTGATGAAGACGCATCCAATTGCAATTGAATAAAGGATATGGGAATTGGCTAGATATTGACAGTAGACAGCAGTCTAATGTCTACCATGTCCATGTCCATGTGGCTGTGGCTGTGGTTCGTCCTTGTGTGGATGCGACTCCAGGTATGCCAATGCCTTCAATATGGCTTCTGGTGTTGGTGGCGGTGTTGGCAGCAAATCACCATGTGGATGATAACCATTCTCATCGGCTGTATAGGATACCTTAACTGGCACACCCTCCTTGGAGATAAAATGATACTCTCCATGCACATTGTTATGAGCATCGCCTGCTTCCTCAGCGCCAATGCCATTGCTTATATCATATTTAAACTCAAAATTTCCATTTTTATCCTCCTTCTTGGATTCATGCGCCTTGGCATGTGCATCATCGTCATGGGCCAAGCTGCTGGCAATCACAAAGGCAACAACAAGGATTACCTACAAAACGTACACATGACAATTAAATGTGAGTGTTTAGTATCCTTAAAGGAACTCTGAACAACTTACGTATTTGTACATTGTGCTCTTCGTATGGAACTGTTGCTTTAACTGCACTTAGCTAAGGGTTTTTATATGAAACGGATCAACCAGTTGATTCCATATTAAACCATATATAATATTATCAGCAGTTGTAGCTGAACCTGTGCATATATTTTATATAGACAATTATTAAGCTGCTGATCCGTATTGCAATTGTAGGTCATAAATTTTGATCTTGAAATTATGTTTATTTTTCTTATTCATTTTTTACTTTTGTATAAACCAGTCACAAGTGAATTTTGTAAATAAAGAAAACAAAAAGATTATATATAATATATAATATATATAATTCCAGTTAAATTTTATTCGATTTTTACGTTAAAACCACCTGGACCAGCCGTATAGATGACACGTTTGGGCGTTTCACCCTCCTCAGCGGGTAGAAAGTATTCCCCAGTGACACCATTTACATTACCCTCAACCTTATTATGGATGCCATTGCTCACCTCCACCTCATTCTTAAAATGACCAGCCCCATCCAGATTCTGTTCATTGATATGCTTTAATAGAACCGGTTCTGGTGTTGTCACATCAGCATTGACCATCAATGCAATCAACAGCAGCAATAAGCAGTTGCCGAAAAGGAATTTCTGAAGAGAGAGATTCAATAGAGATTTGCAGTGTCAGTGTCTGCATGGAACAGACACTTAATAAATAGCAACTCACATGATTCAACATCTTTTGTTCTATGAATCTTTTTAAACCAAAATGAATATCAGAGCAACAAGCGCTTTATATACACATTTTGAATATGAGTCAACAATAAACAAGTTTTAATTAATCGCTAATAATCGATTTAAGTTAACCAATATACAATGAATTTGCATAGTTAGAGGACTGGTTCTTAGATGCTCTCTCTCTGTACCACCCTCTTTATCAATCTCTCTGTCTGCAAGTACCGGTCTGACATTGAAGGGCTCGACTCAATTTTATGCTTATTCATTGAAATTATTTGAATTTTATGCAACCAAATAATTAACACAAAAGTTAAATAACTAAAATAACCAAAATATTAACAAGATTTGGTCTTAAACTGCTGGCTGTGGTGATTGTTCTGCTTGTGGTACTATCTTCTTTTCTTCTGTTGAATCTTGCATCTCGTCCTTCTGCTCTTTCAGCCCCAATGGATGCATTCTGCTCAACAACTTTCGATTGGTCAATAATTTTGCAATGCCACCCATAAGATTTGATGTCGACTTTTTTACAGGCACAATAGAAAATTCGTTTTTCTCCTTACCATCTTCAACTTTACTATTCGATTGGGGTATTACCAATGGATAGAGCTGAGCCACTTGCTTCTCTATATTCTTATATCCCTCATCTTTTTGTGGGCTATCGATTTGATAATTGCGTTTATTGTAGAATTTATCATAGAATTTCGTAGCCTCATTTTGCACAGAATTCTTTAAAGCATTCATGTCCCAGGGTACACCTAGTTTCGTTTTTATTTGATCTGAAATGCTATTGTCATTGGAGGAAAAAAGTGTACGGAACATAGTACTTAGATCTTTGCCAGTTGCTTCAAGTCTCTCGGAACGTGGCAAGCGTTCCTTTTGTCCTCTTTCCTTTACTTTTATGGTTTCATCAATTGGTCCTTTATTGTAAAATAAATTAAAATTAAGATTGGGCACTTCTAGATAACCTTGTTTTCTTAGATAAACAATTGGCGAATCCCAGTTGGCTATTAGATCCTTAATAATCTCTTTAATCGAGTTCTTATAGCTTAATGTTTTTACAGGACCTCCTTGTGGCACATTTGCTACGTTATTCGCTTCTTTTAGAACAATGTCTCTATTCCCAGTTTTGTAATTTGGTATACCCACAGGACCTAGTTGTCCACTACCTGCTGAATCCTTTTGTTTAGGTTCGCCATGCAAGGTTACAAACGCGCTTTGAATCAATAAAAATAAAGGTATAACATTCATAACTAAACAATTAATTTAAATCTGCGAAAATAATAAATAAAATTATGAATTGCTGATAAGGTTTGCTTCGTTGTGCAGTTTAAGTTTATATAGAAATTTAATTTACATTATTTCCAAATTTGAATGACGATAGAAAACACATATAATAGCAGGTTGGCACTCCTACGTCAAACGGTTATGCGCTTATCGATATATCGATAAAGATCAGCTGTTGTTTGCTAGTATCGAAAAGAAAACACCAAAATTAAAGTATTTGATTGCAATTAAAGAACGCCTTTGCTGGAGATCAAGTAGCAACGGGCAGTATCACTCCTATACATAATGGTTATTACCAACAAAACAACACTGCCCGAGGAGTCGGAGCTGGACGTACAGGAGCTGAATCTATCTTCGGCAGCGTTGCGCGCTGGCTCTTTTCACTTGGGCAAGCAATGCGAAGGAGCCAACAATGTTAGTAATTATTTTAAATTAAAACCAACTTAAATGGCTTAAGCCATATAATTATGGCAATTCAGTGCTTTCAATGCATCTGGTTCATTTAGATTGAGTTTATGAGGATTAACGGTTATTCTAGTCAGTTATATAACCTAACCTCAAAAGCGCTTTGCTATTGTTTTTGTTTACATTTGGCTTTCGAATGGGTTTCTATTTTGCAGGAGTTTATGCTTTGCCGGCAGGAGCTAGACGATCCACGTGCCTGCCTGGGTGAAGGGTCGTGCTGTCACTAGCTGTGCCTTGGACTTTTTCCGCAAGGTAAAGAAAACCTGCCATGAAGAGTTCATGCAATACGCCACTTGCCTCGACAAGAGCAGCGGCACAATGGCATTCAGTCAGTAAGTAGTGGAATTGTTACACCATTACATGAATCTCTCCTTATTTATTGCCGTTTTTAGCTGCCGCAAGACACAAGGTGTATTCGATAAATGCGTTAAAGATAACTTTGATTGGGATCGTCCATCATATGGTTACTTTGCGCGTGCTAAGGTATGTCTTCTTATTCTTCTGTCTATTTATTCCTAAATATTTTGATATTTTATGGCAAATACGTTGCATAGGTCATAGAAACAAAACGTGCGGCACCTAAAAAGGAGGAAATCACATCGTACCCCGATGCTACACCAGGTCTACCAGAAGATTACCCAACGCCTCCAGCCAAATACGGTTCACGTTTCTTCTGGTTGGAATAGAAAATTTTATTTAGTGAATTCTTGGGAACGCGCCAAACTTGGTGGTACCCAATTTGTAATTTAACAGAAAATAACGTGCATAAAGATCTTGTTTCTATTAGTAGAAAATGCATTTCAATGGGTGTGAAAGCAAAAGATGGTGCAGTTACTCCACATGATGTGGTTAAACTACGTAGATTTCCCTTAGTCGCTTTTAACAAAGTGTTGTACATTTATAAAGGTTTTCTTAAATTTTATTTCTAAATGTACATAACAGAAATGATATCTTGCAGAGAGAACTAATCTGCATACCATTTGGTACGTTTGGGTTTCTTTACTTTGCCATCTTTAACACCACCGTCGCCTCCATTTCCAGAGAATATTTTTTTGTATTTCTCAATCAATGGCCTCAGATCATCTATTTCCTTTTTGCGTCCTTGTTTGGGTCGATTGTTGGCCTTACGCTCTGCCAGATGCGTTTCACGTATTTTTTTGTTTTTCTGTTTGCGTTTCTCTGTCTTGACCCGCTTCATATGTTCCTGTGCCTGTTCCATAATCTTTTTCTTTGAACGCATACGCAGCGAAGTGCCTGGTTTAGCCGCTGTGCCGATATAATCGCCCTCAACATCGCTGATTTTCTTTTCTGGTTTCTTTTTGCCAGCAGCTTGAGCGGCACGAGATGTCTCCAGCTTTTTAATATGCTTTTGTAGTTTTATCTTGTTATCACCCTGTGGTGGTATGTGCTTCGGTGTTTTCTTTTGACCTTTACGTTGCTGATCCCGTCGCTGTTTGCGTTCCTCTAATTTGGACTTGTATGTGGGATTATTCAATTTGGAGCGTTCATCGCGGCTCTCCTTTATTTTGTACACAGTTCGATCCTCTATACTAAAGGCAACAATTGGACGCTGCAAAATGCATAGAAGAAAAAATTAACTCAAGTTCTTGATGATGTTTACAATAGAGATTTACGTACGTGTTGTGTACCAAAGATTTTGGGATTGTTGTTAAGTTTACGCAGTGCAGCCAAGGCCCGTTGATGCGATTCGAAGGAAAGAAAACCGAAACCTTTGGATTTACCGTTCGGATGCTCTGGCGTTACCTTATGCTCACGCATTACACGACACTCGTGTGGACGAAATCCCGTGTAGGTGAGGGCCATTTGCTTGAGCTTCTCATTGTCATAATTCAGAGGAAGATTGTGTATGGAGAGACGATTGCGTGAAACGAAGCTGCAAAATGAAAGACATTCAATTAGTAATTGTAAGATACTAATGGTGCATTTACTTACCGGTTTAAGTTTTTGAGCACTTGTGTCTTAACCTGTTCCAATTGATGTCTCCTTTGCATGTCTGACGCTGATACACCTTCAGCTGCCTTTGAATTGGCCATTATAAGACCTTCTCTAGCTAGATAGAGATTACGCGAGTCTTTGGCATTGTCATCTTTAGAATTATGATCCTGTTTTGTTTTAATTTCATCACGGCTCAAAGCTGGATGCGGATCTAACACCTCATCCATCAGGGTAAACTCGGTGCCAGCCTGCAAACAGAGATCTGCCGATTCTTTTGCCTTAAACTTAACAAAAGCTGAACCTTTGGAGTGCCCGGAAATTGCCTGTCTATTGATAATTGCATATTGCACAACACCAAATTTGCGGCAAACTTTTCTTAGATCCGCATCTTCTGCATCGAAAGGTACATTTTTTATAAAGACCGTGCAGCCTTCTTGCACATCATTTGAAATGTGCTTTTCCTTATTTACTTTGTCAATATTTAATTTTGTTTTTAGTTCATCTTTAATATCTTTTTTATCGTCATCGCCATCCTCTTCTTCATCATCATTCTCACCATCATCCTCATCATCATCCTCATCATTATCCTCATCATCATCCTCATCATCATCCTCCTCATCATCCTCATCATCCTCATCACCATCTTCATCGTCATCAACATCTTCATCAGATTCTGGTTCTGATTTACTGACGTTGGCAGTTTCACCCGCAAACTCTACACTTGCTTCATTACTTGTATCTTCTTCTTTTACCTCCAGTTTTGGTTTTTTATCAACTGGCTCTTCTTTTGGATGCTTAGACGCATACTCATCTTTACCAACTGCCCAATCCACAAACACCTTGCGTCCCAACATTTCCTTGCCGTTGGATAGCATAATGGCTTTGGTAGCTTGGTTGATTGTCTCATATTGCACAAATGCGCAACCAACAAGCTTGCCATCGCCACGCTTCAAAATATGCACATCCTCCAGTGTACCCCATTGACCAAAGTGTTCCCGCAGAGAATCATCTGTTGATTTATAACTTATATTGCGCACAATAAGACGTGCGCGTTTCTTTTGACGGCGTTCCTTTTCCTCCTTTAAGCGTTGTGTATTAAACGGATTTCGTCGTTTCTTTGTCTTATTTTCATTGGCATTTTCACCATCATTTTCATTGGATTCTGTCTGTTCGTCTAGCAACGGTTTCATTTGTTTAAGTTCCATGCTGCCCGCATCAATACTTGTTTTGCTTTGCACGTGTAGATGAACAGTTGTCGTGAATGCAATCGATATAAGTACGAGAATCGATAGTTGCATTAATGCGATACCGTAGTATTGCCACCCTTTAAAAGGAGATTTTTTGATACCAGTAGAACACCGCAAAAATATATCAACAAATGGCTGTGTAATAAACAATATTTGTTTACAGATAAAAGTATATAAAAATTATTAAATTATAATTTACGTTGTATTTTCTTTCTCAAACAACTTGTGGAATTCCGCAGGAGTCTTGAAATAATCAATCATAAGCATTGAGGAACGTGTTCCTAGCTTGTACATAATGTGACTCCAAGGATTCAGTACGTTTCTATATTCCTCAATTTGGCCCTTCCTAAAATAGTGTTTTACTGTGCCCACTGGTAATTGTGAACCATACACTGCAACATACCTGCAATGATAAAAATATATATATGTATTTATATATATATTGGGAAGAGTTGCAGTGTGAATTTATTTACTTATCGCTGCTTTTGTACATCCTTAAAGGATACTTGGCTACAAATGCTCGTATAGCCAAGTTAATTAGTACAAATCCCGCCGCAAAGTAATACAAATCAGTTTCATTTGACACCAGCAGAGAGATATCTATCTTCTTCGCAATATTCATAAAGCTCATTGTTGTGGCCATTTGATAGCCAGCAACTAGGCCCAAAAACGATACAGTGCCAGTTGATACATTCTTTGTCCATGTCACATAATTCTCAAACGGTGCTCTATATATTAATTGATAATTTTCCATTAAATTATCGCCCTTTAGGAGTTTACGTTCCACATCAACTGAACCCATCGTTCTCCAATTGCAACGATATGCGCTTGTGCTGTATTAAATTGTTAAATTGATATTTTTTAACTGATAGAAAATAAAGCGAACTTACGAGATATATTTGTTGGATGTGTTTAATTTGATTTTTATGCATTTTATGCTGTTTCGTAAAATCGCCGCACACATTTCGTTTGTTATGTTACCTTAAAGATAGTATGCTGTTAATGCATAATACAAGCAAAAGACTTGGCAAGAAAAAATAATTTATCTGTATTTTTGATTTATATTAATAATAGTTATTGCGTATATTATATAAATAAATTTAAGTTAATTATTTAAAAGATTTAATGCATAATTATGCATACAATTAAATTTAAAAAAGTTGTTCCAAACTCGGTGTATGTTTGAATAAGATAAGCAGGCAAAGGTTGTAAACAGCATACTAAGTTTGAATCGAGTTGAATTAAATGTTTGCGTAGTAGACATTTTTTGAACACAACAGCTGTGCGTTTGGCGTTGCCACCCAGTCAGCAACACAACACAGAAAAATATTTAGTTAAAAAACTGATATTTTCGTAAAAAGTGATTTTCACCGTAATAGTTTTATATTGAATATATCTGCATAAAATCTATTGTATTACGGCCATGGATATGGAATTAAAACGTGTGGCACAAAAGACAGGATTGGGCGATGGACCAGATGCCAAGCGCCCAACAGTTGAAGAATTACAGGATCAGGAGTCAGGTATTGATAATGAGACTAGCGACGCGCAGACAGAATGTGCTCAATTACACGTAGCTAAGGATACGGACTGTGATAGCCTCCATGCTGAACGCGATAGCTTATCGCACAGCAATCATGTGGCGCCCTACACTGGCAATGGCTGTGCCCCATCTTTGGAGTCTTATATGTTCCAACAGACACCAGCTGGAAGCCGTTTATGTTCATGGATGTCGCGCACTGAATCAAAAACATCCGGTAATGATGCTTCCACACTTTCTGAACCAGACAAGGATGTCAAATTGGATTCCCAAAGTAAGTGGACATCATTATTAATAAAATGCGGAATTTCAAATTTTCTTTGACATTGACATTGGAATCGTCGTTTGTTACATACATTCCTATTCACTTTTATTCATATTCTAGTCTCCAAACTCAATCGCAAGGAACTTACACACTTGCGCCGTCAGAATGCATTGCGTGCACTTGCCTTAGAGCGTGAACTGTCATTGAGGACAGCTCAAACACCAACATTGCTTATATGCTTCCCAGATCCAAAAATTACTATCGCATCTGTCAGTGATTATTCACAAAGCATAAGAGATGTTGTTTTCCCGGCAAATGTATCGCAACGCTATTGCATGGTGCATCTTAAGACAGGTGCCAATGTCGAAGAAGCTATAGAAGAGATTAAACAAAAGCGTTTTGGTATCGGCCATCTACATGCCGAGCTTAAAACCTTTACCGATGAGGAGTTGGCTGAGTCCATAGATCCATGTTCACTTTATGTGAGCAATATACCATTCAATATGAATGCTGCTGATATAAAGACAGTAGTTAAATCTATGCGTGTCGACATTGGTGTTATGAAGCGTCAGAAACGTGCACGTTATGCATTTGTACGCTACGCCAATGCCGACTTGACTATGGATGCATTCAGGGATCTTGTTGGTCGAACCGTAAACAATCGCGTATTGACTGTACGCTATAGGCGTCTACGTAAACGTTTGACTCAGCCAACTCCTGCATCGCTGTGCGGTGTCTCTAACTTGACAATCGACACGCTTGCATCCGATGATGAAAATGCTGAATGTCGTGTCATATCGCCACCGCCGGTCGAGTCTATAACAATTCTTGACAGCGATGATGAAGATCATTGCGGTACCAATGGCTTCTCACAGAATAAGATCAAGAAGCGTGATAGTAAAATGACACCAGAGCAAAAAATTATACATCAACTGACCCAGCAAGTAGCCGAGCATGCAGCAATTATTAAGAGTTTACAGAAGGGACAAAACAGTATTGGTGAGTTATTGTTTTGAAATTGAAATTGAAATGAAACTAATATGCATATGTATACATGTATTTATATATACATATAGTTAATGCCAGTATTAAAGTAGAACCACAATCGGAGCAAACCACAGACAAGTCCTCATTAATGCAACGCTCACATTCACCGTGTTCAAGCTACGAAATTAAGATGGAGAATGATTATTTCGGCATTACTCAAACGTTAACGGGACCTGAACCAATAATGGAAGGCCAAGCGAATTCGCCATACAGGCCAACAACATGCCCCTACCAGGGCAATGAGACACCAGTCAAAGGTGATAAAAACTAACCTAAATTTAAACTAATCCTAATTCAATAAGCTAAGCTAATCGCCATATAATCCCATACTTAGCATCCGATTGTTTTGGCTGGTTAATTTCAGGTCTCGGTAGACGCAAGAGCACTAAATCCAACGCGCAAATTGGGAAAACAAGTACACCCATGAATCCTTCAAAGGACGCCCACTTGGAGGGGTTGTACGCGCAATTAGAATCAGATTTGGGCTCATAGGTATTGTTTATTTTAGGGACCAGATTAGGAGTACAACAGATATTAAAATTAGTAGCTCCTTCTAAATTTCGTGTGTTCAGGACATATGGCAAGTTTAGTTTAGTTTAGTTTAGTTTAGTCAGTATTGTGTATTAATAGTATAGTTAGATAGATATATATATATATATTTATATATATATATATATCGTTGTATGTACATATATATATAAATACATATATATGTAGGTATATTAGAGCGATTGTAGCATTGCATTATTAGTTTTTATTTAAATGTTTTTCGATCACTTTTTTAGCGTACAATTTACATAAAATTATTACGCAAGATATAATACGTAAATAATAGTAAAAATAATTATACGTAAAAAATAATAAAAATTAATAATATAATAATAGTAATATTTCGGTTTTAAATATTAATCCCGAACAAATATCGACTTAAATAATTATTACAATCTTACATTTCATACTTAAAGACTAACCACGCTTATCGACCTAATGCATCATGATTGAATGTTATGCATTCATTCATTCATTCGTTCATTCATTATTCATTTCTTTTGACTTAATTCTAAATTTCTATATGCAATTGTCACACTTAATTTTGAATTGAATTTCTTTAGTTTTAGTTTTACTTTTACATTTACTTTTAATGCAACAATTCAAACTAAATTAGATTATGTTTTTGTTTTTGTTTTTGTTTTTTTTTTTGATTTATTTTGTTACATTTTCAATATTTGTTTTTCATATGGCTCGTTATAGTTAATATCGCAAAAATTGTCATCTTTATATGATATATAACTGATATGACTCCTGATGTCTGGCTTTAACTTTGTATATATATTTATTTTTCGTTGGAATGTTTTAAAACTAAGTTTCTTTTTGTATATAGTTAAGGCTGTTTCTTCTCTTTTTTCTTTTTTTTTTTGTATTTACACAACAACGCTATTAAGGCACCTGTTTTACATTTATATGTATATGTATATGTACTGATTATTAATAATATAGTTAACTGATCAATGGAATATTAGAATATACAAAAAACTCAGGTTTAATAATGTGCGGTAAAATTTTGTAAACTTTACTTTAGGTTTAGTTTCAATTTAAATTTTGTTTCCATTTTTGGTTTTGTTTTAGATTTAAAAAAAAAAACAAATCTCAAAATTTGCGCGTAACATTCTAAAGTTTTAGCTTAATAAGAATTTGGATACGAAACATAACAGGAACGTGCTAAGCAGCACTGAGACAATTGAGTTGCTGCTGATCCTTGAGATAGCACCAGATCCGGTACGTTCTGACATTTCGGGTTCGGCGGGTTCGTCGTTTGTTTGGTGATCGCCGACGGCTATATAAAAGCAAATACAAAACTATTAATAAGTCATATAATAAATGAATGTATATATGTATATCACACATATAGAAAACTATTTTTTTATAACATAACTAAGGGATATTTAGTGTATAAGTCTATATATTTTTAATTATAGAATATAAGTTTATGTGCATAATTAAACTGCCAAAATATAGCTTGTAAATCGTGGAGGATTGGGGAAATTAAGAACTTAAGCTAAACTAAGTAAATAAGTAAATAAATAATAAGTAATAATCAATATAACATACTGTTCCACTCTGTGCGCAAAGGTTTTAAGTTGTTCTTGATTTTTGTTCGTTAAATCGTTTTGGCGTTTCTTTCTGGACTTTATTCAGTGGCGTTTCGGCAGCGGCGTTCATTATATTGATATATATATATATTTATTTTTATATTTTGTGGGCGTGGCATATTGTGTGCGGTTTTTATTTTGAGACAGAGATCACTCAAGCAGGCATATAGTATATAATATATGTTACATATTTATATGTGTACACATACATTAAGCATTGTATATATAGATTATATATGGACGAATTACAACTTAAGGCACACATTTTGTTGATCGGTACAGATACAAAAAAGCAATATGTATATACGTATACAGTTATAGTTGATGACGAAACAAACAGTCTGCAAACTTGAAAGAACTGCATAGTTTTCTTTGGGTGGTGCATTCTCTCTCTAAAAGTATCTGTTCGTTAGGCTCCACATCCAGCCGGGCAATAGACCCGTACCCGGATTTGTATTTACATTCGTATTCGTATTCGTATTTGGATATTGCGGTACTGCATTATGCATTATATGATTTATGTGGTATAAATGAATCGATTTGATAATTGATTGATTATTGATCGCAAATAATTCGATAATCAGTTTATATGTAATAAAGAATAAAATAAACATTTGAATTTATAATCAGCAAATGTCAAACAATAATATTTGAAGCAATTTCTAACTATTGTGCGTCTTGTGTAGCTAAGAGTAAATTCCAAAGAGAGTGTATAAAGGGCAATCGTGCTGTGCTGTGACGTAACTACGTATGATTTGCGACTGCGATACACGATATTAAGCGATAGCATTAATCAGTTCGATTCTACTACAATGAAGCACAAAAGACTACACTTAAAGCTGAAGCACACAGAAACACACACACACACGTGGATGCATACGTAAGGCAAAAGATGCAGTCAGCAGGAACGTAAAATTGAAAAAAGAAGGGGAAGCAAAAGCAACAGATATTGTCACTTGCAGGAGAGTGGGAGAGTGAGCGTAAGTAGGAGAAGTAGTAGGTAGACATCAGTTTTTTGGAGCTTATTGTGTGAGAGTTAAGAAGAAGAAGTTGTGGGAGAAGAGCGGGAGTATCAGTGTTATACAAAATGATGTGGAAGGGTAAGCAGTAGCAGCAGTGGAAGGCAGCGTCAGTTCTTTGCCGGCGGGTGTGGAGTATACTTCGATTTGATTCTTGTGATAGGCGCGAGTTACTTTTGTTTTACTTGTTCTTCGGCTTAACTGTTTGTGTGTGTGCGTGTGTGTGTGTATGTGTGCGTGCGTGTATATATGCTTGTGTGTGTTTGTATTATTATTTCGGTTTGTTTTATGTTTTCAGTGTATGTTTTTTGCTCTTGTTGTTCTTGTTTGTTGTTGTTAATTGTACTGTTTCATTTTTATCCGCGTCTCTTAAAGCCTGCAAGAAATACATACAGACAAAAATACATACAAAATGGATGACATATACAGTTGAAGTTCAGCTTGTTTATGTAAATTTAACGGGTTATGGGTAACAAACAAGCACGTGCATGCAGTGTTAAGTATTCAAATTGGCCGATTCGATCGTTGAGTTCGTGCAATCTGGGTCATAACATAACGGGTGTGGACCACATACATAGAATACTATATATATATATACATATATAAGTGGATATAACAAATGGAGTGTTCTACTATGATACTTAAGATTGCCGATTACATATAGGTGTGTATATGTGTACTATGTGTGTTTATTTAGATTGTGGGACTGGGAAGTGTAGATAGTCATGCAGGTCATAGATTTAGTATTATTGATAAAACATGCAATTAAATTAAACAGATTTTTTGTGCTACAATTCTTCAAAAGGGGGAAGCGATAAGTCCAAAAAAAAAAAAAAAGGTGGGAAAGAAAACCCCAAAAAGCCTTTAGCCATGGGAATTTTGGTGCCGCAGGTGCCAAAGGTAGAACAAAAATTTGTTTGCTTAAAACTTTTACGCAAATAGTGTTGGGGAATGCCATAATAACTACAGGATATACATACATAAATATTTTGTTATATATAAAACTACATAAAATTATTATAATACTTATTAATAAAGGTGTTGTTGTTGTTGTTGTTGTGAGAGGGTAGGGTGGGGTTGGGTGTTGTACATACTTATAGACTTGCAAATAGAACTACACTTAGAATAATATTTGGTTGTTTTGTTTCGAGTACTAATCAATTGTGGTGTTTAACAAATAGTGTTGTAAAAGTGTTGATATATTGTATAGTGTAAGTTGTGTTCAAGTGGTTGTGTGTGTTAGTTTATGGTTAGTAACTGTGATAAATGCAGCTATATAGTTATATTAGATAATTAGTATAAGGCATGCAAAGTATTGTTCAGGGTGCATGTCGAAAAGGAACTTAAAAGCTAAATTTGATAGTTAAGTTTTTATTGCCTGGAACCGCCTTCAAGTAAGGAACTCGGTTAGCGGGTTGGTAGTTAGTGGGAGCGACTAACCAGTAGTTTGTTTGCTTTTCTTGTATCATATATATATTATTATGTTTTCTTTTCATTTCTTTCTTTTATACACTGTAAGCAAGATTATTATTATTAATATTATTATAATTATATCATTGATTATTGCGCATGTTTTTGAAACGTTTTTTTTTGTGTTTGTTTTCTTTTGGAAGTTTTTCTTTTGTCTTTTAATGGTATGCTAAATTAGTTTAGATTAGAGAAATTTACAGTTAGTTAGAAAACCAAATAGGAAAATTAATAACATAAATAATAAATAATAATAAAATAAAAACAAATTATTATAAAATTGTTAATAAAAAAACGAAAAATTGTGTTAAAACCAAATAAAATATATATGTTCATATTTATAGGAAAAACCTTCACTTGACGTTAGTTTAAATATATTAAAAATAAATTGTAAACGTTAAGAAATATTAGCAGAAATAAGAGTTAATAGTAGAGTATATTAGAAAACTTGTACAAGTGTTGGAAAGTGTATAATAATAATAGTTTCGTATGGAGATAAACACTAGAAAACAAACTAAAGTAAAACACCACAAAAAATGAAATTATAGATATATATAAAAAAATATACATAAATTTACAGTAGCTAAAAGTACTACAAGTAGAAATTGGACATAGACAAGAATTAGTTTTTAATAATTATTATATTTTCTTTTCTCATCTTCATTTTTCTTTTCTTTAAAGTTATTTTCTTTTCTTGAATAATAAAAACAAAAAAACAACACACACATCAAGTTCATTAATTGGCTACAGTACAGTATAGTTGGATAGTACGAGTACAATACATACACATACATATACATAGATATATATATAAAGATATAAACTTAATTAAACATACCATATACATACTATATATATATATATACATTTCAATATATATATATATATATATAAGTATATAAAGATTTTCACTTTTGCAACAATTTTCTTTTAAACATTTCAACAACTCATACATATTTCTTATGAGATCTTTTTTTTGACTTTGTCTTTCGATACTTTTTGTTTACAGTTACAGTTGAATTGATAGTATCGATTATTATTTGGATTGAATTCAAACAAAACTACCGCTGAGTCGATCCCACTCACCTGCATCCAGATCAATATCACTATTACTATCGTCCGAATTCAATTGTGATCTTTGTTCCGATTCGGAGGAATCTTCTTCAATAATATTACCTGTTGATGAGGGCGTATTCTTGCAGCCGAACCACCAGTGCGCTGTAGGTCTTGGGAATGCCGGCGATGCCGTATCCACCTGGTAAGTAAAAGTTTCATATTACATACAATCCTTATGGGATTTCCTAGTTAAACTTACTGCAAAGCGTGCATCGTGGAAGCGATAGTACTTATCCCCCTTGAAGAAGTACGTATAACCATTGGTATAACGCAGTGCTGCATCCAGATTATTTGGCACACCTTCCCAGTTGGAGATGGGCTTGGGGTAGCTAGATTTGACGGGTGGTCTCTTGGCAGGATCGAAACGCCAGAATTTGCTACCCTTGAAGAAATAGATCTTGCCATTACCGCCCCAAACCATAGCCGCATCCAAATGATCGGGTATGCCGGTGAAGCCTTCGCTAATTTCCTTGGGATAAGCACCATCCATTTGACTGCCGTGATAACGCCAGTATTGTGTGCCCTTAAAGAAGTACGTCTTGCCGTTCTTGTATGTAAATGCAGCATCAATGTTGCCGGGCAATCCTGGCCAGCCATTGGATATTAACTTGGGATAACCCTCCTCTACGGAATCCGTTGTCAATTTATAGTATTTGTCACCCTTGAATGCGAATGTATCGCCCTGTGCAGAGTTGAAGAGCGTATCTATCTTGGAGTCCTTGCAAATGGAATCATCTAATGGCACTCTTGGTGGTGTGTATGTTGGTCGCTGTGTGGTCAGTGGATAGCTATTGGTGGGCGTATATTGGTTAGTCTTCTTTCCATATAAAGATTGTATAGCCGCTTTGTCATCATCGTCCAATTTAAAAACGGGCTCAAATCCACGATAGAATGGAGCCATCAGTGCTGACGACTGATCCGAATGCGATAGACCCAATGAATGACCAAATTCATGTGCAGCCACCTGGAAGAGATTTGTGCCACGTGACGAGCCAATTGTCCACAATTCAGCATCATCGAAATGTGCATCTCCGCCAAAGACGGGGAAGAAAGCGTGTGCCAAGGTGCCGCCTTGTCCATCAAAAGCATCTCCATCGCCGTGCTCGCTCTCAACAAATCTATTCAAAAGTTGCAAGAATATAGAAATAGTATAAGATTTAGTATTACGATTCTGCTGCAACTTATGACTGGAAATTAATATATTCCTTTGCTTTCAGCACACACTTACTTGATCTCAATATGCACGGGTCCTGAGGTCTTCCTGGTAAAGGTTAGATCAGTATCTTCGCTCCAGACGCCAAAGGCACGTGCAATTTCTGCATCGACATCGTTACGCTTCAAGCGTTTTGGATACTTGGAGATTTTGTAGGTGAGATTCTTCACCCTCCAGCGACTACCCTGGAGTGCATAACGTTTCGATCGACTGTCACCAGTGCCAACACGATCTCTCACACCACAACGTGGCAATGACATCAATTTCATAGTCTCATCATCTAATTCGCCCGTAATATTAAGTCCAGCGAAACTTTGGAATTCCTCAATAGCGCTCACCCAGGTGTGCTTATCCTGGAGTCCACTATTCGTTGGATTGCGCGCCGAAGCAGGCAAATAGCCAAACTGCGACAGGTAGATCTAAGGAATGACAATGACAGGTGAGTGAATGAATGTATGACATACAGTTGATTGCTTATAACATATACTGGGAAAGTACTGCAGTAGCAGCAGCAGAAGATCAATTGCTTGCGGCACTTACAACTTGCCACCAGCTGCTTGATGTGCTACTGATTTATAGCGATCAGATATAACTACTATAACTTTACCTATACCTTTACCTTACTTACAATTGTCCTGCTGCACTGCGTTACATTTCTTGCACTGTGCAGAAAGCAAAAAAAAACCAACTAAAATATTATCTGACTTGCATAATTTATGACCAAATGGTCTAAGCCCTCTCCACGCTGGTTCAACCTGGCGTATGCTTAATACGAGTCACAGCACAGTTACGTGACTTTAATTATGCGTCTATTTGTGTTGTTGTTGTTGTTGTTGTTATTGTTGTGCTGTTTAGGTGTGAAAAACGGCAAAAGTTCTAGTGAATTTCAGTTTAACTATTTAAACACAACTTAAGGAAGTGTTTTTTTTATATCTTTTTATGGGCATTTCAGTTGATTGAACGCCGCATGTAAAATTTAATTAAATTGTAACGCGAATCTTGCTAGAAATCCATACGTAATTGTCTAACAATGAAATCGAAACTAGCCCCTTTAATGCTCAGTTCCTCTGCTGTTGTCCCTCTCTCTCTCTCTCTCTCTCTCGCTTTGCTACAGGAAGTGCAGTTTTTCTCTAGTTAAACAATGCGAGGTCTTTGGAGCGCAGCTTCTAACGGTGTTAAATGCATTTTCAAGTTTAACATTTGTATTTCTTTAGTTTAATTAAGGCATTTAACCGATTGACTATAGTATATATATTATATATACATATTATATATCTGTTAGTAGCATATTTTATATGTACTTATTTCGTCTTAAGTTTGAAAGTCGAGTTTATTTTATGGATATGAAGCAAACGTAATATACATTTGGCATGTGAAACATGTGCGTTGTGTGTCGCACATTTTAATGGGCAACCGAGCCAATATATAAGATATATATATATCTATATAGTGTAGTATGTGTGTGTGAATTCTGTCAAAAAAAGAATTACTCAGAAACAGCAACAGCAACAGAGCTTGCATAATATCAAAGAGACAAAATCCAATCAGAAGTCAGCTGGTTAAATTTACTTTTTGTTTTTTTCTTCTTCTGTTTTTAATGATTATTATTTTTATTTTTATTTCGATTATTTTTTATAGAGTTCTTCTTTATTTTTATGATATTTTTTCTTTTATTTAGCGAGGAAGTAAACATTCTGCTTTAACAATTCATTTCAGTATGCAAAGCGAATCGAATGTGCCCAACCATTGCTTAAAGTACTTAATAATCTGTGGGTGGTGTTGGTTGGCTTTTTGGGCGTGTGGTTAAAACAGCAAATTGTCTACTGTTTGCTGGTTACTGGCTACTGGTTACTGGTCACTGGTCACTTGGCCACTTGGGAACTGTTTACTGATTACGCCTATATAGACAGTGGGGGGGTGGCTGGCGGGTTGCTGTGTTGTAAGGTAAATGAACTCAAAGCGGCTGACGCTTTTGTGTGACTTTTGTTTTGCGTTTTCCTGTAAACATGACTCGAACAAGCGGTAATCAATCTGAAAAGTGACCAATACAAGTGATAGCAGTGCGGATCGGGGCATAACCATGATTATATATTTATGTATATATATATTATATATATATATATATAGCTCTTGTATATAAAAAAAAAGTGAGCGATATGCAAATCATTTGCCATTTTATGTTCCGCTTTATTGTCAAAAAATATTACACAATAAAATTAATCTGTTTTGTCAGGCATATATATATAGTATATATCTCTTTATAATGCAGATTAAAGTAAGCAAAGATTTCCTATATTATTCCTATATATCATACATAGTATATAGTCCCATTTCATTGTCAGCATCTATATATACATATATATATATATATATGATTAATTAGTATATTTCAACGCGTAAATTAACAGCTTGTAACTCATTTAACATTCAGTTAGCGTCACGCTGTTAACGTCTCATTAACATAAGTACGCAGCAGAAAAACTGAAAATTATTAAGGAAATCAAATTTTATCACTTTTTTTTCTATATTTTTAATAGTATTTCCCCTAATCCCCACCACACTTCAACTTGAAATTTTGTTTGTTTTTTTTTGTTTTTCAATGATGCCAATGAACCCTTTTGACACTAATTGTTATGTAAGAGTTATGTTTATGTAAGAGTTATGTTTATTCATGTTAAATCACTTGACTTAACAAGTACATTAACTAATCTAAAGTGTTAAATGCATTAAGCGCCACTTAAACGCCTATTTTCGTCTCTGTGTGTGTGTGTGTGTTTCGTTTCAATAACTAAAAACCAACTTGACCTTCGATCCATATGATGTACATGAATTGAATCAGTTGTCGAATACCCTTAAGTCAGTGCATAATGCAATTAACATAATTGCTGCATTTAATATGCAACTAATAAATATGAAAAGCAACTGCAACTTGCTGCTTGCAACTCGTGGGAAATAATTCTCAAACAGCAGCCGCTGGCCACCAAAAATTGAAATTCCAATGAAATTTTTTCAGTTTTGTTTCTTTTTTTTGCATTCCAATTTTTCAATGGGAAGCAGCTAATAAATCTCATTTGACATTATTGCCAACAATATTCCAATTGGAATAAGTTAACACAGCAACAGCTACAGTCACTGTTTAAGTTTCTGTTTCTGTTTGTGTTTGTGTTTGTGTATGTGTATGTGTTTGTGTTTTGTTTGGTTTGGTTTATTTCTTATATCTTTGCGTGATAAGATAATGAAAGGGAATTAGTAAGAACTTATAGAGGTAGAACCTAGAACAATTTTTTTAATGATTACTTTATTAGTTTAGCAATTGACACGCTATTTCTATCTACCTCAACCTGCCTCTTTCTCTTTCTTTTTCGTTGTTTTGTTTGTGTTAGAGATAATGATTCACTTGTGGAATGGTCGAAATTTCATGCGAAATGCGTCACAAAAGACAAAATCGTAAAGGAATTATCAAAACGGAAGTGTGAGGCGGAAATTCAGTTATTAAGTATAAGAAGAAGAAAAAGAGAGCAACAATCACATAGATATCACATAAAATTGTTACTATATCTATATCTGTCAGATATAGTTGATAACTTATCAATGTGCATTTCAATTAACTTTCGATTAGTTATGTATTGTTTAAATCGATTATCAAACACAAAGTTTCAAATTTAAATCGATTAATTTTGTTGGATTTTATAAAACAAACAGCCAACAGCAAAATGGCAAATGACACAGACAAATTATAGAAATTATAATGCAAATAGTTTTGGTTCATGTGGCAGGCGCTTGTTGCAATTGCACTTCAATTTATGAGTATCGTTGCAACACACGAGACATTGACACAAATGTGCCACAACACACATATATGCAAATATATATAGATGATACTGTTTTCAATGTTAGAAAAAGAAAATGTCAACAGATAGAGGTACAAAGACTAACAGAGTGAAATAGAGAGCAGGGAGAGATAGGAGGGAAACCTGAATAGAACCGAACCAAAGCTGAAAAACACTTGAACTGAACAGCTCTGAAAGAGCTTTGCTTTTGTCTAGAGCTGACCTCTTTGCCTACTTTTCACCTATTGCCTGCCGCAAGAGTTGAACTTGTCTGTGGCAGGCAGCAGGTGCTAGTGCTGCCAGTGGCAGTGGCAGTTGCAGCAAATGCCTAAAGGGTTTAACATATTTAAAGTCAGGTTGAAAAAAAAAATCTTGCAGCAAACAGCAAACTGAGTGCAAACTTCAAGCATTAGATGTGTGTTTGTGTGTGTGTGTGTGTGTGTGTGTGTGTGTGGAAATGTATGCTATCTTTTGGATTCAAGTCATGCCCAGTTAACGCCTTTAAACTTGTTAGCAACAACATTAGTTGGAACTTTAATCCCTTTTGCTATTGGTCAATACTCATAAATAGATCCTGTGACTCTTGCTGCCTGTTCCTCTTTTCTTCTTGTCTCTTCTCCCCTATTTTTTATTTTGAGGTTAGTAATTAAATTTCACATTTCATGCCAAAGCCGGATTTAAAGTCATTGACCCCAGTCCAAAATATATATATATGTATATATATAAAGAATTCAAGAAATTCCTTTGGCTCGCATCGCTGGCGTGTTTGACCCTGGTCAAAGGAGCTGCCTGGGCGGCAGCTAAAGGCGGTGCTTTGGTACGTATATATCCGGCTAAACAAGAGCAGGACATGCATAAATTATAAAGCAAGTGCCGTTAGTTTAGCTTTTCTCCATTTTACTGCTCCTTCTCGCTGTTTCTCTACAATTTACTTGACCGGAAATTGATGAGAAAATTGTATTTGCCAGCGTGTTGCCCGCACAGCACAGAGCCAGCGACTAACTAACTGCTATCTATATATATGTATATAAATATGTGAGTGTATGTGTGTGTGTGTGTGTGAGTGTATGTCTAGGTCTAGGTACATTTGGGGTGCGTTCGCTGACGTTTTAAACTTCACATAGTATTTGGGTCAAACAGCTTTGGGTCAATGACTTCTGATTGAGCGTGTGGCAGGACAAGTGGCAACTAGGCATATTTGAGCCTAGACCTAAATTTTAACTTAATAGATTGAGAAAGTGAGTTAACAACTATTAACGGCTTGGCAGATTTGTAAACATGGTCAACTTGTTTGTCTTGTTTCATACTAATGATTACATCATGTACAATTCCAATCCGAAGCAATATCAAAATCGTAGCTTAGGATTTACGTTGTTGAATGGGAAATGTGTGTGGCATGCACTATAAACAGCCTCTAAAATTGTGCCACATGTATGTTACGCAACTTTCATAAACTGGTTTAATTTATGGCCACAATTGGGGGCGGTAAAAGCCGCGTCGCACCTTAGGTTTTTACATCGTCTTTTTGTCAGCTGCAAAAATCCTCATTGAATATTTGACATTTGCTGCAGGTTGTTGTGGGCAGACAGAGTCAGCCGAAGGTGTCTTTCAGCATTGTGTTGCCTTTTAGCCCTGTTAATTCCAGTGGCGATAAATAAGCTGGCCAGATGCTAAGATAACCAAAGTGTTTTATGCAAAACTTAAACAGCACGTAAGAAACTTGTCTAAAACACAATAGCAAAAAGGATATACCCTATAATTATAGTAAGCGACACAAAGGGATTGCCTGACTGTATATAAGAATAGTATTTATATAAGTATACTATATATATATATATAAGGTAATTTCCACTTCTTTTTTTGTAACACTTTTCACTTTTTATTTTTGGTTTTTTTTGTGACCTTATGGGGCAGGTTTTAATAGCATGTTTGCCCCATAGAAATATCATTTGTTTGAGCTGTTAACATTTGATATTAGCTTTTTGCATATGGCAAGGTTATCCTGTCTAACGGTATTTAGTTTTTTTTACGTTTTTTATAAGTTGTTTGCCTGTTTTCATCCTTTTGTTAACACCTTCTGAAGGTCGTACACGCGCCACATGACTTTTGGTTTTGCAGCTGCCTGTGACCAAATCAATCAAATACTTTCTTCTTTCTTCTTTCACTTTCTGCCTTCTTTTGCTGTTGAACACTTTATACTGCATAGTAATATACACAGTTATGAGGTGTTTTGTTAGTTAACTTATTGATTAACTGTACCTTAAGGTTTACCTGTGTTTTCTGCTATGTTTTTGGGTGCTGCGTGACGCACGCGACTTTTCTTTGTGCAAGTTTTAGCCTTTCTGACTTACAACTTTAATCATAATAATTAGCCAAAGACGTCATTATATGTTGGCAACATTTGTATTAGCTTTAAAGAAATTTAAGACAGTTATTTTTATAATTTTCTATATACCCCACGCTGAGCGTCAAATTTGGTCTATGATAATTTCAATTAGTTCTGCCCTGAGCTCATTCTCAATGAAGCACAATTAACCTTTTGACTTCGATTATTTGATTATGTATACGCAGTGTATGACGCGACTCTGTCAGTTAACATTAACATTAACATTAACATCGAAGGTGCCCACACTAAAACCGATTACAATCATTAATAAAAATGAGTTTTAATCATAATATTTTACATTTACATTGAGTCATTTCTTAGTTGTTTCTAGTTTTGTTTTTCCTATATTTTGTTTTAGTTTTTGCTTCCTTTGTTCAATTGGTGACAATTTGTTTTGCTAACTGATGTTTATCGCTGCAAATGTAATGCAAATTGTCAGGCGACAAGCGACAACTGAGAATTGACAAGTGACAGCACTGAGAGATAAATGATAAGTAAATCTCAAGTCTAGTCGAATGACTCAGACTATAACATTATGAATCGTGTCTATAAACTGTAAATAATCATAGAAGAAGCAGAACTTGTAAACAAAATGAAAAATCGAATTGATAATCTATTGAGAAATTCATTAAATGCTTCATTGAATGCGCAGACGACGCTGCTGCAAGTGTGGTCCCAGACAGACTTGAAGACGCGTCTTCTATTCTATTCAATTCTACACAAAGAAAATCTAACAAAATTTATTATATACTTGGCTGAAGAGTTACAATGACTTACAAAGAGTTACAATGAAGCTAGAAAGAGATGGCGCATAGAACTGAAGAGTAGCGCAAAACGTGTGGAGACGCAGAGTTCAATGTGTGTGTGTGTGTGAGTGTGTGTGTGTGTCTCTGTGACATTGAAACTAGACAAATATGGGCAGTACATTGTTGACGTATGCGTTCTATGATAATGTGAATGATGATGATGATAATGATGAACATCATTATCATTATCATAGTTTATCGACGTCGTTTTGGGCGACTGGCCAGCCAAATGGCCATGCATGTTTCGAGCCAAGTTATTGGCAACGCGCTCAACATATCAATTAGTCAAATTGATACGAACAAAGAGAGAAAGAGAACAAAAAAGATAAACAGCAACAACAGAAAATAACATTTAGTTTTGTTCTAGGCACGCATGAGTAGCGCGTGCTAAATTCAATTGATCGATAACTCTTATCGATAAATATATTGTTACATTGCAATTCAGCTAAGCTTTAAAAGGTTAAGCAGGAACACACACACACACACACACACAGCCACAACACGTTCTTAAACAGATCATCTAACGCTTCCTTACACCTCATTAGGGGGCGATATGATTCCCCTTGCTGCTGCTGTTGTAATTGTTGCTGCTGCGACTATTGCTGCTGTGGCTGCTGCTGTCGTTGGTTTCTTTATTATTAATTTATGCAGATTGCAATCGTGCAACAAGAGAAAACACTTTGAGTCGCAAAACGTGACAACCTTGTCAGCTGCCGCAGGAGAATCATGAACAAGATAAAACAACCCCTCTATCTCTCTCTCACACAGTCTCATTCTCTCTCTGTTAGGCTATACTCATTACTTCAATCACGTGCCAATGGCAACAAATTGTTGTCAAGCGTTAATCATGACAGCAATTTGGCTATGAGCCTGATAATCAGTTGCAGTTTACTTTAAAGCTTCTTCGAGCACAATTGCATCAATATCTCAATAGCTCAATGGGATGATGCTAATGCTGTTGCTGCTGCTGCTGCTGATGCAGATGCATCTCTGAAAACATGTCATGTTCGAGTGGTAATTAATTAGCAACAGGCAAACGGAAACAAACACAATAAAGTTGACGGTAAACAAGTTTAATCTATAGATTAAAAGGTTAATATCAAGTGAGGGCGTGCATAAATCTCAAGGTGACTTAGGGGCATGGCTCATAATACAAATGAAAATGAAAATTTGTGTTATGGAATGCAATATCAGAAGATTGCACTGATATAATTTTCAGATTTGATTTATATATATAGTTATATACATATTTATATATATATATAACTGAGTAATAGTGAATGTAAATTAGACCATTGCAACATGCGATGGCAAAAGCAAACAAACAAACAGATTGTCATGTGACAGTCCATTTCAATGGGCAATGTCATGACCAGAGTTCCCACCATGTTCAAATCAAGCAGTAGCATCTCTGCCAGGGCTGCAATTAATGCCTAATTGCCATTGGCAATCAACAGGCTAATTCGAGCAGCATTTTTACACTCTTCTTTTTGTATGCATTGCGAGCGCCCAAAAGGCCCCCAAACTTTTAAGGTCAACTAAACATGTGAAGTGCATTATAGGATATATATACAACAATATATATATATATATATATGCATACATACATACTTTAAGTGATATATATTAATGTTGAATGCATTGCGTGCAGCTGTGACTGGAATTATTTGGTCACATGCACTCGATGAGCTGCATTGCATGTGCAGGCGACTAACTGACAAAGACTCTAGATATACATATATATAAATATATACTATATATATATATATATATATATATATATTTAGTCAATCTTCCATATAATTACTGCTTGACTAAATGACAATGACAATCAAAAGTTGTCGCAAAACACAGCTATTTCCTATGCTCCAGACACGATTTGATTAATAGCTGACATATTATAATAGTTCATTTAAAGTATATATACATATATATATATATATATATATATATGTATATATTAAAATATTTGACTTCTTTTAAGCTGGTTTTTGCTGCCTGTTTTAACTGCTGATTCATGCCCAAAGTCTAGCCTTAATTGTTTTCAATACTTTTAATTGCTGCACTCCAAAGGGCTTTCGAGTCAGCGATTAAAGCCATTTCCATTTAATGGCTTAATAGTTTTAAAAGTATTTTTCTACATTCTAATACCTCTCCCTCTCTTTGTCCATATTTCTTTTTAAATATTTTGCTTAATTTAATTAGATTAAACCCGTTCTATATAAGTTGTTTGCGGATTAAATAAAAATATTTGAGTTAAATTTTGCCATAAGTTAAGCTCAATTTTAAATAGCAAAATGGCATTTAATACTCTATTATTGTTTTAACTAAATACCTTAGTATGTTAGTAGTATATTTGTTTATTCTCTTTCTCTTTATCTTCTATCTCTATATACAATCTGTCTACTTTTCATTTCACTTGTCGCAAGAGTTAACTTTCCTCTCATCTCTCTCTTTCTATACTTTTCACTTATGTTTGAATTGTGGTACTCCATGTTAACTTATGCTTTAGTAGTAGTACTACTACTAGTAGTAGTATCTGTAGTAGTAGCTGTAGTAGTATATATGATTATGAAACACTTACCTCCGCTTGTTTCGTTGTGGAGATGGGCGCACTCTGCGCTGCCAGCAGTATGGACAGCAATGTGCCTAGAACTATGAACACGGATGGGTAGCTTTGGCAGGTGTTGGACATTTTGTAGCTGTTGTTGTTGTTGTTGTTGTTGTTGTTGTTGTTGTTACTGTTGTTGTTATTATTATTGTTGTAATTTGTGTGTTGTGTGTTAGGGCGCACTTTGAACTTCAAGTCGTGACTGAGAAGTTGTAATAACAACTGCGCACTGTAAATAGAAATAGAAATAGAAAATTTGCAAAAAGGTCAATTAATATTTCATACACAGTTAAGCAAGCAGTCAGTCTGTCAGTTTGTCCGTTGTATATCCATATAACCGTATTTCCTTAAGCTACTAGCATGGCAGCTAGTTAGCCATAAAATAGAAGCCACCAACTGCCAGCAATCAACAATCAAAACAGACCAGGCCAAGTACAAGTGCAAAAGGGCGAACGGAAGTGGCAGCCCCATTTGATTTTACCCCCCAATTGCCAACAGGTTGGCAACGCTGCCTTTTTACCAGAACAAGTAAAAGAAATAGTAAAACTACATATATATGTGTGTGTGAATGAGTGTGTAGTGGTTTTTGTGGTAACTTGGTCTAAATGGCACAATGTTTGGCCTGGAAGCGGCATAACGGAAGTGACGGCGTATTACTAAGCCAACTTATAGCCAAGTTGTGGCACAAGTTGTTGCCAACTTCTTTTATATTAAGGTTCTACTACTAGCTGCTCATCAGGCGTAGTAAAAATAAAAATCAAAAGAAAAACATTGCTGACGTGTCAGCAACTATTGCTGT
This sequence comes from Zygothrica quintamaculata, assembly GCA_037044455.1. NCBI lineage: Eukaryota > Metazoa > Arthropoda > Insecta > Diptera > Drosophilidae > Zygothrica > Zygothrica quintamaculata. The sequence goes on from JBAMBS010001064.1 coordinate 183,353, forward strand.
TGTTGATTGCAGCCGCAGCAGTCATGTGGCTGGCTCAACTTTTTTCTACGCTTTAACTTAAATTTAGACCATGTCCAATTAGAATATAATTTTAGTCTGCAAATATATGCATAAGGATCGAAATTAACTACAACTTTTAGCCACTCTTATTTACCTACCAAAAATAGCTACTACCAACATTATGACTTGGCTAAGACTAAAACAATAGTTTTATGATAAGAAAGTGATCTTTATCGCATTTAACATTGACCCAGTCTACAGCAAAATAGCTGCACTGTACGCTTTATGATTCTTTCTATAGCTGATTGTAAGTTGAATCAGATCTGATTTGATATGACGCACAGGCAGAAGAAGAGGAATTGCAGTTGCAAATTGCAGCGAACTTACAGCTACACTGAACGAAAGTTAATGATAGCTATAATACATATATAATATATATATATTTTTACTACATACAAATTAATTATTCTTAACAATAATTTCTAACTTTCTATATGTTTTTATCATTTGTTTTTTGAATATATATTTCTTACTTTATTTTAAGCTGTGCAAAAGTTAAATTTTATTTCTTATTTGCTTTATCTTTCATATATAATATCTTATTTAAAGCATCATAAATTTCGCTCAGTGCAGTGCGCTGTGACATCAGCGAGCTGTGTGATAACTCATATCAAGTATACGACAAGTGGCGCGCACTTTGCAACGCCAAGAACCAAAAGTAAACGGACAACAAAGGGGAGAATATACAAATAATATATATAATTAAATATATAAATATATATATATATATATATATTTGTAACTGTATGGGTGTGGTACAATATTTGCTTGTGATAGACATAAGTCTGCATTTAGTTATTTGCAGTAGAATTTGTTATTTCTGTTGACTAATCGCTGGGGATTTTCTATGTTGACAGTTTAACATAGCTTTTTAGGTATACGAACTGTAATATATAGATAAACATACACACATACATACACATATATATATTTGATATTGTTCGATAAGTTGATAAAAGAGTGTATTGTTTTTTTTCGGGCTACAATTAGCCGGCAGGTTGAAGGTCGCCGCTTTTTGAGTTTAAGGTTAACGCGCGCAGTTCGTATTTGCTTTGGTTGGGTTAACTTCCAACTCCTATTCTACATATATATATATATGTATATTTAAATATATACATATGTGTGTGTGTATGTTTGCTAACTGTCGCTATAACAATGAATGTTTTCTGCATTGTTGTTTAATCAATACGCGCAGCAATTTGTGGCTAACAACAAATCAATAGAAAAATTGCATTAAGTTTGAAGTGAGTTTCGCTTTTTGGTTTTTTATCAAAAAGAAAAGAAAAATACATTACGTATACGTAATGTGGGTCACAATATGTGTGTGTGTGTGTGTATATATTCCTAACCTAGAACTCTATAATTCTATTCTTTATATATTTATATTTATATAAATGAAGAGAGAAATTTCTATATATTTCTAGCTCTGTTGCGATGTGATTCACATACATAAAATATGCAAATAAAAAACACAAATTTTTTTCTTTCATTTTTTATTTTTTGTTTTTTTTTTTTTGGCGCATCTAATTAACAGTTTGAAATATTTGCTAACCAGTTTAGCATCAGGTTTATATATTTCTATTTTGTTTTTTCGATTGTTACTGATGAATCTACACTGAGCGAAATGTATAGCTAAAGCTAAAGAACTGTTTAAGGTGTGGTGTAGAGTGAAGCGAGTTACACACTATTTTGTGCAGTGTACGTATGACGTATGTTTCTAGTTTGTTGTTTAAAGAGTGAGAGGCAAAAGAGTAAAAGAGGAAGATGCGGCATTGCTCAATTTGTGTGTGTGTGTAGAACAGTTTGGTTTGTTATCAAGAAAATAAAATAATTATTTTTTATTCAGTTTTTCCCAAATACTTTCTGCTTTAAGTGCCACACACATTGATAAGATATAACTTCTACTACGAGGCGATAGCTTATGCTTCAGGGCTGACAATTACAAAATATATAAATATATATAAATATCACTTTATATATATGCATATATGTATTGGTATTTTTAAGGGTCTGCGGCGGTTTCTTAAATCAATAAGCGTTTGGTTTAGAACTTGACCTTAGAGATAAATTGCAGGCTGCATTATTTGGTTGGGTTTTTTTTATAGCTTGGACATTTGTCATGATTAGTCAGTTTAGAGGTGTGAAAATCAGGGTAAAAATATGTAGATTAGAAATTTAATTATATATATATATATATATATATATATATATATATATATACACATTTCATATTCATCACAGTTTTTAAATAATCTTTGCTTCGGTTTCTTTTGATTTCTATTGCTGTGATGCTATACTTAATGTCTATATGGAATATATATATCATCTGAATAATATGTATTTATATTCAGATAATTAATTAAATCTTCTTAAAGGTTTCAGCTCATCTTGAGACGTGGATCAATGAACTGCAAGAGCTACTGCAATTGTTGCTGTTGTTGTTGCTGTTGTTCTCTTTGTTGCTGCTCTTCTGTTTGCTCTGTTTATTCTTGTTGTCTGTCGTCGCATGCAACAGTTTAAAACACAAATTGATTAATTAGCCAACTTGCCTTTGACTTTTCCTCTCTGACTTCGTCTTTGCCTTTACTGTTGACTTTACACTGTGCGTGTGGGCGTTAACTTTGCTTTGCGCTGCCTTTTGCTGTGTTAATTTAAGTTATTTCAGTTCAGTTCAGTTTCTTTTTTCTTTTTGTTTTATATTTTTCAAGTTTTCCAGTTTACAGACAATCCTTTTATTTCCTATTTACTTTGAGGAACTAACACTAATTGCTGTCACTGTACACACTTCAAAAACGCACACACATATACATATACAATGCACACGCATTAACTATTTCCGCTAAAATGCAACTGTAACAGACTAGAGTTGGCCATAAACGGTTCACTTTGCAAATTCCTTAATTAATTAAATTATTTGTTTTATTTTGTTTTTGTTCTCTTTATCTTTCTTATAGATTTGAATTGCTTACAACTTTTACACTGCTAGTTTTTTACTGTTACTTTTAAAATCTTGAGTGTTATTTAATTTTGCTTCTTTTATTTAAACTTAAGTAAAAAGTATTCGCGATTTTGTTTAATACTCGTTAATTTGCCGCTAAACACAACCGCACAGCGCCGCACGCAAATTTCAACTGATTGAACGCAACGCAAAGTGCGAGTCTCGTCACTTGTCGCTGTCTGTTGCCGATCGTCGATCGTTCATAGCCAGCCGAAAGCTTTGGCAGTTGCGCATATTAAAAGCTTTTGCACGCACTCAGCCACGCTACGTCGCAGTCGCAGTCAACGTTTAGCATCGCCAACATACGTCTCATACTCTGTTAACAGTGTCGTTTAACAGTGGGGATTCCGTAGCTATGTCAAACCTGTTGCTGCCGCTGCGCCGTCTACTGCTGCTGTGGCGACGGCTGCTGCTGCTGGTACTAAGATCTCCCCAAGCTACGCTCTATCGCGGTGCTTTGCGTATGAACTTTGCTATGAGTAATGCGGCTTCTTGGAAGGCGATACATGTGTCATGCACAGCTTACGTTAACAGCAACAACAACAAGAGTAGAAGGGATAGCAGCGGTAGCAGAGGCGGTAGCAGCGGTAGCGGCTGAGGCAGAGGCTGATTATTTGTGCTTTTGTTTAAACGCTTTGCCCGCTTTGTTGCTTCAGTTAATTTGCATTTTTACAGTTTGTTTTCGACTGTTTACAGTTTACAGATGCCATTTGACAGATTTAACTGCTCTGCTGCTGCCGCTGCTGCTGCTGCTGCTGTTAGTGTATCAGTTGTTGTTTTTGTTTATTTGCAGATTTCTTGTAATTTCCGTTTAACTGCAGCGTCTTATTATGGGCTGTTTGGGGGCGTGGTCAAATGGCAACAAGAAAATACTTATGAATGAATTTTAAGCTGAAATTTGATTTTTAATATTTATTTTTTTTTGTCTTTTTGCTTTCGATTTGTGATTTCTCAATGAATATTATTACTCATAAGCATAATCTGTGTGTGAGTAAGCGTGTGTATATGTATGTGTGTGTGCGTGTTTACATATAAGGTGAACTGAGATAATTAACACTTGTCCGGCACACGACTTGTTGTCTTTGTCTGTTGAGTTCAGTAGTTGCCCATTAAAACCAATCTTTCTGGCTAAAATCTAAGCTTTAAGCCGTTTTGGTTTTTCTGATGGGTATAATTTAGTCAGCTAAAGGGTAAAAAGGGTTGGCACAATGACAATGCGGTTTTACAATCTGATATTGTATAGTAATTACTAAATAATGGAAATAATTATATTGGTGACTATTGAAAGTTAAATTCAATTTTGTAAAAAGTTTTCTCTATACAACTTCAAGCAAAGGTTGTTATTATTTCATAACAATTTTAGCAATATTTATCAGTTTGGAAAGGTAGATAAAAGTCAAGAGTTATTGTTGATAGTATGGATTATATTTGATGACTTTATATATAACTAAATTAAAGTCAAAGAATGTTCAATCCTGAGAATATGACAGTGCTCCAGATGTTCTTATATAGACGGCAAACACAGCAGATATTGAATGTCCGCTATGATTCAATGATTCTTCTTGAGAACTTTTGTTAGTTTTGGTTCAGTCTCTTTTTCATAGTTGAATACATATGTTGAACATCTAAAGACTTTGTGTTATTTATTATAATATATATAAATACTAGCCAGGGTATGCCTTAGTGCGACTACTTATTCTATACTATGCTCTTCATATATTTGATACCAAAGTTCATAAGCAAATATCTATAATTTTAGTCATATGGAATGCCATTGAAGTGCTAAAACTTTCTGGGTAAATGAATAAATGATTTTATATATAAATGTAAGTGTTTGTGTGTGGGGTGTTGGGATTTTATGCACATTGCCTATTAGAATCAATTGTGCAAAAAATAAAAATAAAATAATTAAATTCTGGTTTCTGTTACTCTATGCAATAAACTACTGAGTCATCTTTAAACTGGCCCAATGAACGGGAAGTAAATTGCCCAATGTACCAGACACTTACGAGTACAAATAAACACTTAATACAGTAGCTGTAAATTGTATATGCACATGTAATATAGTATATTGATACTTGTTCTTTATGAGCTGAGAGTTGAGAGGTGACTAAATGAGAAACCAGATGTGTGAAAAGCAATTTATACGACACTCCTAGTACATTAACGATTTACAAGAAACAGAACTGGAACACAGCATCTCAAAGAGAAGGCAGTGGGGCAGTGAGAAAGAGAGAGTGCAGAGTGTATGGGGAACAAAAGAACTTAACAAAATGTGGCAGCTGTAGAACTGGTACTTACTACATGCCCCTTGTATGGGCAAATGACAAGTTGCAGCCTGCTGCGGTTAGCCCATCTTGGGCACAGTTTCCTTTTGGTTAACCCAAGTGATCTTGCCTTCCCTATCTATCTCTATCTCTCTTTTACACACAAAGAGGGTGTGTAGAACAATGAAATATTTATGAGTGTTCCTTCCCCATCCTTTGTGTCTCTGTTTGTTTCGATTTTTTTTTTTTTTAATGTCAACTATTTATTATAATCGTATTTATAGATCTGTGTAGCGTTTTATAGACGCAACTCTGGTTCATTGTCATTGGGCGCTGAGTGAAATGAACTGAACTTTTTTCTCTTGTTTTGTTTTGTTCTTTTATTTTATTTGTGTGTGTGCAACAACAAATTATAACAGAAAAATAACCAAAAAAAAATGACAAAAAAAAGTAACGATAATAACCATATTTTGATTATAATCATCATAATGGTAATGTCTACTGTATTTAAAAGCTGATTCAAAACTTAATCACGTCACGGTCAGCACGGCCATTCACCATATGTGTGGACCTCAGACTCACCCCTCAATCCTCATCCCCTCATCATCATTCATTTCCATCAAATTGTGTTATTGGCATTTGAATTTGATTTAAAATGTGAATCTGAATTTCAATTTCAATCGGCCTACTACGTGCTGCATTTGCTAATGTTCGCAGAACAATCGCTTGCTTCTTCTTACCAATCCAATAACCAATAGAGACGGCAACTGATCGTTAGCCATAAGTTTAGAATGCAATCAAAACTGCAAATGAATGCACTTAACAAATGAAATAGGAAGTAAATAAACGGAAATAAAGATAAAGAAAGCAAATTTATCAAATTCACATACATTCTATTAACTGATATGATATAATGCTTTGGGTTACTTCCACATATTTAAACTTGTTTCTTTTGCCAATTAAATTTTGTTGTTGCTTGTCGCAGATTAGCTCTCTGCTGCCATTTCTTATATATACAATATATATTCATTAGCTTTAACTTAATTAGTTTCCCTACAAAGCTCTAGGCACCTGAGAGCTGCCTTCCAATGATGAGTCATAAAGTTGGGGCTATGCCCGCGGGCAACTTACCAGAAAATGTTTAATGCTTCTTTTGCTGCCGATTGCTTTTTATTGGCAATGTTGTTAGATGAGCTTTAAATATGCTATATATAGATATATATATATATATAGTATGTTGAAAGAGCTGATAAGAATCGGTGCAAATATTGCACACATAAGCTATTAGCCAACCTTATCAGCTGCGAAGAAACTTAGCCAAAGTTCTGATTAGAAACAAAAAACACGTCGTGAGGCAACTCACAACTCGCAAGGTTAACTCTCACTTGGGATTATAGTTAGTATTTATTTAGTTAATTATATATATATATACGGTATTTATATTTTGTTGTATTTATGTTATGTTGGTTAATATTTATACTGGCAGTTTTGTCATATCACTGGGATTGAGCACTTGGCCACCAGGTGGGTCAACAAATGGAATTGGAATTGGAAGCGGACGTCTTTGTGTAGCGCGAACCGTTTCAAAGCACGTTCCGTGTGCGACTCCCGTTTGTTGTTTAGCCACTGCCACGGCGATGCCTCTGTAGCTTTATAAACTCAAACACCAACACACAAACACACACACACACACACATAGACACGCTCTTCTTACCTCTCTCACACTCTGTCTCTCTCTCCCTCTCTCTCTCTCTTTCCCTTTCTCCCTCTGCGTGTAGTACTATACGGCTCTGTTGCTTTCGTGGTGGCCTGGCCAAAACTAAACTCGCATATTCGCTGTTTACTTGTCTTTATTGCCGTTTCTTTGGCGCGACACAAACACCGGCGACGCTCGCGTCTAGTTCTCTATGTCTCTTTGTATGTGTATGTGTGTGTTTGTATGTATATGATTTGTATTCTAATGGTACATGTATTACCTATTACCTGTGTGCATATGTGTTGTGACTTAGCGTTAGCATAAGCTAAACTAGTACAAAGTCCATCAGCTCTATAAGATTGTTGGTTGGAGAGTGAGTATCGTGTATAAGGATAGTGTATACTTTATAACTTATTATACTATAGTGTACGACAAAATTGCTTTTAATATTGATAATAAACTATTTACTACAAATAGTATAATAGGCCCTTATATTGGGTTCTTCTACGAAACATACCAAAAAGTGATATAATTCAGAGTAATATCTATGTGAAATTTGTATCTCTAATTTGTAAATAGACTTTGAATTGTTACTTTGTGTTAGTAGTGTATTGAATAGTCGGTTAGACCAGATTTTAGTTAATGTCTTGTTCTATTTATTGTATTATGGTTCAAGCTGCATTTGGAACAGGGCGCGAGCTTAGCGTCGTCGTTTGTCGAGTCACGCGACTAACAATAAACATAAAATACATACACACACCCACACACACACACACACACACACATACCCTTCAAGTGGCTGCCGTATTTGATAGGACTATGGCTAGAGAAAATAATTTCCTTACTTTTTGTGTGGTCAATTTGGCCGCAAGGCAAACCAAATGGAAAATAATTTGTTGCCTGGACTCTGTCGAGCAACAGGCCATAACAAAAGCATTTGCTTGGAACTGTATATATATATATATATATATATAGTGGTCTATGTTTAGGACTTGGGAGTAGTACTTACCCTAAATAAAGGTTCACTTTTCACTGTTAATGTGCTGCAAAGTTAACAGTTTCTTAAAAGTCTTTTATGCTGCTTTCTGATGATTCACCCAAAGCAACAATAAGAAATTTAAACTCTCTTTTACTTTTGGCTATGAATATTTAATTAGTTAATTTTTTATTTTTTTTTTATTTTTCTTATAACCGGAAATACTTTGTGTATATTTTTTTTTTATTATATATATATTTATTTACTTTATTTATTTTCGTTTGCTTGGAGCCTTTCGCGCACTGCAACACAAAAATTGTATTCGATTTAATGAAAATTTGCAAGTTTTTAATTTCGGTTTCAGTTTCACGAGTTTGCAACTAGACTGAAGCGGCTGCCGCTCAGCTTAGATACTTTTATATGGATCGGATTGAAAGGGGTGTGTTTGTGTGTGTGTATGATACGTGTGTATGACAATGATACGACAATCAGACGAACTGACGATTAGACGATGCAACGTTACGACTATCTGCTATGTTTGTCTGTACGTCTGTGCGTCTGTGCGTCTGTCTGTCTATTTGACTGAATGCCTATCAGTTGTAGCATTGTTGTTGTTGTTGCTTGTTGACGTCCTTCCCTGTCAGACGGATTCCATTCAATGCGTTTGTGCTGCCTTCTTCCTCATTTGTTTTGGGGAGTATGCAAAACAACAACAACAACAACAACAACAACAGCGAAAACAACAATAAAAATAAGTTAAAACAAAGCTCAAATAACAAACAAGTTTAACCTCAGTTTTAGGCCTCTGTTTTTTGCGTATATGTTCTACGCGTCATCTGCTCCAGTTTCCCCTGAATCATACCAAATGTGACGCACTGTCGATAAAGAGGCTCATCCCTATATTACTTTGGTATATCTTAAAGTTCAAGAGCTCTGAATCATTGGCTATGCATGTCGCCTGGAATGGATTGATCGAAGTTTGTTGTTGCTGTTGTTGTTGCTGTTGTTGGTGCTGTTATTGTTGTAAATTTCATTTTATACGAGTATTGTTCTTATGTTTTGATTTATACGCATTCAAACGTGCTGGAATGTCTACTGTTTTTGCTTCTTCTGCGTGTTGTACTTCTCTCAGTTCTTTTGCTTTTAAATTGATCCTTTGTATGAACATTTATATACCATTATATATAAATCAGAAAAGAATATATAAAATGCAATAACAAACAATATAAACAATTGCAAATATATCAAGTATTTTAGTTCAAAAGAATTTAGCCAGGAAGTCCATAAAATTAAATAATGTTCACACCCCATAAGTTCAACATTATATATATATTATAATATTATATAAATATATATAAAGATATAAAAAGAATTTCTTTTATGTACTTTAATCACATTCTAACTGAATCATTTGTAAGAAAATGGGAGGATATTATAAAATGCAATCAAGCGAAGTTTTACTCTCTCTTTGCACATCCTGAGTAATGCAGCTGTTGCCGTCCTTCTTGCACTTAGAGCAGTCAAATGATCCATGCTAAATCTCGCTCAAGCACAGCCTTAAACCCTAAGACTGTGCTAAAGATAAGCAAGCTCATTACTTTCATATTAGTTTCGGCCGCGCACACGTCTTCACCTCAGGAGAACTCACCACATTAGAACTCTCCATCCTGCCCTATTGGCATATGCAGCAGTTTTCATCTTAGCTGCTGCTGCCTTAGGCGAGTTTACCTTTTGAATTGTTTCCCTTCTTCTGCATTGAATTATAAACTCTGCCACAACGAATATGTTTGATAATGAACGCACTTTTATTGTGCTATTAACAATTGTTCTTATATACTATATAAAATGATATATATATACTATTATGACAGCTATTGAAGCTTAAAATTAGTATTTAAGTGAATACATTAAGCTATTATAAAGCTCTCTTAATGGTATCATTATCCACATAACTGTAATGTAATCACATTTTAATACGACTTTAAACAAATATTTTTTCATTTCAAACGGGAAAGCAGCAGCCAAAACAATGTTAAACTTTAGCTTAAAGCTTTTTGTCACTGTTCTTTTATGTTCCTGTGTAAATTCTTTATTTATATTTTATGAAAAACTATTACTAATAAACTTATTGTTTAGGTGCTGGGAAACTTCAGGATTACCAGTTTCTCTATTGAGCCACGTGATACCAGTTTTTTGGATGTGGACTATAGTTATATAAAGGTGATAAATCGCAGCTTTAAATATATTTCAATGCGCGTCAAGCTTCTACAATTACCTGTAACCAATGCCATCGTAAGTAAGGATAGATTTTCTATATAAACAATTTGTAACTCTTTCTTTAAACTAGGTAAATTATGTTTTGCTTAAGCGTAGCAATGGTTGGTCTCCATTCAACTACAATTATACTGTGGATATATGTAAATTTTTCAAGAGCAGCAATCATCCAGTTAATCTATTTATCTATAGCCACATAAAGGATTATACAAACTTAAATCACTCGTGCCCCTGGAATGTAAGTGGTATACTGAAAGTTAGTATTATTAATATATATATATATATATAATTATATTTCTAGCATGATATAATAATTGAAAAGTTTCCGGCCTATTTAAATTCTACCTTGAATCTATTGCCAATGCCTAAAGGCGAATATGCCATTGCCAATAAATGGTATAATAATGGGAAGCTGCGCATGGAATCCAGATTTCAGTTTATTTACTCTTAAATGCTTGAATTAATAAATTTATTATTGTAACTAAAGACTAGCAGCAAAAAGAAAACATAATGCAATTGTCTAGAATCATTTATATACCGTTACTCATACAACTTGACCTTGATCAGAAGTCAACACAGGGCACCCAACGAATCAGCCAATTAACGACATACAAATAAAGGTGTCTCAAAGGTGTCTGGCTCATGAATATATGGTACTCGATGTTTTGAGCATGTGGCTTTAACCTTGGACTGACTCTCTTGATGCGTGTCTGAGCCACCTTTGTTTCAGTCTCTGGCAACTCCATCTCTGGCCAGGTATGGTCAGGTCTGGTCTGGTCTGGTCTGGTCTTGTCTGATGTACTGTGGTGTGGTGTGGCTTTGCACTTTGATGACTTATCTTTGAGCCTTATGAAACGTGTTGTGGTCGTAGGACACGCGCTGATGCATCATGGGTTAAATGTATTTAACGCACAATAGCCAACGATAAGGCACATTAAATACATATAAATATGACTACACCACCCCCAATTCCAAGAAATAAAAGTAAGTAATGCTTTCGCCCAAAAAAACCAGACTTTATTATTATGAAAATAATTTTATATTGTTTTTTTTTTTCGGAAACTTTGGCTAACAGTTGGTGCGCTGGTTAATCATTTGAATGGAAGCTGCCAGTGATGATTTTATGAGGCAAAACAGTGGATCAATTCTTGGAGTGGTATGACTCGATGCCAGATTGACAGTCGAATGACGGAAAGACAAACAAATAGCAACAGAGAGAGGGAGAGAGAGAGAGAGAGAGACCACATGTAAGGGAGATATAAGTATAAAAAAAATTTGTGCCTGATATCAATTAGCTCAACATTGAAGCGCAGCCAAATCCACTTGACAGCAAACTTAAAACAGACGCGAAATTCATGTCGATGTCATCGTCGTTGTTGTTGACCCTCCACAGCGGCCAGCGCTGTCATTTAAAATCAAACAAACAAAAAGCAAATGAATTAAAACAAGCAGCAAAAATTTCAATTGAAATCAAAACCTAATATTTTGCATTCAACGCATAGAAACTGCAAGCCTCAAACTGATTCAATTATAAGAAATAACTCTGCAAAACTTCACCTCAAAGCCATAATATTGGCTACATCTGGTTATATAATGAATCAATATTCAAAATTACTTTTTTTTTATGAGAAATATTGCTTTCTGTGTCAAATTCACTGCAGCAATCTCTGTGTCCCTTTGTTTACATAACAAATTTAGCAACAAATGTTTATTAGTTCGTAGAAAATCTTAAATAATTGAAAGCGTGTTTAGTCATAATTCTATGTGCTTATCTTAACAAAGTGAAAATTGTATTACTTCTCATTTAAATAGACGTTTGCCAGTACTTGACTAATATATACAAAATTAGTAGCACGTTGAGTCTTATGTTTACATTTGCGTCAGATATCTTTAGTCTACTTTATACTCACAGACGCAACAGAAGTTTTTGATTTATAATTAAATCGGTTATTATTATTTATTATTATTACTATTTCTATTATTATTTATATTATTATTATTATTTATTCTATTATTATTATCTTTATTATTATTATTATTAATTACCAAGACTGTTCTCTGCTTTATATTTATATTAACTCAATCTAAACTAACAGCATCAGCAAGTAATAAGAGAAATGGCAAAGGACAAACTTGAGTTAATGAGAGCGAGATAGATGATCTTGTCATACTTCACTTGGGACTCCATTTGCAAAATGTTGGCCATTGTTTGGCACTTGCTGTTGTTACAGTGGACTTTGATTAAAGGAATCTCAATCGCTCTAAAAATGTATTTATTACCAATTAATTATTTATTATTAATTATTATTTTTAATTACTATTTTTAATTATAATTTTTATTTATTATTATGAATTTTTCTTAATTATTATTTTTAATTATTGTTATTAATTACTATTATAAATTATTATGACTTTTCTTGTTTTTTTTTACACAGGCGGTTGCCAATATAAACTATACAAATATATATAATACCATCAGCAAAGAGAAATGGTAAAGTGCAAACTTCAGTTAATTAAGTTAACTAAGTACTTCTTTAATTAATGTAAGCTTTACTAATTATTTATTAAATTCTCTATTTTCATGTTATGTCGTAATTGCATCCTAAAGGATCATATTGCATACTGGAATGTAAGCTGCGCAGTACAGGATGTAAATCTCAACAAACTCAAAGGAATTTACCAACAAAAGACAAATTTCTTTACATAGTTTAAGCAATTATTGATAAATACCTTTAAGAAAAATAATAATTGTATTACGATATAGTTGTATACATTAAAATTAATTAATTTAAGCTGTTAAAATTTAAGATTATTAAAATTAAACAAAGTATTTGTACTCTATATGGTTTAAAATGGCCATCTAAAAATTTAATTAAATTTATTTTTTAAGTAAAATAAATAAAAATGTTTTTATATATAATATTATAATGAAATAAATAAATATTATATAAATTACTATATATAAATAATAAGAAACATGTATAAACCTAAGAAAAAGTTTCGTTAATAAAGAAATATTTATTGACTATTTTCATTTGTTTTCTTATCTGCATTATTTGCGGTAAGTTAAACTATGCTACATACCTTCCAACACTCCTAATTTGGCAATTTTGCAAAGGGGTTACTCTGCAAAAATTTGCGAAAATGGCCAATGTCTCAGATTTGAATAAAAACAAATGCAATCGACAGGACCAAGCTCCAGGACTCCAAAAAAGTAAATTTTTTTGAAATCGGTCAATATTTGCTAAAGTTAGAGCTAATTTTAGCAACAAAGTAATCATTTTTACCACTAAAGTCCTTATATATCCTTTATGTCCTTGCATATCCTTACGGATCCAAAGTCAGAATAAGAACCTTTTTATTAGCTTTCGATTGACACCCAGCACACTGCGCTACGTCCCTTAGTTTACGAGATATTCGCAATTTTCCATTAATTCCACCTACTCCTGCATTCTGTTCGCCTGTTACTTTGAAATAAAAAGGGCCTTAGTAAAAATTACAAAAATTCGTGGCGCACATATCCACACACACAAAACGAAAATTGCAAATAACTTCTAAACTACAAGACGTAGCGCAATGTGCTTGGTGTCAATCGAGAGGGAATAAAAAGGTCCGTATTCTGATTTGGAATTCGCAAGGATATGCAAGGATATACAGGATATGAAACATTTTTAGTGGTAAAAGTGACTATTTTGGTACTTAAATTGGCTCTAACTATGCCAATTTTGGACAGATCTCGAAAGGATATACTTTTTTGGAGTCCTGAGGCTTAGTCCTGTCGAGTGCAATTGGTTTTTTTCAAATCTGAGACAATCACCATTTTCGCAAAAATTTGCAATGTAACCCCTTGGCAAAATTGCTAAAAATTGAAAAAAAATTTTTTTTGTTTTTGTTGGTGTTTATTGATGCCAAACGTTAGTACTTGTCCTTACGAGTCCTGCGAGTCTTAGAAAATCAAAATCGGTTCAGGATTGTAAAAGATATAGCTTATTTAAACAAGCTGATTTAAGCGCAGTCTAACGCGAATTTAAATATTGAATAACTTCTGTGTTTTTAATTCAATCGTAACGAAATTTGCAATACAGATTAAAAATGGTCTACTAGATATGGATCGGTTGAAAATTGCGCTTAATAATAGTAAATTTTAATTTAAAAGTCCTTTTATATCCTGTGTATCCTTGCATATCCTTGCGAATTCCAAATCAGAATAAGGACCTTTTTATTCCCTCTCGATGGACACCAAGCACACTGCGCTACGACTTGTAGTTTAGGGGTTATTTGTAATTTTCATTTTGTGTGTGTGGATATGTGCGCCACGAATTTTTGCAATTTCTACTAAGGCCCTTTTCATTTCAAAGTAACAGGCGAACAGAACGCAGGAGTAGGTGGAATCTATAGAAAATTGTTAATATCTCGTAAACTAAGGGACGTAGCGCAGTGTGCTTGGTGTCAATCGAAAGCTAATAAAAAGGTTCTTATTCTGACTTTGGATCCGTAAGGATATGCAAGGACATAAAGGATATATAAGGACTTTAGTGGTAAAAATGATTACTTTGTTGCTAAAATTAGCTCTAACTTTAGCAAATATTGACCGATTTCAAAAAAATTTACTTTTTTGGAGTCCTGGAGCTTGGTCCTGTCGATTGCATTTGGTTTTATTCAAATCTGAGACATTGGCCATTTTCGCAAATTTTGCAGTGGAACCCCTTTGCAAAATTGCCAAATTAGGAGTGTTGGAAGGTATGTAGCATAGTTTAACTTACCGCAAATAATGCAGATAAGAAAACAAATGAAAATAGTCAATCAATATTTCTTTATTAACGAAACTTTTTCTTAGGTTTTTACATGTTTCTTATTATTTATATATAGTAATTTATATAATATTTATTTATTTCATTATAATATTATATATTATAACATTTTTATTTATTTTACTTAAAAAATAAATTTAATTAAATTTTTAGATGGCCATTTTAAACCATATAGAGTACAAATACTTTGTTTAATTTTAACGATCTTAAATTTTAACAGCTTAAATTAATTAATTTTAATGTATACAACTATATCGTAATACAATTATTATTTTTCTTAAAGGTATTTATCAATAATTGCTTAAAATATGTTAAGAAATTTGTCTTTTGTTGGTAAATTCCTGTGAGTTTGTTGCATTTTAAAACTCACCAAAAATCACAAAATCTGCCGTAACTCGGCTATTTTAACAAAAAACCCGATGTCCTTTGGCACACATATACTTTCGATGTTCCCAATTCGGAAAATGCTTTTGAAAGGATGAAAATCCTTACAGGACACGAGTTATAAAGATTTTTTTGTATAGCGAAAAATTGCTATATCTCCGCTGTATCCAGTCCGATCGTTGCAAATCTTATGCCAATCGGCGGCTTTCAATGAGGGCTATTTGTTGACCAAAGGACATTAAAATCGTCCTCCTACTTTTCGAGTAAAGACGGATTTTGTGTTTTGGGTAGCATTCTTATACAAAATCGGATGCCCCTGAAAGTATGCATCAATTTTAATTTTCGACAGTTGCACTCAGATGACGTCACACGGTTTTCTCTCAAATTTTAGTCGTTTTTAGACAAATTAAATAATTAGTGCAGCTATCTGTTCTTAAATTCTGTTCGCCTGATATGTGGTGGGTGGTTTTAACCAAATTTTGGAAATCAAAAGCAATTTTTGTCGTTCATTTCCGTTTAAGATCCTGGGCTCTATTGATAGTTCATGTTGGATATAGCTTTCTGCATTATCCTGTCGATGCTTTACTATTACGTAGATGTACTATATACATTTTAGATTTATTCCTGCATAAAAAATAAATAATGTATTATAAAAAAAAATTATTATATGTGAAATAGTTACCAATCGTTACACCTTTATCTTTATTTTAGTCCTTGCATTGCTTCTTATCCAGTCATTGGCTTAACTCCTGGATATTGTAAGTTGCTGCTGATTCTGCCATCTAAGAGCTCCGTGGAAATCTGTTAAAGATATCACAATTAGAATGTATATTCTATGTTATTATTTTGCTGAAGCTTACCTTATTTTTACTCGTTATTAGGAACAATGGTAAAGGAGAAAGGAGAAGTTTATGGACCTGGCTAGAGTCAGAAAAAGAGTTCCACAGAAATTGGTATTTGGGTATCGAATATTATGACCTTATAAATGTACAATTATTAAATTTGGCTTTCAAAATTACAAACACGTTCGTCGGGCAATGAACGCGCATGCGCAAAGACATTTAACAATCCAAAGGAAAAAAACAACAGCTTATTTTGATTTAATTAAGTTGATGGGGGAGGTGGGGCGGAGATATAGCTCAGTTTGACTCAGCCACTGAATGCGAAATGCTGGATATAAACAAAAACATATTGCCAATTGCAGTTTGTAGCAGCAAAAAGAACCAAAAAAAGATATATAAAGAGAGAGAAGAGAAGGGGTAATAAAGAAACCACATGCCACATTCTATTTACATTTGTCAAACAAACTCTCCAAATGGATGTTGGTAGCACGAGTACCCCTGAAACAAAAAGATCTGTTCACAATTTAAATATAACCAAATATATATATATAAAATATATATATCGAAAAATGGGAATTGCATTTTGAGGGTTAGATAAACCTTTTTTCTGTTGGTTTTTTTTAAGTGAAATGCAAACTGTTTGCGGTGCGTTTTTTGAACCCTTCGCTTCTCTCTCTCTTCACTCTTTGAGGTTATTTGACACCCAACTGCTCTGTGTAACTGTGTTTGGATGTACGTGTGTGTGTGTGTGTGTGTGTGGACCACAGTTTGCGCTGGGCACATTTTGCTCTTTGATATGCCAGACAGGTAGGAAAAATAAAAACAGTTTTTAGGTGTTATTTAAATGATGCTGCTGCACCTCGTATTTGCTGTGTGTGTGTGCGTATGTGTGTGTGTGTGTGTGTGTTTTTGCCATAACTTTCATTTGTTTAAACATTGTTTTTCCTGGTTCAATGCTTTCGCTTTAATGTTAAATTGAATTGTTTATTTATTTGTGTTTTTATTTTTTGTTATTCCTTATTTAATTGACTCCTTTGCACTTCCCCCAAACAGGGACAACAAATATAACGCATACGCCGCATATTCCCAAGTATTTGTACACTGACTCGTACTCTCAATTCTCAGTACTGTATACTCATTTCTCAAATCTCAATTCTCTGCTATTTTGGGGCTTGTACTTGTCTCTTAGTATATTTTGTTATTCGCAGCACGTTTCAGACACCGCAGCACGTATTAATGAGCAATGCGCCGCCTTTCCCCTCAGCAGTCCCGCCCTTTTAATGCATAAACTTTACTCGTCTTCTGTACACTTCTCCTGCTTCCATACTCTGTTCTCCTCATCTCTCTCTTTGCCTTCCTTTCGTCTTATTGCATGCAAATATATTACGATATATATATATCGCGTCAGTTCGCTCTATAGACAACAGTTATGGCATTTAATGGTTAAAACATGCAGCACTTATCATTATACCCTGTACAAAATTGTGCTTAAGGGTATGTCCAACTAGAGGCGGAACACGTGTGTTGCTTTAATGTTGTGTATGGTGTGGGTGTGTGTGTGTGTGCGGGTATGTGGTATATGTTGTTTAGCTTTTATTTCAGGTATAATTTCCTGCAACCCTTTTGCTCTAACAGTTTCTAGGGTATCAGCTGCTTGTTCATTTTGTATATGTTTTCTAACCAAGTGCAGCTGCAAATACGCTGAAAATAAACAGAATAAAATTTCAAAATTAAAAATTAAAGAAACAAACAAAAAAAAAAACACTGTTAAAATCAAGTACGACAGGCACTTAAAAGCTCTTCATTGTGTGATACATGGGCTGGGCGAGTCAGTGCTGCTTCAAGGGTATAAGAACTTGCAACTTGCAACTTCCGCCTGCTGAGCGCCACACCCACTTCAAGTATATAGGCAAATATAAGTTTATTGTAAGCTAGTTGAAAGGTGTACAAATACAAGTATAACAATTTGCTGTGTATTGTTGCATGAGTTGCATGAGTTGTTTGAGTTGTGTCTGAAATTCCGCCTCAAGTACTAAAATCGTACTCATAAATGCACATTGATTGTCCGGACTGAAGGCAACATCTGAGCTCTAAGTTGTGAGCTGTGGACTGTGGATTGTTGTTTGTGATGAATGGGCATTGGATATTGGATTCAATACCCAAAGAAGTTGAAACCACAGAGCAGTTTATCCGGTCGCCGGATACGCAGAATGCCATACTGAAAGACAGACATATCATCAGCGACATTCATATCGAGAGCCATTAGCTTTTCAGCCGCCAGCGGATGCCAAGAGCCGAATGTACACGCGGAGTTCATCTATGAAATTGCATTAGGTTAAAGTTGATTAAAGTAATGCCAACAACCAATACTTCCTACCTCCTTGCTATAATAGTGACAGCGTCCATTGAGTCTGGTGGAGGGCACATATTCTACAAAGTCAACCTGCGGGCAATAGGGCAAAAGCAGTGCCAGACCTGTGTATAGTAAAAAGAATCCGAAAGAGCTTTAGATTGAGCTAAAAAGGATGTTTTTCTTTACAGGAAAAGCTTATACTTACCTATAAATCCAGAACTGGGCGGATTACGGCGTATGGCACGATTGCCGGCAAACATTTGTAGGCTTTGCCAGAGCCGCCAAATCGAATGGGGATCAATGAGAAAGGCACGTGATTTGGGATAACGCCGTCTGTATATCTCATAGTTGGTAAAGAGATCATAGTCCGCAGTTGTTAACCAATCCTCCAGAGTGCCGTTAAAACGACCTGGATCCCACGCAGCAATTGTCACATTACGAAATATTGGCGCATGGGCAAAATCAAACTCGGGTTTTGTCACCACCTGGAAACGGGCATTGAGCAAAGATTAAAGCAAATGCACATTGGGGGATCGTTGATGGGGAACGGAACCTACTTGAGAATTCACGACACGTATTGTGGTTTTGCTGCCAACATCCACTTCATGTCCTCGGGTCGGTGCGTGATTGAATCTCATAACGATATCGTGTGTATCTATTGGAATTAGAGTAGACAGTTGGACAGCCAGACAGAGATCAATCATTAAATTAGTTCTCTTCCGCTTCACGTGGGGAATTATGTGACACTTCCACTTACCTATAAAGCGTCCCAACTTGGAGCCAGCCAGTGAACCGGCACTGGAGACAATTGCACACGTTTTAATGCTGCTCGCATTAGGAAAGAGTTTCTGCCGCGGAAAGAGACGTCCAAAGGGTAACTTATTGAAGGGTGGATCCTTGCGACGTAGCACACGCACACCCGCCTCCATGACCAGACAAGTTGACGGATAATACTGCTCCTCAAAGCTGTCTCCAAATACGGGCTTATAGTCCACATTATAGTGATTGGATTCATTCAACGACTCGCTCATGGCACGCTCAAAGGTCTGCACAATACGCTGCCGGAAGGAGGCGGTCTTATTGTGGCATTGCTCTGCATACTTGTCGTGACAAAGATAGAGTTTGGGGCTGAGCGTTAGCTTTGTGTTCTTGGACACCTTAAGGCGTGGATGTGGTGCCAGTTTGGAGGAGTTAATCGCAGGACTCTCTCTGCTTTCCACAATGAACTTTTCATTGGGATTCCAACGTACATGGAACACGCTGCGGGGCAGACGACGCACAGCTACAAGAGAGAAGCAGGATAAGGAGTATTTACCACACTTGAGTTGGTGAAAAGTCACCACGATGTTACCTACCACTGCGCGTCTCGACTGATGCATTATTCACCTCGTTGCGTGCGGCAGTCTCGGCGTTTGGTTCGCGTATTCGCTGAGCTTTTACTGCAGTCGCCGTGGCTGTTGCTGTCGCAGTTCGCGTTGCCGGCGCCGCTGCGTCGTCGATTTGCTGTTGCGTTTGAATTATTAATGAGCAGAGCAGAAGGACGCTGATTAACGTTGCCGGCAATGTTGCCCTTCCTCCCACTCCAAATTGTTGTTGTTGTTGTTTTTTAACTTGCAACATTTTAAAACATTTTATTTTTTTGCGATTTTCTTTTTTTTTTTTCTCTTTTTCCTTTAGCCAAGTGGAATTTCAGTCACGTTTTAGGGCCTGGAAACGTTTGAATCTACGAGAAGTATATAAAAACTGTAAGCTTTTGAGCCAAGTAAAAAGGCTATTAACATGTCCAAAATTGCTCAATGTAATTATTTATTTATTGCTGCAGAGTCTAAAAACGTGTTTCAGCCTCAACTGATTAACGTTTAAGTTAAAACAAGCACTTAACCATCAGCCAAATTCATTACCATTAACCATTTACCATTTACCTTCTCTATAAGCATATAGAAACTTTATATGAAAAGGCTAAAAGCCTCAATAAATTGTCCTTAAAATGATAATATATAATAGTCAGATATAACCTCAAATAATATATGTTCAAAGTTGTAACAAAATTTCCATTTGGTTTGCTGCAGGCAACAATTTGGTGGAAACTTTAGATATAATGATTTCTGCTTTATTTTCGTGTTGGAAAAGTCAATTGGTAAAATTGGAAAAGTTACAGTTAACAGTTACTGCAGAGCCTTTGATATTTTACCCTGTGATAGAGAGAAGTCCTTCATAACACTTGCAATTATAGTCCCCCTCTGTCGGTTCTCTTTCGTGTATAACTCTCTTAACCTCAATCTACTTTTTAATGATAAAAGATTAAACCAAAGTCATTAGCTGATATTAGATGTACCACAACCCTTTTCTTTATGTGGTATTAACCAAAAGATACACTAATTACCAATTTCTCCTCACAAATGGTCAAAAAAGTTATGTAAAAAAGACACGAAAAGAATGTCTTATAGCAGAAGATTGATAAACATTAAAATCTACAACTTAAACGTATTATAAAAACCTCCACAGAATCTATATACTGATCCTTAACATCACTTGCTTTTTAATCACACAAAATGTGGCTTAAACCTCGACTTACCAAAAAGCTTATCAAGTATCCAGAAACCCTAAGGGAATCGTCGCTATCTGCTGGTTTCTTCTACCAGTACATTCTTCATCCAATTAAATCTCTTCTAAAGTCAAAAAACTAATTTAAACAGTAACATTTCACACTTAACACAATTTCCAACTGCCTAATAACAGCTTGTCTAAGCCGTATACCTGAGCTAATTGAGTTCTACTACCAATTGTATTACCAATATGCACATTGATTTTTATATTCAAAAGCAATTTGCCGCCAATTTCAATTATAATTTGACCTTTTTGTTGATGTTGAAATTTGCATGTGGGTTTGGTTGTTCTGCTTAAGGGTTACAGAGTTGTTTTTGTTCTTTACGTGTGACTTATTTAAATGATGTGTCAAAGAGCAACATGAAGTACGAGTATAAAGCCGTGTTGCCTGTCAATTTATTACAAGGTGTATATATAATACTCAGTATATTTGTATGTGAGTGTGTATGTGAGTGTGAGTGTGAAAAAGGCGGCTAAAAACACATTTGATGCTCTTGTTGTTGGCCATAATAAACATACAACTGAACAGAGCTCCACTGAGCTGAGCTGAACTGAGCTGAGCTCTGTCTGACATGGCTAAAACAGCCGACAGTCGTGTTATTTGTAATTAGTTTTTCCACACGTATTTTGTTATTTTTGGCTCACAGCAGTTATGCCTACTGCCTATCCCCTCCCCTCCCCCCTCTTCACAGTCTACCTTATTTAACCCTTTTTTCATTTTCATATACAACATGGAAGGAACGTAGGCAAAACAAACCGCAAATTCAACCGCAACGGAACAAAAACAAGTTGAAAAATAAAAAAAAAAGCGAAAACTGAAAACCGAAAAAGAAAACAGAACTTTGGGCCAAGTTGACCGTCAGCTCGTTAACGTTAACGTTTATCCGTGTGGCCTGTGCAAATATTTGGACAGTTTTACACATAAACACACACACAAACACACACCGACCGCAGCACAACAAACATTGCACATATACAAACATATATATATATATATATAGAAAAAAAGGTAAAATGCGTACCCGTAGACTCGCACTTGGACTTGGATTTCGAGGTACACGCAATGGTAGCAAACAGCAAGCAGCAGGTTAGCAGCCAAGCGGCAAGTGGCAGATGGTAAGTTGTAGCAGGTGGCAGCTAACAGTTAGCAGTTATTAGCCAAGTGGCAAAATGCCCACATCCGTTTTTAGCGCGTTATCCGCAGCTCGAACTTTCCCTTTCGCGAGTCGAAACGAATCTGAATCTGCGGCACAGTTGCTGCGACCGTAACACCTGAAGGAGGCCACTTCGGCAGCTGCCACACACATCGTCATTGCCTGCCACACCAACACAAGCAAATGTACAAGCACAAACACAAACACAAGCAGAAAACATTGAGAACGACAAGCAACGAACCATTGGACCGTTGCCACGTTTACCCCCAAACGTCTAATTGCAACGCGTTTTTCTTTACTTGCCCCACTGGCAGTGCCACTGCCATTGGCTCTGCCATTTAAGTCTCAGTACGTATATTAAGGATATGGAAAAGTGAAAGTTTTTAATACCCGAATGGGACCAACAACAACAAGTCACAATACACGTTAACTTAATGCCTTTCATATTTTTCATATAGCTCCCAATCGGGTCAAATGCAAATTGCAGTCCAATGACACTGGCTGAAAGCGGAATTAACCCGTTCAAAATCACAGAATAATCCAAGCATTAGTTGCAGCTTAAAGTAACTTTTACTTTATAAGCTTTTAAGAGATTTACAAGGCACTTTTTACTGTCATTAAAGCAGTAAAAGCTCTTTAATAACGGCAGTTTCGAAATCAGTTTTAAATGCAAATATTTAAAGCTGTTTACTAAACTTAAGCTATATTTAAATAAGCTTTTTTTTCATGAATTAAGAAGCTTTTTGTAACTAGCTAACTAAAAGCAACAATTGACCAGCTGTAGTGCTGCAGTTTAAAGTTTCTTTCGCTGCAATACAACCAAATACTACGCATATGAATGTCCTGCGAAAGCTACATTCAGGCGGCTTTCAGGTGCTTTCAGTCTTTGCCCAGAATAAAGCTGACTCTTCAACTACTCAAGAGACAATTTGTAGACATGGAACTGGAGAGAATCTTAAAGTTCTTTGAGTTCATACACAAGTTTAACTTAATGCAACAACCTAAGTAGAAAGTAGTTTCTATTTGGTTCAACTCAACTAAGATCTCAATTGAATATTGATACAGTGAAACCACAAGGGAATCCTAGAACTGAAAGAAAGACAGAAAGGAAAGTACATGTTGACCTTTCACCTAAATATATAGCGTTGTATTTAAGTTTGAGGAAGACAGGAGCAGACGAGCTGCCAGCCAAATCTCAAAGGGATGCCTGCCATATGCAGTGACATTCCAATGAGATTGAGTAATGAGTTGACATTTGAATACGAGGGGCATTCCATAAGTTTCGTTTGAATGAAAGTAAGACAGACACTGTTCTCATATATATATGTATATATATTATGTGTTTTTCTTTAGGTTTTCTTTTTTGGGTTTTTTGTTTTTGTGGGATTTTGTTTTGTTTTCGTTTTGGTTTTTCTCTGAACAATAATTATTATTTGTAATCATTTTTATTATTCATCGTCATAATCATAATAATTTTTCTATACAAATACATTCAATAACAACAATTTTATTTTTTTTTATTATTTTTTTTTTTCATTTTTTCTTTTTGTTTTTTGTTTTGTTTTCACTTGTTCACGTTTACGTCATTGTTTAATTATTTTACAATTACCATAATTATGCCAGTTGTTTGCTCATTTATCTATTATAATTATAATTATTATTATTATAATTATTATTATTACTTTTCATTATTATTAGAATTATTATAGTTTAATTTTTGTTTTCTATTTTTAGTTTTGTTTTTCTTTTTTATTTGTTTTAAATCCTTTGACTGCTGCTGTTTAATAGGGGAAAGGAATAAGGATTTGGTTAGGCAGGTAAAATAAGGGCCAAGTTTGGGTTTTTATTTAGGGGGAAAGGGGCAAATGTTTCTTACGAAAGTTAAATCTTATTAAAGGGTTTTTGTGTTTTCTTTTTTTATAGTTTTTAATTTCTAATTTAAATCTTTTTTTGTTATTTTTTTTCTATGTTTTGTTGTTGTTAATTAACAAGTACAGAAGTTGATTTCAGTTGAGTTTTTGTTTGGTTTTTGTTTAAAGTTTTTAGCTGCATTTTTTTCTTTTTTTAGTTTTGGTTTTTTCTTTTGTTTTTGATTCCTTTTTTTATTATTATTATTATTAAGAATTTTACTTTTATAGTCTAACTAACAAACAGTTAGTTGGCAACTCGAATGGGTGTATGCGTATGTGTGTGTGAGTGAGTGTGAAGTATGTATGTGTGTGTGTTTGTATGGAGTGAAGGTTAGGGTGTACCTGTTAGGGTGCACATTGGAAATCCTCTGCAGGCGTTTTCCTTAATCAATTTTATTTTACTTTTCGTTTTTGGTTTTCCTTTTTTTTTTATTTTGTATTTAAATTTAAACTTGACTTAAGTTTTGTTGCTTTTTGTTTATATTTTATTTTATTTTATTATATTATATTTTTATTTTATTTTATTTTTTTTTTCTATTTTGTGCTCGCATTTTGCTGTTGATATCAAATCGCATGGAATTTCGTTCATTCGCTTGGCACATTTTCATTTTCATTTTTATTTTTTTTTTTGTGGCCTAAGAAATTTTGGTTTTCCCTCATATATATAATTTTTTTTCTTTTTTTTTACTTTTTTTTTTTAAAATTCTTTATACTCATTTTATAATAATTTTTGGTTTTCTTTATTTTTTTTACATACATTAAATAGTTAGGTTTGTTTTTGTTTTTTTTTTTTTGTAAAAAATAATTGCTACCTTGCCATAACATTTTTGTTTTTATTTATTTTAATTTATTTAAATTTTAATTTTTTTTCTTTTCAGCTGTTTATTGATGTTGTTTTGTTTTTTTTTTAAGAGCAGCTCGTTTCGTGTACAAAATTATTGTATATATTTTATTTATTATATATTTATTTGTTATTATTATTTTTTATTTTATTTTCAATTATATTTTCTGTGTGCTAATTTTGGGGGTTTTTTCTTTCGGCGCGAAATGTCCAAAAATGTTGCAAATGGCATTTGCTTATTAATTGATTCATTTGTACACAAAAAACTTTCAATGTGTATGTGTGTGTGTGTATGTGTGTGTGTGTGTGTGTGTGTGTCTGTTTGTATGTATGTGTGTGTGTTAGTGTGTGTGTATATATGTATATGTGTGACTGTGTCTTGTGTCTGTAAAGTAATTTCAAGTTCGTTTTTTTTTACTTTATTCATTTTTATATTTTATATTTTTTTTATCTGAATTCTCTTTAGTTTTAGCTTTAATCATTAATCGTTAATTATATATATATATATGTATATATATATAACATTATCATTGGCATTGGCATTACATGTTAACCACACCCCCAGCCCCCGCAACACTGACTGTACTCCTGCCTCTTCATTGATTGTTGCTCAGAGCACAGCATACGCTGCACTCAAAGGGGGGCAGAGCTCTTTCGGGTGTTTCTTTTACCCTTTTCTTCTTCTATTTTTTACTCTTTTTGTTTTTTGTTTTTTTTCTTTTATTGTTTACATTTAAATAAATTAACATTTAATTTATTATTAGGCATCTATTCATGTTAACTATATTATATATATCAAAAAGTTTTACAAAAGTACACAATAATTCATAACAATTTGCATATGCGCGCAATTTGTGCCAGCGGCTTTCTCGCTTTTCAAATGTGTGACTGTATGTTGGTGTGTGTGTGTTGTGTATATATATATATGTGTGTGTGTGTGTCTGTGTGCTTTGCTATCGCCTCGTAATGTTCGTATGTTTGTGGGTGTCTGTTATGTTTGTGTTTATGCTTCTATTTGACTTTGTCCTAAAAGAAAGACATAGCTAACTAGAGAGTGAGAGAGGAGTGAAAGTACACACACACACACACACACACACACACAAGACACACACATAGCAACACACACACATACATATATGAGCTAATTGTTAAATTTCAACAAAATAACTCAATTTTTGGATAGAAATTAGTAGCAAAAATCAAAAGGAAAAGAAATCTCTCAGAAAATTATTAAAACCGAAATTTGTTGCAAACTTATTATGTGTTGTCTGTGTGTGTGTATGTGTGTGTTGTGTGGGTTGTGTGTGTGTGTGTGTGTATATACATAGGCAAATAGCAGGTTTCTTTTGTTGCTGTTGTTGTTGTTGTTGTATTGAGTAATTGATATGGAAAATGAGGAGCAATATATAACTGTTTTAGCTCAGGTGGGAACGAGTAGTTCAAATAGTTTTCAATGATTTTGTTTTGTTTTTTTTTTTTGTTAATTAATTTTCAAATAGAATTTTCTTTGTTGTTTTTTTTTCGTGTTTTGTTAAGAAGTTCAACTAACTCGTTTAAGGCTCAATGACACTACCCAAAGTTGGCCATAAAACAGTTGTTAACAGAAATATATATATATATATATATATATATTAGATAGAGAGAGAAGGGTGGAGTGTATAAGTAACAAAGAAAGAGAGAGAGAGAGAATTGCTGGCACTTTAAGCTAGTGTCATTGATTTACTATTTGTATAACGTTTACATTTTGTTTTGTTTTTTTTTTTCTTATCATTTTTTCTGTTAACTACAACAACATTTAACATGCCACACTAAATGGTGCTGCTCCAACTCGAAAATATATATATATATATCTATATGTGTGTGTGTGGAGGATATATAGTAAACAGAATCTGGGGGTTATCAGTACTGCCTGCAGTGCCTTAACCATTAAATGAACTCGCACAAAGAGAGCATAAGAACAGGGAAAGAAGTGGCGGACAAGAAGGAACTGAAAAGTTTTTGTGCTGTTGAAAAATTTAAAAAAAAAAAAAAAAGAACAACAACTCGCTTTAAGTGTTAAGTGCGGCGAGTGGTACGAAAATTACACACAGAGAGAAAGAGAGAGAGAGATAGAGTGTGGGTTGGGTGGTGAGTTTGGTGAAGTATTTCAGTAAGTTGAGTGGTGAGTAGTGAGTGGTGTTGGTACGATTAATGCTTAATTCAATAGGCAATTAGTTAATATACCAAGTACATCTAATCATTTTCTTTTATATCATTTAGTAACTAATTATTCTCATATACATATACATATATATATATATGTATATATATATATATATATAATACTTATAATATACCATAATGTTGCTGCTTCTTTCTTTCTTGTTCTTGTTGTTGTTGTTGTTGTTGTTATTGTTTGCCTATAGGTTCAATTTGTGTGTATTATTTTTTCATATTTTCTTTTATCATTTGCTGCAAGTATTTACGATAAATTGTTATTTATAAATATATATAATAATATATATATATATATATATATTTATTTATTTATATATATATATATATTTGTTAATGTTTATATATACGCTACATAGAGTTAACTTTATTACAAAAATTATTATTATTTATTTAATATTATTATTATTATTATTATTATTTGTATGCACTATTTATATAGTAGGTATGTTGTTGTTCTTTTTCTTTATCTGCTGCTGCTGCTGCTCACTTTTCTTCGTTCACTATATCTGTTGTTGCTGCTGCTTCTTCTTCTTTTTCATACAAACAGTTACATATATATATATATATATTTGTATATATATATATATATATATATATATCTAGGCTATAACTTAGCTTCACTTCCTTTCTAAACTCGTATAATAATCGTATGCAATTTGCTGTTTCTTTTACTGCTTGACTTTCTCTTTCTTGACTTTCTTTTCTTCTTCTATGTTATTTTATGAACCTTAAAATTTAATTTTACTGTGCGCTTTATATTGTTTTTTACTTCATTTTTTGGTTTTTTGGTTATACAAATTGTTTTTTTTTCTTTTTTGTTTTGTTTTGTTTTGTTTTATTTTATTTATTTAAAAACTAAATAAAGACAATCCTTAGACACATTTTTGGTTGTTTCATCTTCATCTTCATGTTTATATGCTACATTATCATTTTTAGCTAATTCTGCTTTATATTTCGTTTGTCATTTTTGTTTTATTTTCTTTTGTATTTTCCTTTGTTGACTATATTTATATTATTTGATTTGTTTGTAAACTAATTATATGCAATTAATTAAAGTTCTTTTTTTTTATTCTCATGTACTTTGAAAGTGGTTTGATAAGCGGCCTATATGTCAATGTGTGTGTGTGTATGTGTGTGTGTGTGTGTGTGTGTGTTTGTATGTGTGTCTGTGTATGTTGCTGTATACATATATATATACAAATATATGTGTGTGTGTGTGTGTTTATTTAGTTTCTGTTTTGAAATTTCTTTAGTCTAGTTGTAAATTTCATTTTTCATTTTCCTTTTGTTTTGTTGTTTTTTTGTTTTTTTTGTTGTTTTCGTTTTAAATTTTCCTTTTTTTGTGTGTTTCTTTTAGCTAGCCTAAAATATTTTTTATCTCATTTTATAAGTTTATAACTATATTTATGTTTTTTTTTATGTATTATATCCATTTCCATTTGCTTTTCTTTTCATCTCATTTGAATCTTTTGTTTGCTTTCGCTCTTTCTTTCAATTTGGTTTCTTTTTATATATATTTTTTGGGTTTTGCTCCATGTTTTTCGTTTTAATGTTTACCTAAAAAACCTATTTTTGTGGCAGTTGTTTTTTGTTTAATATTTAAATATTAATATTCTTTGTTTCTAGTTGTAATAAAATATGCTATTTTTTTGGTTTTTAATTTCGTTTTTTTTTTTTGGTTTTTGTTTATGTTAAATAGAGATTTTTTTTTATATAATTTTATTTACTTATTTTTTGGTTTTTGTTTATGTTTTTATTTTTGTTTTTGTTTTTGTTTTGTTATTCATATTTGGTTTGTATTTATATATTTATTTCACTTGAAAGAGGACCATAAATATTTTAAAGTGTTTTATTATTATTTTCATTTCATTTCATTTCATTTCATTTCATTTTCCATTTGTTTTCGTTTCATTTTCAAAAATTCTACTGCTGCTTTCTCTTACTCTCTTTTCGTTTCATTCTCTCTTATCTATCGTTATGTGATTTTCATTTCATTTTCATTTATTTCTATAGTACGAAATACAATTTAATGAAATATTTTCTTATTTTTTTTTGTTTTTTGTTAATTTGTTTTAATTTTTTGTTTTCATTTGTTTTGCTTGCATATTCATATGCATTGCATGTATATGTGTGTAACTGTGTCTGTATAGGTTTGTGTGCCTATGTGTGTGTGTGTGTGTGTGTGTGTATGTGTATGTTAGGTTGCATATTGCATGCACTATAAGGCGCCCATTGAGATGGTTCCTTGGCATTGGAGCAAAGTGTTCCATCTTCGCCACCAATCGTTTATGTTGTAGTTGTAGTAGTAGAAGTAACGGTAATTTCTATCATCTCTATCTCTAGCACTATCGTTATCTTTATCATTATCATTATCATTATCATTATCATTATGTTTATCTTTATCTTTATCTTTATCCCTATCGCTGCATATTCGTATTCGTATTTGTTGTAAGTCTCTATAATTAGGTATCATCTCTCGACAAACTCGTCTTGACGCTTTTAACTTGAATTTACTTCTCCTGCTGCTGCTGCTGCTGCTACTGCTGCTCCTGCTAATCCTTAAGATTCTACACCCGACCTTATAGCTTCTCCCTGGCCATGCCCACGCACAGGCCCACGCCCACGCGCAAGTCCATGTCCATGCCCATGCCCATGCCCATGACCATGCCGCTGTCCATGCGCATAGCCATGCCCATGTCCAGGCTAGTGTCAATGACCACGACCAACACCATATTCTCGTCCAGGCTCTATAGCTGGCAGTGTAACTTGGACATCCGTTTCCTTTGCCGTCTCGCCTGCAACTCCTTGGGCTGGCGCCTTGCAACGTCTGTTGATTGCCACGTCTACGACAGATAGAGCTGGTGCTGAGACCAGAACTACTAGTCGTATTGGAGGAGCCTTGATTGGCCAGTAGTTCGTGGCAACTGGCCTCACAGTCAACGCGACTTGTGGCACGGGCACGGAAGCAACGCTGTCGCGCCGCGCCACAGCTGCTTAGCAGACCGAGCAGAGCGCTCAGCCAGACGAGCAGCTGCGTTGGCGGCGACGGCGCCACACCGGATGCATAGTAGGGTATCTCACAGCGGCTGCTCACCGATGGCACCGCGGCACAGCCGTCAGAGAGCGCCAATTGGGGCAGAACACTGCCCTCATCCATATCATCATCATAGTAGTAGATGCTGTCATGGTGCGCATAGTAGGTCAAACGCTCCAGCAGCTCCATGCCCGTGCCCAAGCCCGCCAGGCTGACATTCCTCAGCGCCAGCGATACACTCGATGCACGCGCATGCTCGCCAGGCGGTGAATTCATCGTCAATGTGATGTTATGCACCCGGCGGCCACTCGTCGTTCCATTCGACAATGTCTCATTGCCCGCCTGTTCTGTTGCGGGTGCAAAGTCCGGGCAGATGGTGCATAATCCTGCACTGGGTCCATTGCAGTAACTGTAGCAGCAGTCCTTGGGGCCGTAACTTGATTTCTTCAGCTGCTCACCGGTCTCGGGTATATTTGGATCTGCAAAAGGTTTTCAAGGAGCAAGCATCAGCACAATATCTCAGGTTCTCCAACTGCATTCTTCACTGTGTGTATGTGTAGGTGAATAGGTGTGTAGATGTAGGTGTAGTGATATGTATGTGATCCTATGTGTATGTATAAATGTCCCTTTAAGGAAACGTTTCTCCCAATTCTTCCTATCCTATTGACATCTTCCTTCATTTCATTCCATACTTAAAGCATTTATCCTTTAGATTTTCTTCTGCTTAATTCTCCTTACAGTTCTTTCCATGTTGATCTCTCATATACTCGAACAAATCACAAAAAAAAAACACATAAAAATAGAACACAAAAATATCACACAAAAAAAAAAGAAAAGAAAAACACATAATACCTTCCAATAAGAAGACAAAACAAACGAAAGCGCGAACAAAGCAAATCACATAACAGATATCAAAGTAAAATATAAAAGATATATAAAAGAAAATAATTATTAAAAAAGAAGAATTCTTCCTAAAAGAGTTGCCTCAATGAGCTACAGAGACAACTGACTATTCATTGAAAATATTCTCCCTAGACAAAGTTCTTCACATGGAACCTAACACCGACTCTATATTGCATTAAAGCTGTGTTTCTTTCTAGGCTTATGTTGGGTTACCCCTTAAATTAGGTTACCCCAGTATAAAATTGTTATATGTTCAGATTGGAGACTCACCTAGGCATGAAAATGTCGGTTCTCCGGCATATTGGGTGGGCAGCGCAGGGGCGCGATCGGCGGGCAGCAGATAGGGGCACTTTTCTTCTACTATGTGGCACACCTTGAGGCAGGGTCGAATGCGGCGTCGCCTACGGAACTCTGCCTTGCGTGTTGATCTATATATAAGACAGATAATGAATATATATATATATATATCTATATTTATCAGAGTTAGGTATAGGGACTCACCTCTTTTGTAGTTTTGATATCACTGGATCCGCAGCACTGGGATCCGCATTATTGGCAGTCGATATGAAATTATTGAATTGTTCATTTTGTGGCTGAGCAGTTGCTGCTGCTCCTTCTACTCTGCTGTTTATCAACGTTTTCGTTTTCGTTTTTGTCTGCAGCTGTAACTGATTCTTATTTAGATTCTGATGCTGTTCAATGCCAACAACTTTATAGAATGTTTGTGCCACATTCGCTTCGTTTTGCAACGCTTTCGCATTCGCATTTGGATTCACATTTTGTGGCCTATTGTTATTGTTATTGTTGTTGTTGTTGTTGTTGTTGCTGCTGTTATGGGGCTCATTGTCCTCGTTTTCATGCTGTTGATTAATCTGACGCTCGTTCATGTTATTGCCGTTATTTGATTTATTATTATTGCTGATTAATTTCTGAGATTTATGCTTGATGCCGCCCGTGCCATCGCTCCCAACAACCACAATAACATCACCACTGGCAACACCACTAACTACACTACCACCATCACTATTAGCAGTAGCAGTAACAGCAGCAGCAGCAGAGCTAACAGCAGCAGTCGCAGCAGAAGCTACACTTGTCGCAGCGCGTTTACTCTTTCCCCCTGTTGCCGCAGGCGTCGTTGGAAAAGTTGCGGCAGTTGCCCCTTTGGCAACGAGGTCATCGGCTGGCAGTGGCGCTGGCGCTGCATCCACATCCTGTGGCTCAGCAAAATACGGCACCAATGTACTGCAGACCCATCGTCGATAAGCCTCCTGCAAATATATATATATATAATATATCAATGTAAATATGATTAGTTGGTTGCATGCAACAGGAGGAAGCCTCAACTCAATCAATGAACTCCAATCAAATCACATTTAATGCCACAACTAATCCACAAGCAGACAACTGCATACAGATTACACAAGTGATTTTAAAGTGTGACCAGAGTGTCGTAACAACAATATATCAGCTTTAAAGCTACATAAAATTTAATATACCAAAGAGACAGAGAAAGAACTATAAATTAGTTTAATTGAACTTGATTAACAATCAACTAGTGTGTGCTGACTTTCAGCAAGTGTCATCGAAAGATAAAGCCTTCGAAATGCCCTTTGTATTGGCCAATAATACGTTATGCGAAAACCGAAATCGAATTGCATTCGATTTATCATTGAGTTGCAGACTCGACAGCCTCTGGCTGAGTGCAACTTTTGGCATTGGTCAAACAATTAGGTTCACTGAATGCAACTTACATTGCGTATATATGATTTGCATGTGTGTGTACATACATATACAATATATATATATATATATATATGTATACACATTTATGTGTTTTGTGTTGAAGGTTAATTAAATTATTGCTGTGTTTACGTTTTGAATTTGAATTTGAATTTGAATTTGAATTTCTGTTTGTTTCGCATATAAATAATTGCCATAATTGATTTAGACAATCAACGTTGCACTTTCTCTCAATTTGCAACATTTTGTTGCACTCTTTCCCCATTTGCTCAAGACTATGCAAATATTTATTTGTTTGTTTCCTTTAAAACGCCTCCAGGCACAACCTACACACACACACAACCTAAAAACAACCTGCAACTGACCTTCAAAATGAAATTTTTAACTCACAAAATGTCTTCTATATGCTATAAAAGTGTTTGTGATATGCAAATATACAATCGAATGCACAAGACAATACAACTACACACACACAAACACACACACGCACACACACACATAGCTATACAATCATAGACAGATACACAAAGAAGGGATGACGAGGAGGAGGAGCAACAACAAAATGGAATCTTGTGGTTTTACAGCAAATGGAATCTGCATAGAAGTTGGCAGTTTATCCTTGTGGTATTTGCAACCAACACACCTGCAGCACACACACACATACACAAATATATATATGTATATAAAACAAGCAGAAATCAAATTCATAAAACAAATTCCCCCCGAAAAAAAAAATAATATTTATATATATATATATTTTTACTCTATCGCAACGAAATATTTGCTGACAAATCAAAGTGCAGGCAAGCAATATCTAATAAAAAATAGAGAAAGAGAGAGTGTATGGGAAGTGAGAGTTTATAATATAGCATAGAAACGGTACATATATAGTATGTATAGCATATTTTTGCTTTAAGCAAGAAATTCCACTTAAAATCTAACAATTTCTCAGTGTAAACATAAAGCAAAACGATTTGTAATTCGAATGAGAAGCTAAAAGTGTTTTACTAATAAAATCTTTGAATTTTTTTCGCATAAATTTCAAATATTCTACAGCAAATGACTGAGTGCATTGCTAGCAACTAGTGCTATCCTGCTCACACACTTACGCATACAATAAACATTTGATCTGTAGCCTTTGTGTTGGCAGAACAAGAGTTAAGCTAAGGCCAACAGCTGTTCTTGCTGTCCTGCTTATACACACAGTACACAGAGCTCTGTTGATCTTAGCAGCGTCTGTTAAGCTCTGCTTAGCTCACTTACTGCAGGCTTAAGCATTATCTGTCCTGCTCACACTTTAGCTAGCCTGTTGATGCTAATTGGGCAGCACTTGCAGGCAAGGAACAGTGTATACTAAGTTGTCAACTTCTGCATACTAATGGGCTGCACTTGCCTTACTTAAAGGGCAAATTTTCTCTTCCAATCTCAAACTACAACTAGTGACACTTTATGAAGCTGCTGTTCGATGCAATATATGACAAATTAGTTTGATATTAGATCATACGAAGTAGAGTATAAAGAGCGCATGGAAGAGCAGGAGAGAGAGAGACAGAGAGAGAGTTCATAAAAGCTTTAATCAACAACAGATCACATATAGGTTTATATAAGAATAAAGAAGTTAATCAATTTTAAAGGACTTTCGCAGTGCTTGACTGTGATTGCGTGCAGATTGATGTAGAGCAGAGCATTATATACTTATAGGTGATATATGACACACACACACACACACACACACACACTTGAAGATATATATATATATATATATATATGGTTAGTACTTTGTACTCCTCAATTACTGTAGCCTATGTTACCACACACACACACACACAAAGAGACCTCCACATGTGAAATGACACTGTGAACTGTATACGAGATGCTGATGCTTTTGGCAAGAACAGGCGACAGCCGCAACCACAGCGACAGCCACAGCCATAGCCACAGCCATGGTCGCAGCAGGTTGGCAAATGGCATGGAACATGCAGTGGGGGGGGGGCTTGGTGGTGGTCGAAGGGAGGTAAGGTACTGGGTTGGCAGTTCGTTATCTTGACATGGCCATAAAGAGACGGGGCAAAAAATTATTATTTAATTACAAAAAGTATTTTTCATTAATGGGAGACAGTCGCGAGCGGCGTTGGCTGGCTTTTTAGCCAAAATGAGAACAAGCAAAAGGGAGCAAAGAGAGAGAGTTGAAAAAACTGAGTAACAAACTGAATATAAAGTGCAAGAAGAAACTTAAAAACAAGGGCAAAAGGTAAAGTGCAGTCTTTAAGGTGGGAAAGAAGGGAGAAGGAGGAGGGAAGAGGTCAAAAACTAAAGGTGGCAACTGTCAACAAGTCGCACAACTCAGTTAGCGGCATGCAGCAAAAGCACAAATGATAAAGAGACAGAGACAAAGACAGAGAGAGAGAGAAAACAGAAAGCTTAATTAGAGGCAAAGGCAAGTAAACAGTTTAAGTAAACAATTCACACTCACACACATACACATACAATAGATAATATATATATATATGTATGTATGTGTGTGTATGTGTGCGATGCTGGTGAAATTGAATTTTACATTTAATCGAATTTAAATGGTTTTTGCCACAGCTGAAAATCACATTTAACGATTTACCATTTACCATTTACCATTTACCATTTTCGGTATAAAGGCCGAGGGCATTAAGTAGATATAGTCCTACAGATAAACCCTAGCCACATCTCAATCTGTGCTGCCTTAAACCAACCTTCTGACCTCTCCTCCCCCCTCTCTCTCTCTCTCTCTCTCTCTTATGTCAGCAGCGGCAGCATATACGCATCTTGTCCAGTTGAGAGCCCACAAGGCAACTGCAAAATCCATTTAAGCTGCGCCTTCATTTAAATGCCAGGCGCAAAAGTCATTCACTCGCAGAGCTGGCACAGACACCGCAGACACCCGACACCCTGCATCCTGCAACCCTACACCCCCTTAAACCCGACACTCTACAATCTACACCCTACTCCCTACCCTCTCCCCCCATAATCAACCAACACAGTCATCCAATTCTATCCAAAAACTCGACATTCGACAACAGCCGCTGCTACTGTTGATTCCATTGGAGTCTGAGTCTGTGATATGCCTCCATGGCTTTATACGTATGCCAGAATTTCGTTTTCGTCCATTACTTTGACATGCACATGCAGAACGGAATGAGCTGATGGACGGATAGGCGGACAAATGGATAGAGACACACTCACACACAGAAAGATAGTTGGAATGGGAAATGGAGGAGTATGGAGTGAGAGAGAGAGAGAGAGAGAGAGAAACAGACAGCCGTGACCGGGACACCAAGCTATGCGACGTATTGATGTGAATCCGTTATACTCATTCCCAGTTGATGTTTCAGGTTGAAATCCTTTAACCTTACAACAACAACAACCACAAAACGAACAACCAAAGCTGTATCTACTCTCTCCATTTGCATACTATATATCCCGAACCTGGTGTAACCCCTTTTTGTGCATGTGTGCGTTTGATTGGCTGTGTGGATTTTGCATGCTGTACGTGCTATGTGGCATATATGTGGATGTGGATGGGGGCAGCAGCAGCAGCAAGCAGGCAGCAGCCAAGCGGCAACCACTGACAGTTGAAGGTTTTGCAAAATATTGTAAAATTCAATATTTGGGTAATGATGCGGCGATGCGGCAACAGCAACAGCAACAGCAACACCAACAGCAACAGCAACACCAACAGCAACATTAACGACAACAGCAACGAGAACAACAACAGCAACAGCAACAGCAAAGGGGCAAGCAATATGAATAATGTTGCATGTTACACGACGTTATGCGACGTCACGCAGCAATTTAAATGATTTTTCAATTAAACAATTAATTAACGCATATTTATGATCTTTTTTAACAACATTTTCATTCACTTTATCTTGAATGCGAGTGTCTGTTATGTATGGCAAATGGATGAATTCAAAACCAATGAAACCTTTTCCATACAACAGCAACAAAGAAACGATTAATAACGGGACTCACACGTGAAACCCTTTTATACATATTTTGCAGCTGATTTGTAACATTTTGTTTAATCTTTAGCGCAAATCTTGCAACATTTAAGCAGTAAACCTATACAAAACCTTTGTCATGTACTACACGTACACAAGCAAACACACACACACACAAACACACACACACAAACACACACACACACACACACGTATATAGAAAGAATCACAGCACGCTGGGGCCAATGGCATTTAGAAAGTTTTTTAGCTCGTAAATGTTTTAATGGGTTAATGCCAGTGGGTTTAAGGTCAGAAGGTTGTAGCGTGTTTATATGAGATGGTTGACACACTAGAAGGGGAGAGGGGGAGGGAAGGGTGGCGAACTCTAAGACAACAAAGAACTTGGCCAAAATAGACAGAAACCATTGCATTTTTGGCTACTGTCAATGACCATTTCTTTTCTGCTTTAGCTCAAATAATTGAATTTCTTTTTATTATTATTATTATTATTATAAATACAAACACACACACAACACACACGCATAACACACTCACACACTTGCCATAAAAGTTAATGGAGGGCAAGAAGAATTGGTTTTATATTTGGCAAATCAAGCAGCAGACATTGTGGCCAAGGATTTACGAGTTGGAATACCGAACGATTTACGTTCTACGATGTATGTTAAAGGATGTTGGATGAACGATGTTGAGAATGTAGCATGTAGGATGAACGATGAACTATCATAATTTCATGTGCCATTGAACTTCGTTTAAGACAAACAAAGCAACAAAACAAAGCATCAAAGTCTCAAACTGTGTCCAGCGGGCAAATACTCACACTTCTTTATATATACACATATATATATAAATATATATAGCTATATATATAATAAAATAATAAAAATATATGTATAAATAATTTGTTTCTAGAAACGCTCACGTTTTAGTAGCACCCTCAGGGCACACAGGGGGCCATTCACAGTTGAATTTCGTCTGGCAAAAGGAGAGAAGGACAACGAGGCCAACACTGGCCAACACAAAATGGCTAAAAGAATATTAGTTTAACAGTATAAATAAACATAAAGAGCGTCACTTAAAGCACAAGACAGACAGAGAGTGAGTCTAGAGTAGAAGAGAGAAACAAGAGAAACATCAACAAAATACTTTTCCAAGCAAATATTAAAGCAAAAATTTGTTTTTGGGCCTTGTTAAAGTTGCAATTTAACTGTAAGAAAGAAGTTTAAGGAGAACCCTTGGAAAATGTGTAAGTTTGTTTTGGGAGAAGTAATTTTCATTATACTTTTTCATTTACCTCTTTCAACCTCTTTCTCTCTCTCTCTCTGTTTCATGTTAATTACAGTATAACAATTTGAATTGCATTGTTTTCGTGCACAATTTGCCTGTTGGCCTGTGTAAGCATTGACGACTGTACAACTTAATCAACTCTCTCTCTCTCTACCTCTCCTTTCTACACTTTCTCACTCTGTTTGTTTGCCTTTGCATGTTGTTTAGGTTAAACTTTAGTGCCTGATTCTTGACCAAAATGTACTACACTTATGGCTATAACATATAAACAGAAAAGAGAATGAGCAGCAGAAAGCAGCAAAGATTTCATGCTTCAAGCAGTTGGCCTTCAATTGCAAATGGACTTGGACTCTATGAGCATCAGCAGTAGTAGCAGCAGCAGCAGCAGCAGTGGTAGCAGCAGCATAAATATTTTATGGATTTCTAAGCGCAATCGCTGCTGCTACAATTTCGGTTTAGTTTTATTTTTTTTTTTTTTCTTTTTAGTGTGATTTTGCCAAGGGTAGCCAACGGTGGCACTCAAATGGATATCAAAAATAAAAACCCAAACACAAACCCAAACCCTAAAGCCAAGCCCCAGGACCATACCTCATACCCCAAACACAAAACCAAACCCAATCTTTAACAGAGAGAAACGTAAAGCACATGCCGTCAAAATGACCAACCGTAAAATGTTGTTGTGGTCATATACATGTATATATGATTGTATGCGTGTATGTGCCGTAAATGTATGTGTGTGCTATGAGAGTATTTTTAATACACTTTCACTTCGGTCAGCAGCGCGTTATGAAAACGTGACCGAATTGGTCAAAAGATTTGCTCTACTAAACAAACACCATATGCACTAGTCGTAACCTTACATATGGCCATATACATACATATATATATATATATATAAATATATAGTATATAATGTAATTGATATGACACACACACAAACTAGTCGTATGTATGCAAATAAGTTATGATTTGATTTGTACCATTACAGTAAATTTTATAACAACATAAAGCATTACAGCGACGCTCGAGCAGCTTCACTTCGATGTACACAGATATCTACTATATATATCTAGTATATATATATATATATATACTCAATTTGCATAATAGTCTGTATGCATGTATGTGTATGTGTAATAAAAGCGATTTTTGCACGCCTAGTGCCCATATACACCAGACAAATAGAGGGAGAGAAAGACTTTACTGTACTGCTGTTGCCCATAAAAGTATGCTATAGCATTTTGCTTTATAAGTTTTTGCCTTTTTTTTTCGTTGTTATCGTTTCACCGTGTTCAGTTTTGTTAAATAATAAATAATAATAAACGTTGATTTGAAATGTGTGTGTTAAAAAATTAATTCAAAATTGCAGCACTTGCTGATTTTTAATGGCATTTATATATGCTGATGCTGATGCTATATCCTCAAGCAGATTACGTACGTTTATTGAAAAAAAAAAAGGGTTTAAGGCCGCCTGCAAAACGTTAGCTTCAAGCATATTTAATGCAGCATTTAAAATGAGAATATATACATACAGTAAATCTATATGGAAAAGCTAACACAAACTATATGCTAACTCAACAATATATATTGAATGAGAATATCAAAAATATGGCAAAAAGTTATTTTTAACAAGTTGCCAAAGGACTCTAAGCTAGGATATGCAATGAGCGCTTTGTAGACAGATTTGCTACTGTTCATTTGACAGCTTAAAATATTTGTACAGTTTCTACTGATTCTATTGATTAAATTAATCAGTAAACTCTACGTTCTATACCAGCAAATGTTTAAACTTAAGTTAAAGCATTTAATAGACAGACTGTACATTTGGTTAAGAAATCCGTTTAAAGACATTAACAAAACTATAATTAAAACAAAACTTTATAACTCCATACATTAAGGAGAAACCTTCTACCATAATTCTAAGTGCTTTCTAATGTGTTTGCCCTGAGCCAATTGTGGGGAGAAAGTAAGTTGAGATATTTTAATGCAAATGCTAATTAAAAGCTAAATGCAAATGTTTTAACTGCTACTGCGACTATCTGTATCTCTCTCTCTTTCTCTCTTTGTGTGTGTGTTGCTTTAATATTTGCATAATTATAATATATATAAGATATATATATATATATATATATAATTATATATACAGTTATTTATGTGGTTAGTGTGCGATAATATAGTACCTATCGCACCTACATAATGTTTATACATAAATTCCAACACTTGTCGGGCTACATATCCGTCATAAACACAAGCTCAAAACTGGGCAAAAGCAAAACACACAAATAACACACCCACACACCCACACACATACTCTATACTGACACACACACAACCTTAAAATTTCACTTAAAAATGCAAATTTGACCAAGCGCGTTACAAAAACAAAATCCCGCATACACAATGCCTTGCTCATGCTTTATTTGTATGTATATGTATATATATATATATTTATATATATGTGTGTGTGTGTGTGTGTGTTTGTGTTTGTGTTGGGCACAACAACAAAGCATTAATAACACAGAAAAAAAACATAAGTAGAGCAGCAGCAACATCAGCAGCAACAGCAACAGCGGCAGGAGCAGCATCGTTGGTCACAGTAGGCGTATAAAGTACAGCTATAACCTGCTTCACCTACCCCCCTATACGCCCTTGCCCCTGCCCCCCCCCCCCCTTATTTGGCTACTGCCTCATACGACTGTTTTCCAGTTGACATTTCAACTGCCTTTTTTGTGTGCTGCCGAAAAAAAATTGCGGCTAAAAATTGTATCTGAAAAGTCAGCTGCAAATTTTTGCTTTATGTTTTTCAGTTTTTTCATTTTGTTTTTTTAAACAATTCAAGAATTTAATTAGCCCAATTTGTTGTTGAAATTAATGAGAATTTTATTGTGTTGCCAGTATAACACAGTGCTGCCGCCCACTGCCACCCACTGCCACCCACTTGGTCGCTTTTGTGTCTCTGTATGCGTGTGTTTTGGTGGCAATGTTAAAGCGCGAACAACTTAACAAGTTTGTGAGGGATTTTGTGGCTTTTAAATTTCTCTCAACTCCTCTGCCTCTCTCTATCTATCTACCATACTATGTGTGTGTGTGTGTGCAATGTATGCGTCGCGTCATGTCCGAGTAACATTCGAGTGCACGTACTCCTAAAGGATTCAAAAAGGATGCTTTAACTAAAGGGGTTTGGCTGGTTGCTTGGTTACTTGGTTGCAGCATGCAGCATGCAGCACTCGACAAAAAAGAAGATGACGAAGAAGACGTAGGTAACACGTGACCGTGTGGCAAACAAAACAAACGAGGCAATGAACCAGTATCCGCAATGCCTTGTAACCGTTGGCCGTGTTGCATGTAACATTGCAGCAACAACAACAACACCAACAAAATGAAAGAAAATACACCAAAAAAAAAAAAAACGAAAAGAAAAGAAAAACACAAAATGAAAATAACAGAGAAAAGCGAGAGAAAAAAAGCATATATAAAAGTTTATCCTTGGACCAAAAGCATTACTTAAGTGTGTATAGAGTGCGCTGTATGTGTGTGCGTGTCTCTGTGTGTGAGTGTGTGTGTGTGTAGAATGTATGTGCCTGTGTATTGGCTGTGCCTGTGCGCGCTTATTGCCATAGCCAATGCGACAACACGTGCCACAGTTGGTCAAGTGCGTTGACTGTGTGCATGCTGGTTAACAAACTAGACACACACACACACACATATGCACACAATCACATACGTGCATATAGAACAGGAAAGGACACTTTTACGCACAGTATAGAAAAAAGAAGAAAAAGCAGAAGCAGCAGCAGCAACAGCATAGAAAAACGCATCAAAGTTACTGCGTGCTGTAATTGTGTAGCTTAAAAGCATCAAATTGCCACTCGCCTGCAGTTTGTCATCAAAACTAAACTTTAC
Source organism: Zygothrica quintamaculata (assembly GCA_037044455.1). Classification (NCBI taxonomy): domain Eukaryota; kingdom Metazoa; phylum Arthropoda; class Insecta; order Diptera; family Drosophilidae; genus Zygothrica; species Zygothrica quintamaculata. Next base: position 225,602 of record JBAMBS010001064.1, read on the forward strand.
TTTTTCCCATTGTCATCAAATTGAAACCTGATCAGAGTGCTTCTATATAAATATATATATATATATATATATATATATATATATATTATATAGTATATTCTGCTAATGATAGAACACAGTTTGGTTAAGGTGTAAAAAAAGTGTGTAAACAATCCAAATTATAGATAATTATATATTGAAAAGGAGAGCAAAAACTCAGCTGATAAAGTGAACAATTTCAAAGCGTTCAACTTTAAGTGGAGTTAAATTTATATCAGTTGGCAACGCCAGCATAGTAAAACAAGTAAGAAGTCTGTAGTCGAGTGTACCCGACTACGAGAGCCCCTTTGCCTACATATACAGCCATACACACACATACTCATACACACACACAGTTCTGCACGTACTTGGCCATTGCGCGCGCCTTTTAGCCCCCCACGCTCTATAGCGCGGTACTTATTGTTGTATAACTTCCGTGTTTTTCGTTCAATTTTAACGAAACTCACAACGTAGATGAAGAATGGTCTACTTAATATGTGTGCGAAAACGAAATCTTATCGGTTAAAAATTGTACCTTATAATCGTTTTTTTCGATTTGTGGGGGTCAGGGGAGCAAATTGAAAAATCAAAAACAAACTTGCATAGCGTACGAACATAACAAATCTACGTTCCAAATTTCTTTGCTCTAGCTCTTATTTTGCGCGCACTACATAACCCCCCCCGGGGCCCATAACGCCACTTTTGATGATCTATAACTTCCGAGATTTTTGTTCAATCTTACCCAGACTTACAACATCGATCAAGAATGGTCTAATTATGATGTGTACCAAAAATAAATTTGATCGGTTGAAAATTATGCTTAATAATCGTTTTTTTCGATTTGCGGGGGTCAGGGGAGGAAATTCAAAAATCAAAAACAAACTCGTATAACCTAAGAACATAACGAATCTAGATTTTAAATTTGGTTGCTCTAGCTCTTATAGTCTCTGAGAAACAGGCGTTCATACAGACGGACAGACGGACAGACAGACAGACGGACAGGGCTAGATGAACTCGTCTTGTCGTCCTGATTCAGAATATATATACTTTATGGGGTCTCCGATGATTATTTCTGTGTTTTACATACTTTTGGATTTTGCACATTTCCAATAGCTCCGCTTTGCTCTTTTTTTACAAAAAGGCAAAGGGGCTAAAAACTGGAATTAAGTGCAATAATAGTTGCAAGAACTGATTATGCTTGAACTTTTTGAGCTTTTGTCATGTGGTACAGTAAAATCTATCGATAAATAACAATATCGTTAGACAAAAGTCTATAAAACTTATTTTATGTATGCAATCTGTTAATAAGTAACTTAATCTATTATAAAATGTATTTCATTTATAACAAGGTTTAGCTTTGTTGTTTTGTTTTTACTTTTCACTCTCGTGTATCCAACTATTTGCTATCGATAGATCATTAGTAAAGCCTATCGATAAGTCACAGTTCATTGGTTTCCAAATCAATTTAATTTGTTTATTTTTCCCACTGATATCTATATTTGCTGTTGCCTTTGTTATAATATTAGTTTACACTATAAGCATTTATTTGTTATCGATAACTCAGCTAATACAAACTTTATCGTAAACACCTAATTGTCATACGATTTCTCCCCTCTCCTATCAGCTGCACTCACATTTATTTGGCAACTTTTTAAGTCAAGTTTAAAACTTGCATCAGTTATGCCAAAGCTTATACTTTAGTTGAGAAATTATTATCGATATATATATGTATTCGATATATATATATCTATATGATACCTGAGCAATGGTTGGTGTAGAATTTAAAATATATATACAACAAGTTTGTGTGGCACGCACTGGTGTTAAATGAAAGCCATAAAAAACAAAGGGAGAGGAGGTGCAGGGCAAAAAGTGTTGCAT
>JBAMBS010001064.1:232500-242500 GCA_037044455.1 Zygothrica quintamaculata
TACCTAATTGATATATTTTACTATAAGTATTTTCTATAGTTTCTTGTATGGTGCAAATATTTGGATCATACCCCAGCCTACTCTTCCCCCACTTTAACTTCTGCTGCAAGCAAAGAAAGAAAATTTCAGCTGACTTCAATCAGACTTCAAGGCACAATGGCATTTCCTTAGATAAAAGCTGAAAAGCCACAATAATTTTGTAGTTTAATTGTATTCATATTAATAGTTTAGCAGTTATCCTTTACATTCCAGGACTTAAAGCAACCGCAGCAGTGGCAGAAAACTATTCGACATTGAAAATGAAATAACTTTTATTTCTATATTTGCCAGAAATAGTTTTAGAAATGTTTTTTTTCTCTCTCTCTGTCTTTAGCTTTTGGCAACCCTTTTTTTTGTTGGTTAGTTTTGTATTTGTAGTAGTAGTAGTAGTAGCCTAAGGGTGCAGCCCCTAAAGGTATGCTGCAATATGAAATGATTATATGTAATTTGGTTTTGGTTGAAAAAAAGCAACGTTTTTAGGCCAACAATTTTCTATGGCCAACAACTAATTTGCATTTATTTGACCATCAAAAGAAACAACCAAATTATGGGGTATGTGTTTGCATGGTGTGTGTGTGTGTGTGTGTGTGTGTGTTGTGTGTATGCTGACACTGTTGACTTGAGCTCTGCGGTTAGCCACAATGTCAAGCATGTCCCTTTGACTAATTAAACAACTTGCGGTGAACGTTATTATAAATACACTTAACAATTATGATATAAGATACAACCTCATCGATAATCAGTAGCAGGAGAATGGCTTAAAAGGAAGTGCCTAAAACAACTACTTAGACAGAGAGAAGGGGGGTGGAGGGGGATATAGAGAGTTGAGCCTTAGTTCAAGTTAATTAATTTAAAGTATGGCCAAAATTGCAGAGCCACCAAAGGGGACCTACAGCACACACACAACACTCCCGCCAGGACATGCCACGCCAGGCCATGTGCAGAATGTGTGTGATGTGATGCGATGAGCTCTGACTGGAACACGCCAAATACGAGGCTGTAGTTTTAACATGTTGTTGTTGTTGTTGCTGCTGGTTTTGTTTTTTCTTTTTTTTCTTTAGCTGCTTTTCTTTTTCAACATTTTTTTTCTTTCATTCTTTTTTTTTTTTTTTTGGCAATTGGAAGCTGAAGGCGCTGAATGGGGAGCAGCGGCTCAGCGCGCGCAGTTAAAATCAAATCAAATATTGCGACTGGAAAATCTACTAAAAGCACGCAAATTTATTAAATAAATCGAAAATAATTTAGAAAAAAATTAAAAAAAAATCTATAAAAATCAAAAAATTAAAAGAAAAAATATAAAAAAAAAATAGTTTTAAGTTTATGCCGCTTGCTACGAGAGGGTTCAAAGTTGCGTGTAGCAAGTAGCAAAAAAAAGGCAAGGAAAAAAACACGTTGAAAACTTATATAAACTGCGGAAAAATTGCAGAACGAAAATGTTTCGTGTCATGTGAGAGCAGTGCTGAATGTGTAGCGAAGCATAGAGAGAGAAAGACAGAGAGAGAGAAGCACACAAAGAGAAAGGGAGAGACAGTTTGTGTCTAAGTGAATGAGTGACAAAAGAGAAAGCCAGCTGACAATCAGAGAGCATTTACTCTTCGTAAACGTTACACTCTCTTGGCATCACCTGATTTCCACAGTAGCCGCGTTTCGAACTAGAAACATGTTAAGGCTGATGCTGCCTATACTGCTGCTGCTGGTGCTCTTCCTCTTTAGCTAACTGTAAGTTAGTCTGGTGTTGGTTATAGTAAGCAAAAGGGAAAGGGGTGGGAGGCAGCTACTTGGGTTGTTAGGCTGTAACGGGCTACACCCGCATTTGATAGTTTCACTTTGCTGTTTGTGTTTGTTTGTGTCTCTGTGGAAGGCATTTAAATGTGTGCCAGCCACACCGGGCGTATGCGTAATTTAAATTTAAATTTGTTCTGCTGCTGCTGCTGCTGCTGTTGTCGCTATTGCTGTTTCTGTGTTGCTATACTAAGCATTTGCCTCAAGTTTTTCTTAATCAGCGCAATTCACATGTTTGCAACGTGTTTCACCAGCCATTCACGACATTTTCATTTTCATTTTCATCTTTCACTGTGTGCAAAGCTTTTCCTTTGCCCGTTGCCAGTTGCGCTCATTAGCGGCCACATTGTCGCCTCCTCTCAGCCAGCTCTGTTTTTCCCTTACCCCTGGGGACACCTATCAACCAATGTACTTCTGTCTGTCTGTCTGTTTCTTTATCTGTATGCTTATATATATATATATGTGTGTATTTATGTAAGTGTGTGTGTGTGTGGTTAGCAGCGTTGACATCGTTAGAGACGAGCCTCAATTTTAAGTGTAGCATTTACTTTTTCACAAGTTGTTTAAAGACTCGCAACAAATAATTGCCAATTACATATACATACACACTCACATACATATACATATATATACATATACACACACATACACATAGCGAGAGCAATGCCCATCAAATATGCAGTCAAATGTTTACACAGACACTGAAAAATGTGGCACTGCTCCTTGTGATTCTGATTCTGTTACAGCTTTAGCATCGGTTGACTGTTGGCGACCTTTAAGTGCCACAAATTAACCGCAACGCGTTACTTTTGCAGCTGCCGTTGTTGTTGTTGCTGCTGCTGCTGCTGCTGCTGCTGCTGCTACTGCTGTTACTGCCACTGCCACTGCCACTGCCCGTTGAGTGCGCAACGTTTGATAATTACGAGCAGAAATTTAAAACCTTGGCCAGAGGGTTGACTATGCGTTTGACGGGGGGTAGCGGGGCACAGCGTACAGTGTACAGTTTACAGTTAACGGTATTTAGGGGGGGGGGGGGGAGGAGTTAAAATAAGGTTAGGACAACTGCTGTGCGCGGATTTCTAAAGTGGGCAGCAGTTTGTGGGTTGCCGGACTTGTCCAACAAGCCCCCTCCCCCACCACCTCAGCCCTCGGCGCACAGCGACGAGCCAACCAACCCATTGGATGCCCCGTTTTTGCGGGTTTAGTCGTGAGGCGACTTCAATAATTAATGAGCAGCTAAAAATGTCACGCAGCGACGCGACGTTGCCGTACGGAAGTGTTATTTTTTTTTTTTCCACTTCTATTACTACTACTTCTTTCATCTTCTTGCTTCTTGTGCTTTTTAGCTCCTTTGCCTTTAAAAAACGCAAAAAGGAAGCGAATGGAAATGTACAAAATCGAAAACTATGTAACAAATAGAAATACTCATCTAAGACCCTATAAAACTCATATATTCTTGATCAATACATCTAGCTAAATCGATCTAGAAATGTCTGTTTGTTCGTCTATCCTTTCGTTCTTCTGTCCATCCATCCGTCCGTACACCTATATGAACATCTGTTTCCCATAGACTATAAGAGCTAGATCAACCAAACTTGGAATCTAGATTCGGTATGATCGTAGGTTATACGAGTCCCCCGCAATACCTAAAAAACAATTATTAAGCACAATTTTAAACCGATTGAATTTCTTTTTGGCACACATCATAATTAGATCATTCTTGATCTATGTTCCGAATTTCGTTAAGATTGAATGCAAAACATGAAAGATATTCAACATTGGAGAACGCTTAACTAAGCTATGTCCTTGAGAACTCTGCACCAATTATAACTTTTTATACCTTGCAAGATTCGTAAGGGTCAGTACTAACGTTCACAAACAAACAACTGGCTGAAGCTCTTTCACACCAATAACAGGCTGGAATTAAGAGGAGCTTCGATTGCTGTTAACTTAACATAAGTGGAGAAGGAAAGGTGGAAGAAGAACAACAACAAGTGGAGCAAGACGAAGAAGGAAAAGAAAAAGATAAATAAAGAATACGAAGATGAAAAATTAACAACTACAACTACGGAAGTGTATCAAAAAATAATAGAAAAAAGACTCAAAAATTTCATTTTTTACAATTTTGCAAAGGGGTAAAAATTATAAACTGTAAAAATTGGCAGTGACTCAGATTTGAAAAAAACCAATAACATTCGACAGAACTCAACTTCAGGACTTTCACTAAAAAAAATGTATATTTGTGTGTATATGACTGTATATAGGGGTTAAGCGGTTTTCATAGTCGTGTTCACCCGACTACAGCTTTTGTACTTGTGCCTTTTACTTTTGTTGTTAGTCCTTTTCTAAAAATTTTGCTTTAACTATGAGCTGAATCTGAAAATTGAGCAGCAGCAACAACAGACGGCGCGAATGTTAAGCCTTGTATACCCAGCAGTTGACAGGATTAAAAGCTGTAAGCACCGCACATCCTTTAAAATGAAGAAACAGAACACGGACTGATCTGCAGGGTTAAGCTCTCAATGTTAAGCTCTAACATAACATTAACAGAGCAGCAGCCAGCTGAAGTTAAACAGAATTTCCAATGCAAATGCCTTATAGAAATTATGAGAAGCAACAAAAGGAAAGGAATTCACCTTTAGGGTGACCATATAACAAATTATGTATGTATTTCTACAATTTTACTTCTATTCTTTTACTTCATCTTCTCGGCAAAACTAGTCATTGCAGGGTATATACTAGTCGATGCTTAGCAAATTTGAAATGCTTTCGCATGTTTTCATTTGTCTTTTAGAGGATTTTTGTGGCCAGGGGAGTTTGGGACTTTGGGGTCTGTGCATATTTTGGGGTTAACGGGCTGAATTTAAATGAGTTGCGTTAAGTGTTGAGCTCTCTATTGTACAATGTCCCATTGTCCCGCTATTCCGTTATTCCCCTATTCCGTTATTCCGTTATCCCATTGCCCATTGCCCATTGCCCATTGCTCAGCTTTTAATTAAAACATGATGTAATGCGAGCGTGTGCACGCGACAAAAATCCAACAACAAAGTTCAAATAAATTGACAAGTTGTGAAAAATATATATATACAGAGATATATACTCTATATTCTATAGATATTTATATTGATTTTTTACTCACCTTGCAGTCATCACACTGATTTATCAGCGAATACACTTGACGGCAGTCGAATCGAAAGAGTATCTCAGAGAGTTCACAGGTAATGCGACTGGCCAGTCCATCCAAATCGAGTAGATCATTCAGCAGACGCACACACTCCCCCCGATCCGTTAATGTGGCATTCAATGCCAATGTGTGCAACGCACTGAATACACTGCGCTCGCAGCAATGTCGCAGCCGCAGGCTGCGCAAACGCGCCAGCAGCTGTCCAGGCGAACGCAGGCCGCACAAATGCTGTGGACTCGTTTCGGCGGCATCGCCCAGGTAATCAAGGCACTGTTGTTGTTGCTGTTGTTGTTGTTGTGGCTGTTGTTGTTGCTGTTCGTTCGCACTTAGTTGCTCACGTGTTTGCAGGTGACTATAAAGCAACGTTGGCATCGATTGCTCCTCAAAATCTGTCATATCGCTGGCTGTTGTTGTTGCCGATGGCAATGTTGATGCTTCTGATTGACCAAATTGTTCCTCATCCACCACCAACAGCTCCTCCTCCTCCTCCTCCCCTTGCTCATTATCTCGTTGATGTTGCTCTGTTGTTGTTGCTACTGCTGCTTCTTCATCTACCTCCCAATTTTGCCTTTCCCGTCTCATTCTGGACATGGCTTTATAATTATTGTTATTATTGTTGTTGCTGTTGCTGTTGCTGTTGCTGTTGCTGTTACTGTTACTATTAATTTGGCTTAAACGCGTATGCGGCGACTTATAGTTAAAAGTATTGGCATCAACAAAATATTTAAGTTTATTATGGATGCGTATTTGAGCGTTGCTGTTATCCATTGGCTGCTGTTCGGCACAGGAACGTGGACAGATTGGCGGTCCAGGTCCCTCATCGACCCAGGCCATGGGCAGTGTCCCAGCCACGCACTGACCCTGAAATAGTCCAAAAAAAAACAAACAAAATGGAGTTAGTTAAAACATATTAAAGAACAACTTATGATATCAATCGATTGCAACTTTAACTCCTTGCAATCGGTTGCTTAAAGCTAGATAACCATATAAGCATATGATGATAACCATCCACAACCTGATCTAATCTTAAAACAAAACTCTTATTAAAGAAAAGTTTTAAGTTTTTCAGTGGAAATACTTAGCGAAAGTTTTCAGAGTGGAAGAGAGAAACTTGTTTTATGTCCGTAAAGATTTCATATTAAAACGAACCAACAGCAGAGCTGCACAACTTATATAAGAACTTATCAGTTAATAAACTGCAAGGATATACTAAAAAATGATTTTAGTTTGCAAACAGCTAAAGGATTTATTGGTATTACCGAAAATGTTTTAGCTTAACAGCGATTAGCAGTGATTAGCAGCGATTGTTAAAGAGTTTTGTTTATCAAATTGATAAACGACAGATATAAAACATATTCGAGGCAAATTTGAAAAGCATACAAAATGTTTTGTATTATTTAAGAATTAAGCGGGTTAGTGGCAAATGCAATAAACACACACACACACACACACATACATACACAGCAGCAGGAAAAGAGTAAAGGGGATGACATTGCATGGAAGGCAGCAACGGGGTAGCAAAACAAAAAGTACTCTCGTATATTGAAAAAGTTTTTTGTGCAGCAACTAACAACAACAACAACAACAGGGAAAGTCATAAAATATAACAACAACAACAGCAACAAGATGAGCAGCAAGTAAAATAGAAGCCAAACAACAAAACGAAAAGCAACAACAATAGCTTTGAGTGCATAAAGCGACTGGCAGAGTGAGTGTGTAAGAGTGAGAGAGAGAGATAAGTTGATGTTTTTTTCGTTATTAAAATGACCGCACTTCGTTGGAATTTTCCACTCGATTTTTTTTTGTGCACTTTTGCACATGGCTGCGGCATTAAACTTAAGCAAGAACAACAACAACAAGCAGCAGCAGCAAATGGAGGAATAAAGAAGGTTAACCAAATGTGAAGTAAAATTATCGTAGCATACTTTACGGCGGCGCCGTATCAATACGCACAGCGAAGCGAAACCGTTTATAGTATTCACATGCGGAATACCATTAAAATTTATTAAAGCCAAATGCCTAGAGATGCAGTAAGCAACAAAAAAAAAAAGAAGAAAAATAGTGATAAAACAGATATAAAAAATAAAGCAGAAAACTTTAAAGAGTAAAAGAATTGCTTAAAGCTGATGGAGGTTAGTTGAGGATAAATTTCGGAAAGTGTTGAAGAATGTACTAAAAACTGATATGAAAAAAGGATACTGTAAGTAAAAACCTTTGGCTAAACAATAAGAGAACAAGATACATGCAGAAACATAGCGAACAAAGATAACAAAGAACGCGAAAAAAACAAAGACAAAAATGTTGAAAAATAACACTAAAAATTCGTCACAGTAAAACAAACTGAATGGAAATCGAAGCTGAAGTTTAAATGAAAACAAAATCTAAGACAAACAGTTACTAGTCTAGTGTTTGAGGCTAGTTAGAAGCCTTTAAAATCTAAGCTTAAATCTGCGCTCAAAAAAGGGAAACGGTAACAAAAACTGAAACGAAAAGTTGAAAAAAAAAAACGAAGCAAAAGAAAAGGCAAAACTATGCAAATTGCATCAAATATGCAATGTTACACTACGTGTGTATATGTATGGGTCTGGTCTGTGTGTGCGTGTGTGTATCTGAGAAATGTGCAGCAATCAACGACGCATAAAAACTCAATTGCCTGAGCCCAACGAACTGTTTTCCAGGGCAATAACAATAAGTTTTTCTCAGGAAAAACACGCACACAAAATATAAGTCAGGTTAGGAGGAACGAATCCATTATTTGTATGCCAGTTAAATGAAAAATCATACAATGACCGAATACATACACCCGCACATACATAAGTACACACACACACACGAACACATCTACATAAACAGAGACAATAGTCAAAAGGATTGCAACTTGAACCTACTACAAAATGCCCTATAAAGAGCAATGCAAAGAGGTTTTTAATGAAAAAATGGTAATAATTGCAACAGGCAGTCAATATATAGAGTGTTTACTGTACCAGCAAAGTACAGTGTTAATAGTGTGGATATATTACTGCATATTGAACTATTTAGGGGACTTCCAAAGCAAAATCTCTATGCTAAAATTATTGAGTTTAGTTTTAAATGCTATGCCTGTACATTATATGAGGTTTCACTGTACCTTAACTTGCACTTTCTTGTACTTTTGTATACAATTTAAACTCTATTTGACAGCTCGCCGCATTTTGCTGCAGCTTTTTATTTGCACCTTTCACCAAAAGGAAATTTGAATCAGTTTTAAACTTTTATACAGGGTATAAAAAACACACACACACACACACACGCATACATATATGTACATGTATAGATAGAGGTTAGCACGTGTAGATGCCGCCATTGTTGATTTAATGGCAGACCAGCTGCGGCCCAGTGCACAACAATGCGACTACTCCCATACCAGTTAAGCCCACCCCCCCCCCCCCCCCTCTCAACCAAGAGGGTTGACAGAGACTAAAGGATATAGAATGGGGTGAACCGGGTGAATGGATTGCATAGAAACGGTTGAAAGGGTAGAGACTTTGGATTGCGAATTGTTGAATGGCTGGCAGATTGTAGTTTAGCCAAGGTAGGGTAAGGTCAGGGGGCAGAGGTTCAGCTAACGGACAATACAAGACAGTAACAAGATAAATTCTTCAATGCGCAACACTGAAATAAGAAATTTGCAGAATGAACTGACATTACAATTTGTACAGAACAAAAAAAAAAGCCCCCACCACCCAACCACCCAACCAATCCACCAAGCAACGACCTGGTTACGACCTCTTGACCCATACCCAATTGCCGCACAACTACTAACACAGCTACCAAGCTACACACAGCTACAAGCTTACTCTGATTAGTTGTGCTCATTTCAGTCCGATGGCTGTTCAAACAGTTTGAAAATGCAAAATAAATGCAAAGTTTTTTACGCAAAAAACAAAACAGAAAAACAAAAAAAAAAAGTTCTCAAAGTTTCGTTTAATGCAAAATTCAAGGGAAAAATATGAAAACTTTTCAAAACTCCAACAGCACAGTATATATATTAAGAGAAAGCGAGAGAGAGTGAGTATAAGGTTGGGAAATCTAAGAAAATGAATCGCTAGAAACCCATTTCTCAGATACAAATTGTATTTCAAGCTGGCTAACACTTAATTATACGGAATTGTTTTTAAGCCAAGAAGAACTTAACTTTTAGAAAGCATTTTTACCTGCAGGCTAAATACACAACACACACACACACACACACACACACACATACAGATAGAGACATAGAGAGAGAGAGAGAGTCATAACATTTTGAAAGAAAATAATAAGTTTTAGACATAATTATTAAGTTGAAGATGATTTTCATTTGAAATTAAGTGAAGTACTTAAGTATGCACCGAACTCTTAAGGAAGCTTCACTGTATTTGTAGAGGAAATATTGTTTGAAAGCCAACTTTTAAGAGGTTAAAACTCATGTCTAATATGTCTTAAGCTGCTTTAAGACTAATGAACAAGTTTAACTGGAATTAGAATTAAAAGGAAGCCAAGCAGAATCTACGTAGAATTCAAATAATAAAAAAATTTTGTTCAATTTTCTAAGCTAGAAAATTTTCTATTTCTGCTAGACGTTGAGCACATTTTCACGTGGAAAATCTTATGTTTTTAATAGACAATAATGCTAATGTCAGTTGCCAGTTGTTAGAAGCAGCATTGAAATGCATTGCCACATGCCACATATACTGCTACAGCAGACACGTTGCGCCAACGTTATGGGGCACAATTTGAAAAGGAAACAAGAAAATGTGTAGAGAGGAGGAAAGAGGGAGAAGGTAGGGCATGGGTTTAGATAGGAGTAAAGCAGATGAAAATTCGAAAATGTTTGGCATAAAATATTCAGCATTTGAGCTGTGGATAATTGAAATTGCAACAGCTGCTAGTTGCAACAACAAAGACTTGCCCCAGACACGTGGCCAAATGCTAAAACATTCATGTGTCTAAGCACAGGCAACAGACGAGAGATTCCAC
>JBAMBS010001064.1:245000-434496 GCA_037044455.1 Zygothrica quintamaculata
TGCCTGCTAATGATTCACAGATTAATCCTAAATTAAGGCTGCAGCAGCATGTTTAAAGACTCATTAAAAATTTAAGTAGAAAAAACTAACTCTCAGTTCAGCCTTCTCTCGCATTTTCCTTTACGCTTTTCTCACTGATTAGACCTGAAAAAGTTAGTTGCAAGTTAAGTGAAACTCTTATAAGGCAATGTCGTTTGTAGTTAGGCCCATTTTCTTTTTTATATTCTTAGCTCCAATCATCGTTAAGTCTTGTTCTTTCCCGTTTTTCCGATTGATGTTTTCTTTAGTCTTCCCTGCAGCAAATACCAAAGGATTCTCCTACATTTCCCTTAAAAGAAACCTTACTTTTAGCTTACTTTAAGTTTAAATTTGTACGTTTAACACATCCTTTATAAAGGCTTTAACTATAACCCTGTGCTTCTGCACGAACTATCCTTATTAACAGTACAGAAAAGGTGAGAAGCGTGCGGGAGAGAGAAGCAGGTGGAGGCAGGAGGGAATCAGTAGTGTTAATGCTGCAACCTTTGCCCGTTTTCTGGCAGTTAGCTGTCAAATTAGCGTGCGTAAAGGACAAATCACGAAACGAAACGAAACGAAATGTAACGTAACGTAACGGAACTAAACACGCACAGGTTGTATCCTTTGGCTAAGTAAAACACAACCAGGACAATTACAGTGCTGTACGAGTATACATTATTCAGCGAGTGTTCCCCAAGGTGCTGTAAACCTTTACAATGGGTCAAATCATTTAAATGTTGTGCTGCTCCTTCTCACACACACACAGAAACACACACAGTTACACAGCTACAGAGAGAAACAGTTAACTGAATTGTTAAATGAAATGCAAAAGTAAACTTGTTAAGGAAAATCTGAAAAAAAAAAGATTCCTTTAAACCCAAGTTATCCCAGGATGCATAATTAAAATAACATTAAATAATTATTCCAATACTACAGTTAGATATAGTATATATATATATATATATATATATATATATGGGAGTGTATATATAATTCTTTTAAGGATTGTTAACAATTGACCAAAGGAAACTTTTGTGTTGCTTCTCCCCCAATTAAAGGTAATCCATCATAAAATATAAATGATAATTTGATATAAGAATTGTGTGTTGGGGTGTGTGTGTCTGTGTGCTTGTAGGCATTATTTTAATCATATTTAAACAGCGGATATTTATCACTCATTATTTATGCATATATCAATCTATAGAGGGTCTCGGTAAGCCCCATTAACGTGCAAACAAAAGGGCGATGAATAACGAAAGCCGCGCCCCAAAATCGAAGCACATTGAATTGGGTAACACAAAGCTAAGGCCCAAGCCCAAGCTGAAGGTATGCTACTACACGTGTATATATATATACATACAATGTGTGTGTGTGTGTGTGTGTGTGTGTGTGTGTATGGCATTGGCATGTGGCAAGCAACGCACCTGTCCATCAACGTGAATGATACTCACATACTCATACCGGGGCGATATTCATATTTGTTTGTTCTCCTGCTGGTTGCAAATTGAAAGGCTCGCTTGGACAGCTCCAACAAATGGTTGCAGAAGCAAAAGTTGCAGACTGAGCGGGGGCATAGGGATAAAGGGTGAATATGTGGGTATACTTTTCACCTATCGTTATACAATACTACACACACACACACACACACACACACACACACACACATTGTATAGGTAGAGGCACAATTTTATCAACAATAATTTGTCAAACATTTACCGGCACTCAGCAACCAACACTCTGACAGCTATGACACATACTTCTATATGTATATGTGTGTGTGTGTTTGTGTGTATTTGTGGCTGTGTCTAATGACAACACAATGGCAATAATATTGTGAAATGAGTTGTAAACAGTTGTGGACAGCTCTGAAAGGCAAGTTATTGTTTAGATGAACAAAGAGTCGAGGCCTCTATACAGATTTGCAACTCATTGCATGCCACTAGTTATAGATTGTAGCAGCAAAATTAATTGATGTTAATATTGAGTAGAAAGTATACGTATATGTATACGTTGCATGCCACAACTTATAAAGCGTTGCAATATCCTTTAATCTTGCATGGCACAAGTATAATAATAATAATAATAAGAAGAAAAAGAGTTCATAAAGAGTTTAACGAATTGTGGCATCATTTGCACATTTACAATTCCTCGTTGCCGCTTGCCACTTGCCACTCGTCACTGCCGTTGCAAATTCAACACGCTTTCTTTTCTCTTTTTGTATTGCATTTAAGCTCGTAATGAAATTTTCAACTGAATTTCATTTGTAACTTTTCAACAATGCTCATTGAATAATTTACACGCTCTGCGTCGCCAGTGCCCCAAAATGAGGTAAAGAAAACATAGAGGTAAAGAGACACAAGAAGGGGAAGAGAAGTTAAGAGAAAAGGAGCAGCAAACAAAACCAAAGGACAAAACAAATGTGGCAACAGATTCAGTTGGAGTTTCAGCCAGGTTTATCCTATGAATGGATTGCCTGGGTGGATGCAAAGTGAATGGGACTCCACTTAAGTTGATCCCACGGCAATTTACGTGCTGGAGCTATGGTGTTCTCTGGATTTGTACAGTAACGCCCCCAGTTACATATAATTGCATTAACTTGCGCAGCAATGGGTGTGGTCAAAGGACATGAATGGACATGAATCGTCCTAGATTTCAACCTCTTCAATTTATTTTTCTATCGAGTTGAGTTTTTATATAGAAAGCAATAAATTAGTCGATAGTTAATCAATATATGCTAGTATATATCTCAGTTTGTTGCAATAGCAAATTGTTGCCACTTGAAGCAAATCGTGACCAGTTGCCATTCGCATGCTACTTGCCACACAAGTTACTCAGTACGAGAGGCAACTGCCAACTGGCATGCAAATTGCGTCTGCAAATTGTCTGTAATTAACGGATGTGGCCACAACGATAGTTGTGGCGCATTCAAGCACACTTTTGTGGCAATGTGGCAGGCAGGCAGGTGGCACTAATACCACCATAGACCTGGATAACAAGCGACACGACAAGGCGTTGCAGCAAAGCATCTACTAAGCCCAAGCTAATTATGCTGCAAACTAATTGAACTTCGTCTACCTTCGGTCGGCAGTTTACGTAAGGACACGCAGCTATGCCTGATAGATATATAGATAGATAGCCAAGTAGGAAATATGTCAAAGTTAACTACAATTAAATCTCAAGCAATTTAATTCAAATAATATAACATCTATATATAAAATATATATATGTTTAATATCATTTAAGCCAAATGGAGTTGAAGGTTTGCAAGTTATTTGTTCATTTTGTGTAACATTAAACAGACATCAATTGTTATCCTTTTAGTTATTTGCTGTGCAATTTAATTTTCAATTGTAACAAAACTTGTAACATAAATTCACAAACTTAAATATTGGAATGTTGCTGCTGCTGTTGTTGTTGTTGTTGTTGTTGTTGCGGCTGCTGCCAGGGCAACAGAGAAATGAATTGCTATTCAGCATCGATTCGCTGTAGGTTGCATGACAGTGAGAAGGATACGACAAGGATACAACTTGAAAATACCAGTAAGGTGTAAGTTGTACATATTGTTACTGTTGTTGTTGTTGTTACTGTTGTTGTTGTTGTTGTTGCTGTTGTTGTTGCTGTTGCTGTTGGTGTAGTAAGCCTATGAATTTCTTATGGCAAACTGAAGCACTTTACTTATTTCTGGAAATCGACAACGACATTGGGCACACACAACGGAAATGTCAATAGTTTATGTCTGTGTGTGTGTGTGTGTATGCATGTCTTCTTCTTCTTCTTTATAGTGCCAGGAAATAGTCGGCAACTGAGTCGCGACAGGACAGATACTGCCTCATTGCCCAATGGCGATCCAGGCGCATTCAATCAGTGTTATTGCAGCCTGTCCAAAATCCCTTGCGGCCACAAGTTTCATTGCTCGAAACGATTTGCCATTCAAGTGGCAAACAGTAGCATGCCTTCAGCTACAATGACCCAACCATCCCCCATAACACACTCTCCTCACTATCTACAACAAGCTCAACATCAACATCAACCTCATCAACCTCATCATCATCATCATCATTATGATCAACGTCGTCATCCTGTTTCGTTGTACTCAAACTCAGAGCGGAAATTTATGACATCGCTTGCATTCAACTGCAATTTGGCTTGTCTATCTAGTTTGGCATTGGTTTTGAGCTGGTGTTGATGATGCTGTTTTTATATGTGTATGTGTGTGTGTGTGTGTGTGTATGTGTGTGTGTGTGTTGTTGTTGTTGTTACCATTGCTATTGGTATTGGTGTGTTGGCAGTGAAAATGATGTAATCATATTGCACATGGCAGCGGGAGCAGTTGCTGCTGTTGCTGCTGCTGCTGCATTTGCCACTGTGCGTTTGCCTGCTTACAAAATAATTGATTTTGTGTGCACATCCTTGACACAAATAAACACTCGCAAACCTCACACACATACACATACACATACACATGCACATGCACATGCACATGCACATGCACATGCTTCATGCATAGGCACTCAGACGCTCTTATATATATAGACTCACGCAAGTTTAACAAACTGCCGACTGTATGTACTGTATGTGTGTGCGTGTGTGTGTGTGTTTGTATGGCAATGTAAAAGAAGCTCTATGAAAATTTGAATTAAATGCAACAAAGCAATGGATTTTAATTGAATTTGCTACAAGTGCAGCCCTTTGGCTGCACAAATTGCCAATGCAATAAATATTTTCCAACTGTTCTTCTTGCTGTTACTGCAACTGTCGTTGTTGTTGTTGTTGTTGTTGCTGTTGCTGTTGCTGTTGTAACTCTTGTTGTTGCACAGTAAATTCTACCATAAATTTATATAAACTCATATAAATGCATATAATACTACTACGAACTGTTCTATATTGCATAAAACTACGATTTGTTTGCCGACAGCCACTTGCAGCAATCTGTTTTCTGTTCCCTTTCTTCCACACTTCCCTTCTTCACATCTCTATTGCCCTTTTTACTATTACTATTCAAATTGTTAACCTGCCTTTCAACCCACACTCAGTAGTCACAGTTTGTGCCTGTTTTGGGCGCCTGTTTGTTGTTGTTTGTTGTTTGTTGCTTTTTTGCATTTCGTTTATTATTTGTGTGTGTTTGTTTGTTATAAATGTTTGCAGTATTTTCTGTTTCCACTTGACTATACAAACGTGTAAAATGGCAGATAGAATGTGAAAAATAAAAAAAACAGAAAATAGTGGAAAGAAGAAAGCAAAAGCAAAAGCAGGCCATAACGCATAGCAAATCAAAAAGGCTACGCTGTGGCAGCGTATCTGCCATGTGGCAGAGAGTTGGAGGAGATGGAGACGTGGCTTGAAACTGAGGCACACTTGACAGGCACTTATGACATGCGCTGAGCACATGCATATGTAGCAGTAGCAGTAGCAGTAGCAATAGCAATAGCAGCAGCAGTAGGACTAGCACTACCCAGTGGCAGTGGCGGCAGTGGCAGCAACATAAACCATGTGCAACAATAAACCCACCTAGCACACTTGACAACAACATCCAATGGTACGAAGTGCTGTTGGATGCAGCAACAACAGCAACAAAAGCAAAAGCAGCAACAACAGCAGCCACAACGCACAGCATCAACACATCAACAGGCCGCATTGCCAGTTTTGAATCTCGATGTTGCTGTCGATGTCGATGTTGTTGCTATTGCTGTTGCTGTTGCTGTTGCTGTTGCTGATGTTGTTGATGGCTAAAAGCCGAGAATATGCTCAGAACGAGGCCTCATCACAAATTCCATGCTCGCACTTGTATTCCCAATGAGCTGACAGCTGGCATTTATGTATATCTATCAGTCTTTCTGTCTGTGTCAATGGCAGGAAAAGGCAGTAGAAAAGGCAGTAGAAAAGGAGCAAATTTTGCGTATCCTTGTTTAAACTGAATGTTAGTTAAGCATATTTTAAGTGCATATTTTGACTAATTTGCCAGCTAATGATCAAAAGGTGAACTATGCATAATGCAAATTATACGCGAAATGCTTGCAGTTTGTCAACTTAAATTGGCTGCCAGTTGCACAAAGGCAAACAGCAGCAGCAACAGCAACAGCAACTGATGAGTTGAACAAAGGATTTGTTAAAATTTGTTTTTGCTGCCTGTCAAATGTCAGCGGAAATGGCAATGGAAATGGCAGTACACTAACTAAAGTTAAAGTAAAAGGTTTGAAATATCGTTGATAACTTCAAACTTAAGTTGAACATTGACTCATTTGGTATTCTAATTAAACTTGCCACAATTTGTTGTTGCTGTTGTTGTTGTTGTTGTTGCACTATGCTTATGTTTATGACATAAAAAACCGCATGCATAAATGCAAACAAAAATAACATAGAAATCCTCTTGAGCAACTTTATGAAATATGTAAATAACTCACAACGAGCTCTAGAGAGAGAGAGAGAGAGGAGGAAAAGGAGGAATACAAAACGGAAAAAAGGAAAAAACAAAAATATTGGAAATGATTCAAAAGTTCGTCCTTTTTCAATATGACTGTGTGTGTGTGTGTGTTTGAGTTTTAGTATTGGTGCATCATGCATTTATCAAGTCAAACATTTATCATTATTTCAGATGACCTTTTATGTGTTATGTTCGTTGTTGTTGCTGTTTGTTGCTGTTTGTTGTTCAGTTACCTGTTTTTAGTTAGTTGGCCAACAGTTTTGTATGGCAAGTGAAGTGACAGCAAGTGAAGTTAAACACGTTTAAATGGTTTGATTGACTTGATTATTTAATTGCCTTTGGCCGTAAATAAACCAAGCAAGCAAGCAACTAACCAACTAACCAACTAACCAATAACCAATGATTCAACCAGCCAAGCAATGAGTCAACTAACAACAACCAACAGGAAGATGTGCAGATTAAATAGAGTAAACGGGGGCACGGTGCAAGGAGTGTGGCTTGAAAAAGAAAAGGTGTACAGTTATCGCAATGGACTGCGTTATACCCATGGGCAGTAGAAAGTGAATGATGGAAAGGAATGATTGAAAATCGATAATTGCGCGTGGGTCTTTAACTATGTATATGAATGTATGGGGAATTGAAGGGCTCGAATAACGAGCAAATAACAGTAACTAATTGGCATTGAAAATTGTTGCTCTACTACCACAACCATAACTACTATCACTACTACTACTATTGACTATGACTAAGACTTGTTCGACTGTTCGACTGTTGGATTGTTGGATTGTCTAACTGTCAGTCAAAGCAAATGAATATAAGTGAATGGATAACTTCAGTGTCAGTTACTGTTAGAGAGAAATGAAAACATTTTAATTGTTTTTTCTTTGCTTTTCCCGTTCTGTTTTCTTTTTTCTTTTTGCCTTTGCTTTTGCTTTAGTTAACGACTGGAATTGCCCACACGTTGGCGACCTCTATATATATATTTAAGTACCAGAAGTATAGAAAAGTGGCCAAAAAGTGGACAATAACAATGCCAATGACAATAACAATGAGCAGAATAAGAGTGAAAGAGAAAAGCAACAGAGAGGGAAATGTAAGCAGTGAAAAACTTCTCTCATGCCAATGCAATCGCAATCAAAAGGCCATTGAGAAATGCCGCGAAATTGAATTAGATTTGCATAGGAAAGCAGGCAAATGGCGACAACAACAACAGCAGCAGCAGCAACAACAACAACAACGACAACTGCTGTTAATAAATATTAAAATTTGAATTATACTTGGCAACCCAATGAGAATTTTATGCGCGCTGATAAAAAAAGAAAAGGAAAAAAGAAAAGGCTATCCAAAGCATCCATTTTGTGGTCGAACAGTGCCACAGCGATGGGAAAGTGAAAGAAATGTAGAGGGGCTGAGTAGTGAAGGGGGGTGTGGGTGTGGCAGGGGTATGATAGTAAGTGTGGTCGCATTTTGGCAGCATTTCAAAAGCCGCTCTGTGATTTCAAGAGTGAGCGCACAAAGCCAACAGCCAATAGAATACAAAAAAAGTAAAAAAAAAAAAACCAAGAGTATTTTATATAAATTCGTATATATATATAATGTGTAAATATATATATATATATATATATGTATAGATCTATGTGTATAGGGAAGAAGAAGAAGATGTAATGAAAATGCAAAAAGTGACGACGAATTGAAAGTTTTCTTGGTAATTTTTTTTGCTTTTTTTTTCTTACTTTTTTTACTTGCTCGCTTGGCACAATTACCAGAGCCATTTTCGTTGATTTGTAACACGTTGCGCATGATGACGATGTGAATGTGGATGATGATGATGATGATTATTATAATGATGATGATGACAATGATGACGTGCAAGTTGGCTGTCGCGTAAAGTACAAGAGTACGAGAGAAACTTGAGTGGCCCAAGATGTGCCGCAATTGTCACACAAACACTTTGCATGCACAATCAAAGCTGTGGCACAGTTGAAAGACAGAAAGACAGAAAGACAGAAAGAAAGAAAGAAAGAACGTAAGGACGAAAGGACGTAAGTAAGAAAGAAACCCCTCACGATTGAGTGGCACACAACGTCAGAGCCCTAAGGCCAAAGCTACCACATCTCTCTATACCCCCCCCCGTACATATTCCCATTCCTAAACAATCATTCTTGTTCTCAACCAAAACTACACCTCCCCCTCCCCTCATGTCCCATCATTCTTCTACGCTCTCATTCCCCATCTCTCACTCTTGCTCCCCTGCACAATACTTATGCTCAACTTGAGAAACACTAGTAATAGAAAATATATATATGAAAACTTGTCGCTTCTCAAGCTCTGGCCAATTGGCTGCCATACAACAGAATCAACAGCAGCAATAACAACACTTGCAGCAATAGCAATAGCAATAACAACAGCTGCTGCTGCTGCTGTTGCTGTTGCTACTGGTTTTTCATCGACAGTTTAAGAATTTAAACGAAATAACAATTTAAATTTTCAATTTGCAATTTGTTCATACGATAAATACGCAACGATTTTTTCTCATATAAATTAATATCCTTTTTATCCTCTTTCTCTATATACCCTACTTACTATGTATATCTGATGTTCTTTCATTTTAGCAGCAGCATTAAAATTGGCATATTTATTTACTGCATTTTGACTGCAGATTAAGCAATTAATGCAGAATTTTATGGAAAACAATCAAAAAACAAATTCATAAATAATAAAAACTAAATAAAATATTAATAATAAAAAATAATAATAAATAAAATATAAATAAATAAAATAATAATAAAAAATAATAATAAATAAAATATTAATAAATAAAATACTAATAAATGAAATAATAATAAATAAAATATTAATAAATAAAATACTAATAAATAAAATAAAAATAAAGAAACCAATTATAAATTATATTATAAATAACGAACAAAATAAAAACAAATAAAAAGTAATAAAGAAAAAAATAATAATAAATATAAAGATAATAATAAATAATAATAATAATAATAATAAATAAATTAATATATAATGTAATAAATAATAATAATAATAATAATAATAAATAAATTAATATATAATGTAATAAATAAAATGTATAATATAATAAATAAAATAATAAAAACATTACAGAAATAAAATAAGGACTTATAAATAAATTAATATTAAGATATATAGTAAAGTATAAAGTATATAATTGTATTAATAAATTATAAATATATGATGTATATAATTAATATATGATTTATATACATAATATATAATTATAATTGGAATATACTTACTATGATAGTTAAATTAATATTCAAATAAATATTTAAAGGAAAAATAAAATAAATAAAAGAAAAAAAAAATAATTTTAGTTAAAAAATGAATTATATTAAAGTAAAATAAAATCAAATTTACTGATAGTCTCAGATTCGCTAGAGGTAAACACTGGGATTATTAGATAAAAGTAACATATTGTAACACTTAAACATATTTATAGAATAACCAAGTTTTGCATTAACATAGAACCATTAAAAGGACATTTTACAGAAAAAGTTGCAGGAAGGTTTATAGTCGATATAATATTGCCACAGGCTTTCAGCATTGATTGCAAAATGTTGGCGTTTTGTGATTGCATTGGGTACAGAGAGCAGCCTCTCTCCACCGCCGCTCTCTTCAGCTCTTAACTCTGCCCATTACCCAAGGAGAGACAACATTTAATATGCGATAAATATTTGAATAGCTTGAAACTTTCTGTGAAACTATTCCTTTTTTTTTTTAAAAAAAAAAAAATAATGTGCTGAAACTGCGACGTCTACAAATATGCTGGAAAGGATAATCACAAGTGGACCTACTACACAATACTTATTTTCTTGCGATACACATTAGTATATATATATATATATATATATATTAAGCAATATCGTATACGTTTCCAGTTTCAATATATTGTGTATCCTTTTCAAAGAGATTGCTGTTACTGTTGAAAGAAACCACTGAAATGCATTGAGATATGTATTTGTGTGTGTGTGTGTATGTTTGTTTTGTATACACTGCGTATACTTATTATTGTCAATGCATTTGTATGCATTTATTGAATGCATTGTTGAATTTTACTACGACGTTGACAACAAAAGGGAAACAGGACATGACATTGCAAAACGAAGCAGTCGAGGAAGATCCTTAACGAAAACGAGATATGAAACCAAGCCGATATGACAAATACACTTAAAAAAAAAAAAAGAACAGATAAAAAGGATACAAAGAATAGGCGCGATTTGAAAAGTTGATACTAAAAAGTAGCAACTTTAAATTCATAAACAGATAAGTTGGTTTTTGCAGCAAGGATAACAACCACACACACTCACACACATACATATATTGAAACGACAACAACAAAAAAAAAAGAGTCATTTTCATTGTCATTGCTCCTAAAACGGTATCTTGGTAGTGTCATGCGCGTGGCCTTCAGCCTCATCCTCTACTCTGTCACTATAAAATAATTATGTGCATGTGGCCAATGTGGAATGGAAACAACTGCACTGCAGTTGTTCTGCCACGTGCAAGGTCGACATTCCAGCGATTTCAAAAGGATATAGCTATGGCTTCGAGCAATCAATATACAAATGCAAGCGATATGGTAGGAAACTATTTAGAAAAGCCGGAAAATCACACAGGAAGATCTTATTGGTAAGGAATTCTTTTTCTTTTTAATAAAAGATCTATGAAGGTTTTCTGAAACAGGACTGTAACGACCTTTTCTTTCAAGGATACTCTGTTAAATGTTGTAGTAAACAATGATTTTTCTATAAGAAATCATTCACATGAAAAGCTTGTTCGAAAAGTTTAATCTGACAGTAATTTTCCACTGACAGTTGCCTTAAGAAAAGTGTTTATTTAAAGCACTTTTCCGCAAGGACTTTCTTTACCATTTTCTATTCTAATGATGTCTCTTACCTGCAAGTCTGTACCGGTTATGCCCGGCTGTGCAAGATCACAAGCTGATATCCAAGGATTAAGGCGTGTTAGAGGGGTTGCAGTGCCAAGTATGTTTTTCTTAAGATCCACAGGCTCTCCTGCTTCAATGCCAGCAGTTTCACCAGTTCTTGTCGCAGAAACAAGTCCCGGCAATGTACCGCCGTCCCTCTGGGCGATTGCAATTAGATGTGACGCATAAGCGTCGATATTTTCACGTCTGCTTCTCTCTTCACCCGCTTCTCGTTTGTTGTTGTTGTTGTTGTTGCTGTTGCTGTTTCTGTTGATTTTATATTTCTCGTTTTCCTTTCCGTTTTCGTTCTCGTTGTGTTGCGCTTGTAGCACACTTTCATCGATCAAACGACTTTCGTCCTGCTGTTCCGACTCAGGCTCCTGTTTGTGTTTCTGTTTCTTATTCTCCTGTTCCTGTTGCTGTTGCTGTTGCTGCTGTTGCTGTTGATGTGTTAAGGCTATGCTAGCAGCCAGACTATAATCCTCCTCTTCGGTGGCACCGGTATCAGCGTCTTCGCTTAATTTTATCAGACGATCAAAGGATTCCTCTGAGAGCAGATCGTCCTCGGCAACCAATGCAAATATATCCTCGTCCGCAACCGCGTCTGTTTCCTCCTCAAATCCACGTGATGAGGCGTACTGCACGGGCAGTCCACTATTATCCTCTTCTATCTCCTGTTCAGTTTCCACCTCGTTGTCGCTGATAAGCGTCGCCTCACTGGAGTCGGGTGCACCCGCTGCTGCTGATTCCGTGCCTCGTGCCTCGTCAAGACTGCGGGCACGGCGCGTCGAGGAGGCCAGCAACGGTTCGTCTGGGGGATGTAGTCCCGGTCGTCTATAGAAATCAAGATTAAGGTGAAGATCGTCAGCGGTGTCGCTGCTGGGACGGCCGCCGTCACCAGTGCTACCGTCGCGGAATTTTGGCAGCAGAAATGAGAAGCCGCCACCAGCGTTGAAATTTGACGACTCTCTGCCACTGGGCGAGTCGTAACCGGACGGTAACGTTGTTGTTGCTGCTGCTGCTGCCGCTGGTGTCGTTGTTATTATTGTTGGTGGTGTTGTTGCTGCTGCTGCTGCTGCTGCGGCTGCTGCTGACGTTCTTGTTATTGTTGGTATTATTGTTGTTGGTGTTGTTATCGAGCTGCTGCTGCTGGTGCTGGCACGCCGAGCCCCCGAAATAAACGCAAGCGCCATCACGACCAGCCCGGGTCCTGGCCGCATATTGACCTCGGGTTCGGCGGTGCTAGCATGGTGCAGGCCCGCTTGAGACGCGCTTGCGACTCCAATTCAATGCGAGTAATGATGGGCTCATGGCCCCATCATCATCATTAATATATGGGTTTCGTTTGGATATTCTGCTGCCTCAGCTGTTGCCTCAGCTGCTGCGCCAGGTGCGACGACGACGGCAATGACGACGACAACGGCGGGTACTTTTCCTGCTGTCTTCCTTTTCGTTCTTTTTGCTGCTGCTTTACCGCTGCCTTGAAGGCGGCTCCAAGCGTTACCTTTACCGTATCCTGGCAACTGCTGGGCTCGTCTCTGCACTCTGCGGCTAGCGGCATGAATCACGTGGTACTCAAATTGTTATATATATATAGGTATAGCTATAATTTAAAATACGGGCACACTTTTTAGCCACACTTAATTAAAAAATAAATTAGCGTTGCCAGAGTGTTCACTGTTCCTTTTATTTTCTATTAACTATTGTCTTCTTTTGTTACTATTATTCTTTGGTGCAAAGGATCAACGCAGCGGCATCCTCGGCACATGACAGATACAAAAAGGTAACTTAACGTAACGCGAACGTACACTAAATGTGGCAGTAACTGTAACGGTAACGGTAACGGTAACGCTGACGGTATGGGTAACGGTGTAAAGCTTTACGGTTAATGCAACGTAAACGAGGAGCGGGGGGGGCGGGGGGGAACGTGTGAAAAAATGTGTTAAGATTTAAGTTAAGTTTAGCGAAAACAAACGTAACGCAACGCAAAGCAACGTAACGTAACGTAACGTAAGGTAACGCAACAGAACGATAGTCACAACGGCCGATAAACGATTTATATGCTCACACTGATATCGATAACACAAAACATTTCTTTTCTTTTCTTCTTATTTTTTTCTTGGAATATTTTCTTTTTTTTTCTTTTTTTGTTAAGAATATTAAGAACACTTTTTGCTTTTATTTATACTTTCTCTTCTCTCTCTCTCTCTCTCTTTCTTTTTCTTTTTGATTTTTGGGGCCGTCGATTTTATTGTTGTTGGTTTTGTTGATGTTGCTGCTGCTGCTGTTATTTTATATGCTGGTTGTTGTTGTTGCTGCTGCTGTTGCTGCTGCTGTTGTTGGTGTTGTAGTAGTTATAGTTGTTGTTGTTATTGCGACACTGCTGCACATTAACCTTGAAATTGAAATTCGTGTGTGTCGTGTGTGTTTTTTTCTTGTTTTGTTGTTGTTGTTGTTGTCGTTGTTGTTGTTGTTGTTGCATCCTTTTTTTTTAACTAACAGCCTCACGCGAAGGTCACATAGCAACAAATTGGCTGGACTGCAAAATGCATTATAATTATAATTATAATTAATATAAATATTAATAATAATAATATTATTATAATTATTATTATTATTATTTATTATATTAATATTTATTTTGGTTATTATTTCTTTTTTATTATTTAATGAGTTTTTTGTTTTTTTTTTCTTTTGTTTTTTTTTTTGGTTTTTTTTTTTATTTAGGAAACAAAAGACTTTTAAGGTTGCCGCAGCCAAATATTCGGTTTTGTTTAACTCGCGCTCTCCCGCTCGCAATATCTTTCGCTTTTCTTTCTCTCTGTCTATCGCTAGGTCGCTCTCTCTCTATCTCTTTCCCTTTCTCTTTCTCTCGTTGAGAATGCCAACGCTGAACGTTAAAATTCTATTCTATTGCTCGTGTCGTTATGCGCCCACGCTCCAATATGCGCTCTCTTTAGACCAGCCAAATGCTTTCTCTCTCTCTGTCTATCTCACACAAAACAGTGTCTCTCTCTCGCTCTCTCTCTCTGATTGTCTCTTGCATATAAAAGTAGCATTACATACGTTATGCGCTTTGCTAAAACACACTTAAAACGCAATTTGAAATTGAAGCAGCGATTTAATATGTGACAAAAACTTTGCAATTTCTTTGCATTATCTTTACGCTTTATACAATACAAAATGTTGTCTAAGCAAGCCAATAACTTAGAAAGAGAGGGATAGAGAGTGAGAAAGTGTATGAGAAAGAGAGAGAGAGAGGCTGTGGGTAAGGGGGTGTAGGGTTATTTCGTATAGTATTCGAAGCATGGCACGAAGTTAAACGAAGCAGCCGCAGCCAGCCACCGCACAAAGAAGAACGCCGAAAAAACGTTGCTATCAAACACACACACACACACACACACACACACACGTACAGAGATACATATACACGCACCTTCACACACACAAACACATGTATAGAGAGACAGCAGCAGCACCAGCAGCAGCACACGCACAGGGCAAAGAAATTTATATAATTCGCAGCAACCAGCGGGCCGACGCTGCCTGATGCCTGCTGCCAGCTTGTTGTGCTTGTTCTTCTTCTTATCCTTATTGTTGCTGCTGCTGCTGTTGTTGTTGTTGTTGTTGTTATGCTGCAAACACAAAACAGCGGCCACCAAGTCGTTCGTGGGTGCTAAGCAGCAGCAGCAGCTTCTATGTATGTGTGTGTATAGTTACTTAGGGCAAGCCAAGGCAAGCACTTGGCGTTGCCTTTTGTAGCAGCATAAAGTAGTCTTTGCTTACAAGCTGTATTAGTATTAGTGTTAAGTGTATATGTATATGTTTATATATGACTATATATATGAGTGTGTATGTATTGGTATTGCTATTGGTAGCTGTTATGGCAGAGCAAAAGAACCAAGCGACTGCGGCGCCTGCATGTGGATTTCTATTATGATATAAATGTATTGGTGTTAACTGCTGCTGCTGCTTCTACTGCTGCTTCTACTGCTGCTGCTGCTTTTTTCTGTTAGTATTAGTGTTAAAGTAACCAATGTTGTTGGTAATGCTGCTCTCAGTGCCACCAATTGTTTTAAACAATAAATATAGCATACTTTCCAGCATAGCTTTGCACTTTTTCCGCCATTGTTTAGAGTACGCCTTAGCAATTTATTGCGTGCGTATGACAAAAGCTGCTGCGCTTTTCAACAAATAATAAAAACAATTCAACAATACAAAAAAAAAAAAATAATAATAATCATAATATAAGCATAAGTAGTGTATAAAAGAATGGTATGTCATTTCAATGCTTGTCGCTTTCAGTCAACTCGCTCTCTCTCTTTCCCACACACAGACATACACTTAAAGGCGTATGCTCTCTCTCGCTCTTTGTCTCATTTGTCCCACTGTGCGTGTGTATTTGTTAACTTTCACTTTTGTTTTATTTGCTGCTGCGTTGACACTGCGCACACATACACAGATACATACATAGATATAAGTGTGTGTGTGTATGTATGTGTGTAGAGGTATTTTCTCTTTTTTTTTATAATGGTGCGTTTGTGCGTGTATGTCTATGTGTATGTGTATGTATGTGAGCTACTTCGGGTTTGCTGCTGCTGCTGCTGCTGATGCTGATGCTGATGCTGCTGCTGTTTCTGTTTCTGTATGGCGGCTGCTTATATAAGCCCGGAACATGGCACAAAAAACTATTCGCAACGAACTTTGCGCTGTATATTTCCTGCAATTTTTTGGGGCAAACGTTTTGTTTATGCAACGTGGTCACAATTTTGGTGCCTGATGTAAAGGGATTTTCCCACAAACACACACACACACACTTGTACATATATTATTATATAACAACAAATTTTCATTTTCATTTCCATTTTGCTAATTTACAGTTTTACTTTAAGCTCAAGCAATTCACTGTTAATCCAAATATTTATCGAAAACTATCGATCATCATCAATTATGATCTATCGAAACACAAAGACAACGCTCAAAAATTATTATGTTAAAAATTTAGCAGCATAGCAAATGCCTCGTGTGTACATAATTACAATGTGTGTGTGTGTGTGTGTGTGTGTGTGTGTGTGTGTGTGTGTGTGTGTGTGATGTGTGTGTGTATGAATGTATGGGTATTTCTTGCAAGAGCGCAGCATCAACTGCCATAACGACCGCGTGGGCGGAGGCTGTAGATGCTAAAGCGGGGTGTAGTATACGAGGGGTAGAGATGGGGTGGGCGGGCTGGCTGGCTGGCTGGCAGTCAGTCGGCAGGGTATACCGTTAGCTAGCTGCTTGGTTGCTTAGCAGTGTTTGGGGGGGGGGGGCGGGGGCGGGGGCGTTGTAGGCAATGGCAGCAGCTCTAAAAGAGAAATGTTTAGCAGCAGATTTTCCTTTTGCTTTCTATTTTTCTTTTAGTTTTTTCTTTTCATTTCTTTTCTTCGTTTTTTGTTTTATTAATTGAACACTAACAAAAATGTGATTTAAATTCTTGATAAACGATAGACGATAAGCGACAAACGATAACAATAACGATAACGATAGCCTAATTGGCCCCAAATGCTTGTTGTTGTAATTCCATAAGCAACTTTTCACTTTTCTTTAGGAATTCGCTTTGTATTTGATTAGATTAAACTCTCGCTGTGTTATTTATTTCTTTCAAAATTTTCCATCTCAAAGAATTACTTTTTGGCATTGGAATATTTTTTTTTTTTTTATCAATTTAAATTTTAATTTTTTGGTTTATTTTTTTGTAATTTTTTTTTTGTGGCAAATTTTTTTTTTGTGTATTTTTGGTTGGGTTTTTTATTTGTATTATTTTTTTTTTTAATTTTTTTTTTGGTTGGTTCTTTTGCTGCTTGAGTTTTTGGACAAACAGTTGCGCGACGACGCAGGATATACCGTTACAATCCTGCTTCTTGCTGATGGCCCCAAACGGCACTGACTGTGCCACAAATTGCAGATGGCGCTTAACTGGAATATGCCAGTGGCCCGAGCTGCCCATGGGGCAACACGAACATAGAACGAATAGCGCTGAGCGCTGACAATAAGCAAAGCGTGAGCATAGTTACAAACGAATAGAGAGAAAAACAGAGAGAGAGAAAATGCTGATTATAAAGTTGTATGCGCGTTGCTCTCTCTCTCTCTCTCTCTCTTAGCAAGAATTTCTCTTTTGCTCTTTTGTGTGTGTGAAAGTTCGAATGGAAATGTTTCCAGTTCTGTTAGTTAACACGATTCGAATAGGATTTTGGCTGTTAAATTGCTTAACACTGTCGGATTATATACATATATATATATATATATATATATATATATATGTGTGTGTGTGTGTGTGTGTAGGTAAGTGTGTAAGCGTCTCTGTCGCTGTTGAGATGAAGCAAGAAAAATTACTTGCTGCAGGGCACTTAATCACTAATGACAGCGACGTCAGCAGCAGCCGTAGCAGTGACTGTGGCAGAGACAGAGGCAAGTGGCAGCGGTGCCTGAACCTCAAAACACTCAAAGTGCGTTGGCGTTGTCTCCACTTGACTCGAAACTGAACGATACAAAATGACTCGACACTTAACACTCACACTCATACACACTCATACACACACACACACACACACTCATACACTCACACTCAAAACATGACTCGGATTACGTATGATTGCCTTAGCCATACACAGAGACATAGACTGAGACTGAGACTGTGACTGAGACTGAGATTCGGATTCAGATTGAGACAAAAATTGTGTGACTTGAGCTTTTGATTTAGCTTGAAATGTGTTTCTGTTTCTGTTTTATGTTTGTGTTTCTATTTCTATTGCTATTTCTATTTCTACTATTCTGTTTTGTCACTTTGCTTTGCGGCGATGTATTATAGCAATGTATGTGTGTGTGTGTGTGTGTGTGTATACGTTGCATGCTTGGCGCGTTTCGTTACGGCGTTTTGTCTCACTTGGCCTAAATGTCTAATACCCTATAATGTCGTTTAATCCCACTCAACGTGCTTTAGTTTCGCTTTGCAGCTTACAACAAGGCAGCGCGAATTCAAAAGCAGAATCCCCAGTTGCAGTTGACAGTTCCAAATGAACTCATTCGCTGTGCTACAGCATAACAGTAGATAAAGCTCTTTATCTACTCCCTCATACACACACACACGCACACACACACGCACATACATACATAGACACAAAAACACTATTTTAAGCTGCTTTAATTTGAATTCAAAAAAGTGTAGCATAACTTTGAGCTCAACTTCAAAACGATTCGCTATAAATACAAAACAGACCGACACACACACACACACACACACACACACACACTCACAAACAACATGCACTCTTTGAGCAAGGATTAAGGATAATTAATCAGTTATCAAGAGTATATTGGCACACAAACAACCCAATGACCCACACGACGACGACGACGACGACGACGACGACGACGACGACAAGTGTTGCTGCTGAATTATTAAGCTTTGGTAATTAACCTAAGTAATTGTGTCACAAATCAAAGGCAATGAAACCTGTTGGCAGGATGTGTTTTGATGGGATATCCTTTTGTTTGACAGATTTAGCTTAACATATTTGAGGTTATGCAAGGAGACAAAACAATCACTTCCACCCAACATATAAATTTACTTTAGTTTCAATAAGTTTTATGATTGGTAAGTTGGGAGATTTACAGAGATTTTCGTATTGTATGTTTCAGATTTTGGTAGTGGATTTTCACTTGATTTCCGCCCCACATACACACATATATATACTGCTAGTACGCCTCTGACCACACCCGATTTGATAAGGATAAGAAGGCAGTGGAAAGCAGTATGGAAGTAAAAGTAAAAGTGAACAGGCGACACACAAAGGGAGAACAACAAAACAAAACAAAACAAAAAAAAAAAGAGGGAAAACTTTTAAAAAACAACAACAGGAACAACAACAACAGAAGAAGAAAAAACATAAGGGAGCACGAAAATGAAGATGGAGTAGAAAAAGAAGAAACAGCAGAGGAGTAGCAGTAGAAGGAGGAGGGTGGGTAGACAACAAAAACGGAGTCCCACATAATTTGGCTGGGAAACCATTTTGCTTCAATTTATGCGCATTCCAATCAATAACTGTGACACATGCAACCAACGAACCAACGAAGCAACCAGGCAAGGACATCATCAGGCAGCAAGACAACAGTAAGAAGAGTGAAAGTGCTAAGATATGCCCCCTCCCCCGATGCCCCTTAAAATGGGGGCGAAGACAAGGCAACCCCAACAGAGAGTAAATCGGTTGTACAATGGGGGGACTGGGATAGAAGCAAAAAGTAGCAGCACAAGTGGAAGCAGCAGCGTCTTAGGAGACAGACACACAATACAACACAAAACACAACAGACACACACACACACACACATATATATACAGATACAGAGCTATATTGCTGAGAAGAGAAATGGATATGAATGTGTCAAACTTATGCGGGCAACAAAGCTGAATGTGTGCGTGCAGAAATTGATAAGAAACAAAATAACCCTGAAGAAGAAATTGTATGAAGAGCGGCAAAGCAGCTAGCTGAGAGTGTGTGTGTGTGCCTGTGTGTGTGCGTGAGAGGAAAATGGAAAAACAAAACCAAAAATGCCTGCACAAATAACAATACTACTGCTAACAACAACAACAACAATAATAATAACAACAGCAACACAGAGCTCAATTCTAAGAAATTCTATTACCAATTCAAGTGTATATATATGTGTGTGTGTGTGTGTGTGTGTGTGTGTCTGGTTGTGTTTGTATGCTGTCACTTAAGCTGTGTATGCAGATCAAAAGATTTGCTTGGGAAAATTCAATTACAATCAAATTGTGGGTCACCCAGCGAACGCGCAGTTTCTCTGTGTATATTTATCGTTATCGATAACAATGCTATCGTTAGCGTTAAGCATAAACAACAACATTAGTAAATCAATGGCCAAAAAGAGCTAAAGTTTTATGCAGTAGTTGACAATCGGTTATCGTTATAGTTATCGCTATCGTTATCGAAATCAGCGGCTACTTAAACGCACACATTCAGTGCTAAAAAAGGAAAAAGAAGCAAAACATTGAGTTAACCGTTACAAGGACGTTGTCGTTGCCGCTGATTGCTGCTGTTGTTGTCGTTGCTGCCGCTACTGCTACTGCTGCTGCTGCTGCTGCTACTGCTGCTGTTGATGTTGGTGTTGTGTCAAAACTGGGCAGCGAAAGGAAGCGGCAAGGATTTTGCGCAGTTTTGCTGACAGGCGGACAGGCGAACAGCGACTTCTGCTCTTTTTGTACGCACACCAACAACAACAATAATAAAAACAACAACAGCAGCAGCAACACGAACAACAACAACAACAATAATAATAGCAGCAACAACAAGAACAACAAATCTGAAGCTAAAAAAGAGGCAAAGGCAACGAAAGTTTTGTGAATGAAATTTCGCGCAGGCACAAAGCGCACAAACAATGTTAAGGTACCGCAGAGACACAACCAAGTACACACGTACACACATACATACACGCACAATGTATACACAAGTATACATATAAACACACATACACACAGTACAGAGACAGACAGATGCTAACTCCCTCTAACTCACTGACAAACACTCAATAGGCAAAGTCACGCGGCAGGCGTATGCACAGATGCGAAGCAAATAGACAAAAGGGACAACCAAAGGGAGAACACAAATTGGGTGATTTGGGTATGGGTTAGAGGTTGGGGGTGGCAATACCCGTGGCAATGGATAGAGCAGGCGAAAGCAAAGCAAACAATGCCGTGCTGTAAAAGTATGTTTGGGTTCAAAGCTAGGACACACAAAAAAAAAGGAAAAAAATAAAACCAATCGAAACGAAACGAAATGAAACCAAAGCAAAGGAGAGTAGCAGAGGAAGCGTAGAGTAGAGAGAAGCTTGGAGCGGAACGTATGGAATAGGTTGTATGATAAAGTATAAGAAGAAGTAGTAGTAGTAGTAGATGAAGAAGAAGTTAGCCGCTGGCCAGACCAACGCTCTCGCCGGGCGTGGTGGTACTTTATTCTGTTAACATTTGTGGGTGGTTGGGTGGCTGAGTGAGTGGGTGGTGCGCCTCATTGAAGCTCTTGGAAAGCTCTACTGGAAGGCACAAGCCAAAGACTAAGCTAATGCTGAGCATTTATCGATGATGACAGTACACGAAGCGGCATACAAAACTAAAGCGACAATTTGTGGTGCTCTGCGTTGACCCACAAATAAGTCAGATTGCCACTGATGCTGCTACCTCTACTGCTGCCGCTACTGCTGCTGCTGCTGCTGATGCTTCTGTTGATAAAATTATGTTAACCTCTGTCGCTGTCTGGCCCAATACAATCATAATTATGATGTCAAAAATAATCATGATAATAAAGTTGATAAGAAATGTGCGTAAAAGGGAATGTAAAGCAACAAAAGAAGGAAATTGAAACTGATCCCTACACCGTGCTAATAAAGGGGAAAGGATCAAGGCAAGAATTAAAGTGCAATTTGCACAGCAGAATGGAAGAGCATAGAATATAGAATAGATATGAGAGAGATAGCAACTATTCTACTGAGAATTGATCTTCAATGCTTTTTGGTAAGAAAAAAGCGAATAAACTGCTTTCTTTATTAAGGATCATTCAGTATATCCTTTATATTAATAACAAAGGATATTGCGAGGTTAGAAAAACAATATCAAGTTGCCGCAAATTTATAGCTAATGCTATCCTGCTGCCAAGGCAGATCAGAAGTATATCAACATTTATATCTTTGTATGAGTTTCAGCTATAAAGTATGCAGCATAAAGCTCAACGCATTGGTCATACACACACACACACACATGCACACACGCACACATCAGTAAAACGCTGCACGTAAAATGTAAATTCATTTTTTTCTATGTATGTGTGTGTGTGTGTGTGTGTATGAGTTGGGTGATAAAGCCATAGATATAGCCTGGCCTGCATGAGTGTGGATAATGGCACGGCGAAAAGTCGAAACGCACACAGAACACATACCACTAACACCTCCATATACATATACACACACACATATACATAATATACATACATATACATATACACCTAGGAAGCATACCGTTACACCCACACACACACACATGCGCACACATAATAAGGTGCGATTTGTCTCGCGCATAAAACGAAATTTCCTGCATATACACATAGCAACACACACACACACCCACACCCACACCCACACCCATACCTACATACATAGCTACACATGGTAGCTGAATGGCTGGCCAACAATGGTCGCTTCTGTTAAAGCGTTAGAAGCGGTTGGGTGCTTGATGGTTGGGTTTTCCATATGATAGAGGAAACGAGTGTGGGTGCGGCGGACGGCGTGAGGGGCAGGGGGGGAGGGGACAGTTTCGATTGCTTTGTTGCTTATGTATATGACAGCGTGCCGATGTCTCTGTAATCGCATGCGAGTGTGAGTGTATATGGAGGACATCTTTGTAGGTTAAGGCTCATGTCAATGCTGGCAAACAGTGCGACAAAAGGCGTAAGGCGTAAGGTTAGAGGCGTGGCTAACTCGTTTGCCATAATTATTGCCTTTGTTGGGATCGCTACCAGGCGATACCCGTGGCCCGTATTATTATTTTAACCGGAAATGTGTGTGCGCTCTACACCCTATGCTTATATGGGTGTGCGTGTGTGTGTGTGTGTGCGTGTGTGTATGAAATTTGTGAGCTGCATGAACTTTTTTCCTATTGTATTTGTATTTGTATTCGGTTTTGGCGGAAGCTTTTGCTGTATGCCGGCGACAACATTTAGCAAATTTTTTATGACAATGTCGCCTCGCGCTATCACTCTCTTTCACATACATACACTCTCTCTCTTACTCTCTTCCTGTCTCTCTCTCTCTCTCTCTCTTTCTCTTTCTCTCAATCTCTCTGTGACTTCTTGCAGTAACCTCAGTTGGGCGACAGCGCCCACTTTTATGACAAATATTATGTTAAAGACCGAATATGCGCTACGCCATAAAAGTCAATCATTTTTCATTTCGCTTTGCGCGTCGTCTTCGTCGTCGTCTCTTCTGCTTCACGTCCTTCACTTCTTTAGCGTCGTCCTGTCACTCTTCACACAGTGCCATTCACACAAAAACCAAACTCTACCCCACTCCCCGCTTTCCCTATTATCCAGTAAGCCCGCAACCCCCCTGCCATGCTGCTGTGCCGTGCTTAGCTGCTGCTGCTGCTGTTGGTTGCCTTTGGCTTTTTTTTTTGGTGCTTTCTTTTTCTTATTTTCTTTCTTCCGCTTTTTTTTTGTGCTTCGCTTTAGTTCTTTTTTTTCTACTTTTTTTGTTATTCCTTTTTGTTGCTTGTGTCCGCTGGGGACATTTAATTTTTGGCGGTCATTCGTTGTGATTTTCCTTGATATGCGATATAGTATTTTATGTACAGTGTATATGTATGTGTGTGTGTGTGTATATGTCTTCTCTCTTTGTATATGTGTACGTATGTGTGTGTGTGTATTGTTGTGTTGTGTGAGTGTATTTGTCGCACTTAACCGTTTGTTGTTGTTGATATTTGGCGCGGCTTGCTTCAATTTATGTTCTGTTTGCCTTTATTGTCGAGTTTTACTTGTTCTTCTTCTTGTTGTTTTTTGTTTTTTTTTTGTATATCTTTTTTTTTTTTGGATTTTTAAAGGACCTTTTTTTTGTGGGTCGCGAGCTTTCGACGGGTGGATCACATTTATGTGTTGTTGTATTGATAAGTTCATTTAATGGGCACGGCCTAACATGCCCGCTTCCTC
This sequence comes from Zygothrica quintamaculata, assembly GCA_037044455.1. Taxonomy (NCBI): domain Eukaryota; kingdom Metazoa; phylum Arthropoda; class Insecta; order Diptera; family Drosophilidae; genus Zygothrica; species Zygothrica quintamaculata. The sequence goes on from JBAMBS010001064.1 coordinate 269,156, forward strand.
TTCCTGTACAAACAGCCTTAACAACAACAACAAAAACCCAATATCCACACACACACACACACACACACACACACACACACATAGAAGACATATATACATATGTGTATAACATTTGTTTGAGTGCGTTGCGCCTAATGAGTTTAATGCTTTGTTATCAGCGCTGTAATCTGCTTATATAATGTGCGGCCAAAACTTCAACATAATTGAATCACAAATTATGTCATTTTATCTCTATGTATGCATGTGTATGTGTGTGTTGATGCGTGGGTGTGTGTATGTATATGATTTTATGTTCATGTTTTGATTTTTTTTTTGGATTTTTTTAACATGCTTTAGGCTTTACTTTAAACGATTGTCAGCCGAATTGAGTGTTTAGCAATAAGAACCGATAAGAATAACGAATTATTTTTAGTTAATTATCCGAATTGCCTGCGGATATATGCGGATATATACCTTATAAAAGTACCACAACAAATAAAATTATCTACATTTTTAATTGATCGTTTACTTGGAAAATAAATGTAAATAAAACTTTTTATACCTATGCAAATTGATCGATGAGATCATCCGTTTCTAAAGTGAAACCTCGCAAATGATTGACACAAACCCAAACAAACTGACAACAAAATAACAAACAAAAGTTTTACTCTATTTTGAACAACTTTTCTATTCGCAATTGAAACCACAAACGTTTACATTAAATAGTGTCATAAAGCAATTATATAGCATATATATAAATGCCACACCTGAATCGTCTATGCTTTGTTTTGAAAAGCAATTTTCAATGCTTGTTATAGCAATATATATATTTATATATATATATATATATATATATATGATATACGGCCCCAAGCTATGGGCCAGAAATTGTGTTGTTCTTGCCCTTGTGGCGTCTCTTCTATATTGCGGTGTGTCCCTATTCCATATCCATCGACAGATTGCCACTATGATTCCTGTCAATGACGGAAGGCCACTTTCATTTTGTAGGAAAAGCAAATGAAACTTAACGGAAAAGAAAATTACATCATGCTCGTTTCAATGGGTCGACATAATATTATTTTTCTTGGTTTTTTTTTTTTAGCCATATCCACGTGCATACTGTATACTTGTGACTGTGTATGTGTGTGCTTCATCATCATCTTCTGTGCTACGTCTCCAAGCAGTACCTTCTTCATACCTCTACCCCCCTCCAGCTATCTTCTACCTACTGTCGATTTTTTATTTATTTATTTTATGCCTACGCACATACGCGCCAAGCAGTTTGACAGGTGTCGCCGACTGAGTGGCTGCCTGGGTGACTAGCTGACTGCCTTCCCGTCTGCTTGCCTGGATGCAGGAGAGTGAGTAAAAGTACACATTGGAGCAGGGGCTTGTAGTGGGCGTGGTCTGGTCTGATGCCTTGAGGGTACGTGTGGTATGGTTGTGTAGGTTGAAAAATGTAGCCCTATTATTCTTTGTATTGTTTTATGCGGCATTTATACGCTTATTTTTGTTGTCTTTTAATAGACGTGGGCAAAGTACGAGCCGAAAGACAAAGCCAACACAAAGCAGGGACATCGGACGATCCTAAGGCTGGTGCTTCTGCTACTTTACGTACCTCCCCCAGTTACCCAAACCACTATTAGCACAAGCCAGTTCTGTCTCTGGCTCCTTTTGGTTGTGTCTGTTGGCGTTTTATCATCATCCAATCAGTAGATAAATAACACATAAAATGAGGTGCTTAATCGGGTTTGAAGTGATGAAAGTGAAACTGTGTCTGTCTCTGTCCCCTACTATCAATGTGTCTGTCGCTCTATGTGCCACTGCCTCAAGCTTTGCGTTTGTCTTGTGCTGGTATAACTTTATATTTGGATATCAGTTACAACCACATAAACACACACACACACACATACATACATATATACCCACACGTGTCGCATTTCGTCAAACTTAAGAGCTTGTCAATTTCGCATGACAACATAATTCAGCATTAAATTGTACACGTTGACAAGTAATTTGTCAACATTTATTTGCATTACACGCAAATTCAATTGATTGACACACAAAACAAGCACCCAAGGCGAATCCAAACACAACAAATTCAAATTTACGCGCCAAAATATACCTATCGATAAGTCTTACTGATTAGCTACTTAAATAATTGACTTAAGCAAAGTTGGCAGCACGCTTAGGCACGAGTTTATCGATTACCGTTGCGCCTGTTATCGAAAAGCAAAGGCCAGCACTAGACAGCTGCTGTCTTGTTTCGAATATCGAGCAAAAACAGTATTATTTCATTCCGCACAGAAACTAAACGCAAAGTTCTTTAAAAAATCATTAACAAGATAAATAAAATCAATAAAAGATTGAAAGCAAAGAAAAAGCAGAGTGAAGACCAACTGTAACAGTATTCTTAACATAAAGTTGAGATAAATATACATAAAAATATATATGTAAAGCAGCTGCGCTGCGTAAGAACTGAAAAACGGGCTTGGAAATGTGTGCTTAAACGAGGCAAAAGAAATACGAAAAAAGAAAAGAAATAACGGTAAAAATACATAAATTAAATATATAATCTAGCGAAAAGAATTCAATTTTTATGCATTAACTGTCCGTGTGTGTGTGTGTGTGTGTTGGTTGGGTGTGTGATAATAACTTGTTGAGCGTTTATTGATTTTCTCCTGTATTTGGCTATTTGTTTATAAGCCATAAATTCTTTACAATTGTCAAGGTAACACATACCCCCGCACTTTCAATTGTTATATTCATCTTATTATTCACATTTGTTATTTGTTAGTCCACATATGTCATAATAATGACAGTTCTAACAAATTATTACCAATACTACTTCATTCCTAGACAATTAGGTATTAACTTATCAGTTCAGACACGTTTTGTGTGATAGGCGTATGCAAAAATGCTCAACTGTTTTATTATCGGTCACTCTTGCATTTACTACTTATGATTAATAATCTGTATGGGATTTAGCTCATAGCTTTATAAATACACAAACACACACACACACACATATATACATACAAATGTAACTACTTTATTAAATCCCACACTGATTGTTTGGGGTTAACACGCTAATTGGAAGCTGATTGCTTGTTAATCAGATCAAAATATATTACACCTCCACTTCTCTTTGCTTTCCTTGAAATTAGTTTATAAGTCTGTTAATAGCACTTCACACTAACACACACACACACACATAATTAGTAATTTTTTATACAGTGGATCAAATTGAACATAAAATCAATAATTGCATCGCGTGATTTGTTTGCTTCCAAATTTCTAACGTTCTAAACAATTTTAGTTATGGACTGCACATTGGAAGGGATATAAAGAAGTTCGTTTCAATTGCACCTAGTTGCGCCCTTAACCCAGATATATATAGCATATCTATATATATGCGGATATCCACAATACAATTAATGATAACAAACAGTAAACTGTTTAAGGTCAATAAAAATGAAAGAGAAAAGTTGGCGTCATAAGCGTAAATAATTAATTGGAATACAAAACAAAATATAAAAGAGAAAAAGACAGGATAATAATCAAAAAAGAAAAGAATCGGCAGAGGATATATATAAACCATGCTTGGCCGCACACAAAAGCTGCTGCTTGGCCTAGCTATATTATTACTCATCAACATCCTATGGATTTCCTCTAATGAACTCAGAAAGGTACTCTACGAAAAAAAGTATGACAAGCCCTTCTTTTGTACATACTTTAAGACGTCGATGTTTGGCATCTATTTACTAGTCATTGGTATTATAGCACCCTGGAAGGAATCCTGTGATCGTCAGAATGGAAATTATGCGGTAAGAACTTAATAAGTTCGAAGTGAATTGCCACAACTTAATCAAAATCCTTTTTTGTAGATGATGGAACAACATGGCGATGAAGAGAACTATTATACAAATCAAGCTGCCTTGGTAAGTTCTGTTACCAATTTCTACTATTTCACATTTTAAAACCTTTTGCATTTCTAGGGCGATCCCACATTTGTGCCCATACGTGTAGCTAATCCCAGTGGGGGCGTACTATCCGGCACAGAGAGCGATGATTCTAGTGTGCGTAGCGTTCGCTTCTCCAAAATGGCTGAGGTACGCGAGATGTCACCACATGAGGCAGGAGATGCCTTAATGGCACGTCTCTCCTATGCAGCCAGCATGCGTATTAGACGCCAGAAGACGCATCATAAGACAGCCAAAACAGCTTTACTCTTTTGCCTGTTGTGGTTTGCAGCCAACTACTTTGCAGATTTGGCGCTGGATATGGATGATGAGCTAACAATCAAAGTTATTAGGTACGCACTCCATATATAGATACATATATATATATAATCAGCAGCTAATGTTAAATTTTACTTTATTTTAGAATAACGTCAGCTGGTTTATTCACCATTGTATTGGCTGCATTATTTCCATCGGCAATGGGTGATAAGTTAACCATTACGAAAATAATTGCCGTAGTTATTAACATAAGCGGCATTGTAGCCATCACTTTGAACGATCTTCATGAGTCAAAGGTAACACGTGGCGTACTCTTGGCCTTGTTTAGCGCCTTCTTTTATGCTTCGTACTTGGTGTTCGTAAAGCGCAAAAGCGACATAGAGGAGAAGGTGGATATACCACTTTTCTTTGGTAATTATTATAATTCCATTTGTTAACACTTTATAAACAATTTTGATTTATACTGTTTCCAGGATTTGTTGGCCTTTGGAATCTATTGCTTATGTGGCCCATATTCTTTATACTGCATTTTACCAAAATTGAAATATTTGAGCTGCCCAGCCAGGGGGAGTTGGCTTGGCTTTTCTTCAATGGCTTCATATGCACTGTACTTGCTGTTGCGTTATGGCTTTGGGGCTGTTTTCTTACATCATCGTTAATTGGTACGCTTGTCATGTCCCTACAAATACCATTGACAATTGCTTTTGATACATTGATAAAACCAAAGGAATTAACATCTATGTATTGGTTGGGTTCAATGGGCTTGTTGGTATCATTGCTGTTTGTTGTGCTCCTAATACGCAACGATGATTCAGATCCACTAATGAAGCTATTCAAACTTGTATATAGAAAGGTCTGTGGCTGTCGCAAGCCAAGCATTGTGCGGTAAGTTGTATATTATGAACATATATTAATATTTATATATATAACTGATTGTGTTACTATCATTGTCTTCCTTTTCAGAGTTGCCGATGATGAGCAACAGGAATCTCTGATAAACAGCAGTGACTAAGTGGAAGGAAATCTTTTTAAAATAACAACAACAAAAGAAAATGTGCTTCTTTATATATATATATATATTTATTAGAAATTGCTCAAATGCAATGCAAATCCAAAACTAGGCTGTTCACGACTTCGTTTCGAATCGTTCTTTAAACTATAGCGACAAATGTCTATATCTATATATATATATATGTATATGTAGCTGTAGATAATATATCGCACAAACTTCATAAGATTTAAGTTGATTTGATTGGCAATTTTTAAATATTATTAAGATTCCTATTTAATATATATATAATATATATGTTATGTGTGTTTATAAATTCTCTGTAAATAGCTACATAGTTTTAGTATTAATGTCTATGTGATAGGTCTTACAATTTGCTGAAGCTCAATGATTATTATTTATTTAACTAATTTTATGTTCATAATCAATAGCTGTGCATAGCCTATATATATATTTAAATACCTGTAGACTTTATAATATATATACTATATACTCTCATTAATAGATACTGCGTCAAATACTCCCTTTAAAAATAATTGCTAGGGATGTTAATAAATATAACAAAACTTTTAAATAATATATATACACATATATATATATATATATATATATTTTTAACTGTATTAACAATCTTATCTGTTAACTAATCTCTTATATATTTGTATGTATATAAATATATGCAGACAATACGTTAAAATTGTAGCAACTTTCAGTTAATATATAAATATATATATATATATACTCACATATACAAATACGCCCTTCAATTTCTTAGTGCTTTATTGTGTATATTAAAGTTAAATACCTTATCAACAACTCATATATATGAATGATTATTGTTTTCAATAAGCCAATATAAATTATAAATAAATGTTATTTCCGAGATAAGATTATTTGAATGTTTTTTTTGTATCAACAAAACAAAATTGCACTAGATTGCTATAAATTTGAATTTTCGCGCCAAAGTCCGAAATTAAACAGCACTGAAAACAGTTGGCAGCAATATGTTTGACAACGCTTTACAACACTTTTAGATCACCCCATGCAATACCGAAAGTCATCGATAGTTGGCGTTATCAGCAGAATGTCAGCGTCTCTCGTCATCATTAAGACATTGTATTTTTCGCTGTCGAACTGTACAGTCGTCATAGCGGAAGTCTTAAGAAATTTTCAAAAAAAAAAACCAATAAAATGAAGTTCCAATTGGCTTTATGCCTGGTCGCCATTGCAGCCGGCATTGTGGTTGCTGATGAAAGCAAAGGACCAAAAGTGACTGACAAGGTAAGCGCATTAACCCCTATACCAATACAATCATACACTTATACATGAAAACAAGCACATACACACACACACACACCTATATGACCTGCGTCAATTGGCATAGATGTGTGATAAATCATTTGTTCTTATAAGAATATTTAATATGTTTCTTTTGAATGTATTTCTAACGTAGGTTTTCTTTGACATCACCATTGGTGGAGCGGCTGCTGGTCGCATTGAGATCGGTTTGTTCGGAAAAACTGTTGAGAAGACCGTAAGGAACTTTAAGGAATTGGCACAGAAGCCAGAGGGTGAGGGGTAAGTAACAGTTTTTACCGTTTTATAACAAATCAACCTACGCACACATACACATACATATACATATAGAGAAGAAGACGACAACGTATACAGTTAAATATGATTAGCGTATACACAAATACACACACACATACGTGCGCATCTATACTCTATACGCACATACACACATTTATAGGTTAGAGCCGCAATAGTTTAGTATCAATTACGTGGCGTTTAAGTGAGAATTAGTTAATAAAAGTAAATAAGAATTGTGTACCTAATTGAAATGTCTACTTCTCAAATGAACTGACAAAATATTTCAACTGCGCATTTCTTTTTTTTTTCTTCCTATTCTAAATTGTATAGCTACAAGGGCAGCAAGTTCCATCGCATCATCAAGGACTTTATGATCCAGGGTGGTGATTTCACTAAGGGTGATGGCACTGGTGGACGCTCAATCTATGGTGAACGTTTCGAGGATGAAAACTTCAAGCTGAAGCATTATGGTGCTGGTTGGTTGAGCATGGCCAACGCTGGCAAGGATACCAATGGCTCTCAGTTCTTCATTACAACCAAACAGACTAGCTGGTTGGATGGTCGTCATGTTGTCTTTGGCAAGATTCTAGCTGGCATGGATGTTGTACGTAAAATTGAATCAGGTGCCACCGATGCACGTGATCGTCCAGTCAAGGATGTTGTCATTGCTAACAGCGGCATTATTGAGGTACCAGAACCTTTTGCCGTAACCAAGACTGATGCCGACGAATAAGCTATACAATATGCAACAGCAATTGGAGGCATTTTTATACATATACATAATATATACATAATCAATTGAAATTACTATATAGTAAAAAAAAAAACGAAAAAATTTTTGTGTCCTTATCGATTTTTCCCTCAATTCAACGCAAATGTTGACTTTTGCATTTAAATGAAAAATCTTCTAAATCTTGGCCAAGATTTTTCTCAATTGCCTCTGCTCAAACTATTCTCAAATTGTACATCAAAGATAAACAAATGCATAATAATAATTAATGTGATACAAAAAGATGATTTTGTTGTTTTCTTTAAGGTTCATTGAACTGCTCTTGGGATGGCAAATTGTGTGTGTGTGTGCATGTAGTAGGTGTGCGTGTGTATTGTATAGGTTTGACTTTCTTTGTAGCTCTCCTTTCTGCCTGTTTCATGTTGTTCGAACCGGTTCTTAAAACGAAAACAGTCTTCTTTTTATACAATATTTTTAAATCGATTTGCTGACCTTTTCAGCTGTTCTTTTGCTGATTTTCCTTTTTGCTGTACAAATTAGTTCCAATTTCATTTATTGGCTTATAACTTGGCACTGTTTGTTATGTTTCTTTATAAAAAAAATCATACAAATACGTGTCACTTTATCATATTTGACATATATTTGATAATTATATATGGAAATATTATTCCAACTTGATTTAAGGTGCAACAGTTCTTAAACAACATCCAAAACCAATAAGAATCTTGTATAAAGCAAACGTAGTCTTATAAACAATGCTGCCCATACAAATAGATATACTTATAAACACAGCAAGTACTGTGCACAGCTTCAGCTCATTTAGCACAAGGGAAATTTATTTCACGAATAATTTCTATGTTTATTCTTTTAAAACAATGTTATTTATATGCATTTGCCAAGACCACAGGCATGTCTTTTAGTTTCTTTGTCTAAATAGACGCGGATATTAAAAAAGAATTTATTTTATATATAGAATTTATAGGGTCAGAGATGAGACATAAATTTTGCACAAATTCATTAGGAATAATGATAATAATAATAGCGAAGCAAAAATATACAATTAGACTAGAAAACATTGTCTTAGAACGACTGACTAATTGAAAAAACAATAGAAGACTCTCTACAGATCCTTATAGGATAGAGAACACAAAAGACAATAGAAAATTCTATCAAAATGTAGCAGAAAAGAAGAAAACCAAGAAAAGAAAATGCATTAAAGAAATCTTTACGAGCTTAGCTTAATATAATAGAGGTCAGAATAACTTCAAATTGATAACAATAAATGCGTTATCAAAATAGAAAACAGAATAGTATATAATTCAAGGAATCCCTATAGAATCCCTGGTATGAATGCTACTATATAAAGAGAATATATACTATGGCATATTATTTATGCAAACATTTATCATAAACAACTCTTAAAAAGAGTATTTTTGTAATTTCTCTCATGCAACAAATAAAAACCAAAGCAAAGAGAACTGAAGCAATTGAGAGAAGATAGTTTAGCTCCAGCAAGTGGAGAGGAATTATATATTTGCCTGAGTCAATGCAATTGTACCCCATTCGTTGTACATATACAAATTATACATATACATGCATGCATATATATTATATGATTGTATCTGTATATTGTTTATGTCGGCAAGAATCTCATGTGGCACATATGTTACCCACACATATACAGTCATTCATATATATATATAGTACATAGAGTATAACCACAGAATTTCTGGACGCTGTCGCACTTCTAAGATTATTTGTTTCATATTTCTCTCTTTTCTTTAATTGTTTTGTGAGCAATCAGTGCTACGAGGCAATTCGCACAAAGCGGAGGATACTTTATAAACTAAAATCGAAGGAACCTTAAGTTTGTCTGGATCAAAACTTAACTATATCAACGATCACCTAAAATGGTAAGTTTAATTGAATAAGTGCAATTCGAAAATCAATCCAAGCAATTCATTGATAAGAAATAAGAAAAAATAAAGAAAGCGCCTGATGCTGATGTGTACCAATGAAATGTGTTACAAACGCAACTATCTATAAAACTATATACAAATTGTGTAAGACTTAGTCGTAAGAGTAGATTTATAAGCTCAAGAAAGTTTCAAAATATATATGTTATATTAACTCACTCAGAAAAACTCAAAGGGTATGATATGTTTGTGGCTGTTCCTCATTCTGTTTTGCGACAATGCATCCCAATCAGCCAAAATACTTTTACTATTTCCGCATGCTAGTGAAAGTCACTTTGCTGTTATGCGCACTCTGGTTACGGAATTGGCCGACAAAGAACACAATGTAAGTAATCGCACAGCCGTTAATAACACTTTTAAAACACTAATACACAATGTTACATAGGTAACTGTTTTTGATGGACACGGATTGTATGACCGTTACGAGCGCGTTACAGAAACGATTGTTACACCGGAATTTCCATTTTGGACGAACTGTAAGTAAATAAATATATATTAATACAATATTCTAATTAAAAATTACTGGATATATTACAGTACAAAAACATGCTGTGGCAGGTGGGAGCTTAGAGGCGCTTAGCCGTCTGCCAAACAACAAACTGCGCAGTGCATTGGCCCATGTAGGTGCGCAGGCCGTCGATCATTTTTTGTCACAGGCGCCATTGCAGACTTTACTGCAGTTGCCAAATGCTGAATTTGACTACGATGTTATTATTGTGGATATTTTCTATACGGAAGCACTGCTAGCACTTGGTTATAAGTATAATAAACCAATTATTGGTATTGTTAGCACAGATTTTGGGAACTACATGTCAGCAATACAAGAGGCATTGGTGCCCACAGCTTGTTCACCTATAGATTTTGAGCAATATATACCGGAATTGAGTTTCACGACGCGATTGAGCAACATACGCGAATGTATTTCCCGACGCAAACAATTTCAGAAAGAACACTTTGGAGCACAAGATAAATTAATACAAAAACACTTTAAAGGTAAGTTCTATAACAATTTGCTCTTAAACAGGAAGCGGTAATATGGCGGTAAGAAAAATATCAGAATAACTGTTTTTAAGTTTCTGGCAGCACTGCTAAATTGTTAAATCGATAGTTACTCTATTTATTTATCGCTATAAAATTATTTATCGCCGTTATTTAAATAATTTTAAATTATATTTTTTTTAGTGGTTACAACAGTGCAGGAACTTCAAGCAAATCATTTATCTCTATTATTGCTCAATAACCATGTGCCATTGCTGACACCCCGCCCAATATTACAACAGATTATACCTGCTGGTGGCCTACATATACGCGGACCACGAGAGCTACCTTGGAACATTAAACGTTTTTTAGAGCAATCTCGTGGTGGCGTCATTTACATGCAACTAGGTAATGAACAGCTTTGTGGTCAGTTACCCAAAGTAAAACTTCAGATCCTTCTTGAATTTTTGGACTCACGGAAGGAAAGCATAATTTGGACTTGCCACGATGTAAAAAAACTGGACGGCTTGCCCAAGAATGTTATGATACAACATGCAGTTCCCCAAATTGATATATTGGCACACCCTCATGTGCGTGCGTTTATAATGAATGGTGATTTGTTGAGTTTGCAAGAGGGTATCGTGCGTCATGTGCCCATGTTGGGGCTGCCTATTTTTGAGAATGAGCGGAAAAACATGAAGTTAGCCGTTAAGCTTGGAGTTGGTCTGCAGTTGGACGAAAGCAACTTTACCAGTGCCTCACTCAACTGGGCTTTAACTGAGCTGATAACACAACAACACTACCAGTTAACTATTCGTGAAGTATCGAGCGAATTCCGGGACAGACCTTTGGGAGCTTTAGCTAGTGCTATGTACTGGGTGAATTATGTGGTGCGGCATAAAGGAGGTGCTGCGATAAGAACACGCGGCATTGAAATTGGTTCAAGCCAGTTGCATCTTTTTGATTTGTTTGTCTTTTACTTTGGCTTGGCGACTACCCTCTGTTTAATTTTGTTGGCTAGCTTCTTTGGAGTTAAGTATGTCTTGAAGAGAAAGCAGAATAAGCTCAAATTTTCAAAAATAAATTAGTGTTTAGCTTTAAAATTGTTTAAGCAAAAAAAAAATAAAGAGAACAAATTTTTTAAATAGGTAATTTTATCGATTTAAATTTGCGCCATTTACAGGGTTGCTATGACAGCGACAGTTTCTACTTAAATACAACCCTGAAAAAAAAGTGCGACCAAGTTTTCAACAATCGACGGAGGCCATCTTCCTTTCTAAAGAATCGCGTTCACACAGCAGACGTGTTTAAAACCTTTTCAAGCGTTTTAAAAGGTAATAATTGCATAAATATTGTTCAAAATGAGTTAAATGTGTGCTGCTAATGTGTCAATGTCGGTGCATATAAATGCAAACCGCCTACGGCGTGTATAAACAATTCGCGAGCGCAGTGTGTCACACGTGGAGTGTCGACTGGCCTAGCGGAGCTGTTCGTGTATTGAGGTTATGTTGATTTCAAATTAAAAACAGAAACAACGAATGCGCGTGAATTGTAACAACATGGAATTTGTGTATGAAATGTTTGCCTAACTGCTGTATTTTTATGTGTTTTACAGCTCCGCCAATATGTCGTCTGGTACAACAGCAACAATTCGCACCCGCAAGTTCATGACCAACCGTCTGCTTGCCAGAAAACAAATGGTCTGCGATGTTCTTCACCCTGGACTGTCCTCGGTTAACAAGACAGAGATTCGTGAGAAGCTCGCTGCCATGTACAAAGTGACCCCAGATGTCGTCTTTGTGTTCGGTTTCCGCACAAACTTTGGCGGTGGTCGCTCCACAGGCTTTGCCCTTATCTACGACACTCTGGACTTAGCTAAGAAGTTCGAGCCTAAATACCGTTTGGCTCGCCATGGTCTCTTTGAGCAGAAGAAGCAAACCCGTAAGCAGCGTAAGGAACGTCGCAACAGAATGAAGAAGGTCCGTGGTACCGCCAAGGCCAAGATTGGTGCCGGCAAGAAGTAAACACCCTGCTTGTAGTAAACTTAATTGTGTGTGTGTGTGTTGCTGCTGGCACCGCACATCGACAATTCCAAAAGCTGCTGGTTATGCGTTAGTTTCACTTTTTAAATTAAACGACAACAAACTAAAATCAGTTGTTTACTTTTGGAGCGGATTGTGTTTTATATGATTAAGAAAATAAAACTCTAAAAGTAAATGCATCTTTATATTCACTTCAAAATAGCATAAAATGCCAATCTGTAGAATAAATGTTAAATAAATAATTGTAAAGAAAACATAAATTGGCAATAAACAAATAGAACTTGGTAAGCAAATTGTTTGTGTCGTAGCCGGCCTTGCCACATTTGAATTTGACTAAAAACAACATAGATTAGGTGGCAGCATTATGTTTTGTCTGTCTGGCAGCACTTGTTAAGCATTTCAACCCTACTAGCAACGCCAAAAAAAAAAATTTTATTGCAAAAAACAGGATACCGGAAAAAGAATCATATACAAAAAATTTGTATAAAATTAACTTTTAAATGTCAGTAAAAAGGCTAGTGTCTATCTAAGAGAATCATTGAAAGCAGAAAACCCACACAAGACCAATCTAACGAAGGGAGCTAAATATGTCAAACAATTCTGGGGGTGTTGGTGGCAGTGGTGGCAGCGGCGTCAGCGTCTCGGCTGGCGATTGGATTTGTCCCGATATTGAGTGAGTGCGCGTAAAGCTTTAAGCGTCGTCGTATAGCTTTGACGCCAACGTAGGATTTGAGAGAGAGTCCCCTTTACTACCTACCTACCAATAACAGACAAATACAATTAATTGTTGTTTTGTTACTCTTATTCTTCCTCTATTCGCTCGCCCTTGGCGCGCGTCATTTTGTTGGTGTGTTGGTGTCTTGCAGCTGTCGCCATTTGAACTTTGCGCGCCGCCTGCAATGCAATAAATGTGATCGTGATCGCGACAACATCAACAATGACAAACCGGACAAGGACAAGGATAGAGACCGAGATCGAGGCAATGGCAGCAGCAGTAGCAGCAGTGGCTCTAGCAAAAAGAAACTTGGGACGGAAATAGGCAAAGTTGCTGCAGACAAATCACGTGGTCTTTTTAGCGCAGAGGATTGGCAATGCAGCAAGTGTGCGAACGTTAACTGGGCCCGCCGTCAGACATGTAATATGTGTAATGCACCAAAATTCACGGATGTTGAGGAGCGCACAGGTGCGTATTGGTGAATTAAATGGGACAATCCGATCACACTAAAAATGTTTTCTTTAGGATTTGGTGGTGGCTACAATGATCGTGGCATTGTTGAATACAAGGAACGTCAGGATTCAGATAGTGAATATGATGAATTCGGACGCCGCAAGAAGCGTAAAAATGATAAGAGAGGCGAAAGTGAGGATAAAGATGACCCGAAACGAGCCAGACGCAGTGATGTTGATGGCGTGGATGAGGAGGAAGAGGAAGATGAGGACGAAGACGGTGATCTGTCTAAATATGATTTATGGGGCGATAACGAAGTTACCTCCACCGATCTTAAAAATAAGGAAACTGACAATGGCAACAGCAATAACAATAGCAATAGCAGCATCAAAGAAAAGTCTTCAGACACAGTTGCATCTGCAACTGCAGCTGCAGATAGACCATCAGGTTCAGGTGCTACCAGTAAAAGAGCTTCACGCGATTCAACTTCATCGGTGTCATCGTCATCCTCATCAAGCTCGTCCAGTTCTAGCGACTCATCGTCCTCCTCTTCCTCTAGCAGCTCAAGCAGCAGCAGCTCCAGCAGCAACGCCTCCAGCAGGCATAGCCAGAAGAGGTCCTTCGATACACGGCGCTAGGCCTTAATATTATTTTAGTCTCCATTGGAGAACAAATGCTACTTTTTTTCTCTTTTTCTCCCTCACGCCATCATTTCTTTACTTAGTTTTTACCATTATTGGATGAAAAAAACTGTTTTATTTATTTTTCTAATCCTGCGCCATTTCCTCACACATGTAATGAATTCCAATCCCTATGAGAATCAATAAATTCATTTAATTTAAGGATGACACAACAATTTTATTTCCATCAATTCCATTTGTCTTAATGGAAAGTTTCATCACTTTGTTTACGTGATGCAGCTGCTTCCGCTTCACGTAATTCTTTTAACTGTGCCAATTCCTTCCGTGCATCTTCGATTTGTTTCTCTGTGACGGTAACAGGCACTTCACAATCGATCTGCTCCTGTCGCACAAATAACATTTTCTTTATGGCATCCTCAAGATAAGGAATTTGCTGTTCTTTGAGTTCTTTATGGTAAGCTTCCAAGCGCTCCTGTTTAATATTTTCGCAGTAAATATCTGTTAGTTTCTGCAATGATTCCTTGCGTGTGATCCAATGGAAATGTGCTGGTGGTGGCTTATAAACCAAATCAAGTTTCTCTAATATCCATTCAAAACGCGCATAGTCCCACCGTCTTAGGTACTTAAGATACTTTTTACGTTTATCGATGAGCTCCTTTAGACGCACTTTTATCAATTTATCCCGTGGATGTACCTCCATGTGCTCCTGATAACGCCGTATTCTTGCCGTCATATTTGCCACTAACATAATAAACAAATCTATAATATATGTGTTTTAAATTGGTAATTCTTAATTACATTTCGATTCCATGGAGCCAAAGTCCAGAGCATGTCGCTGCACATCTTTGACCATTTGTTCCTGATAATACAATGTAGTCAGATAATTACGATTGTTGCTCAGCTTAAAAAGTGATTTAACCGTTTCATCAGCACTATATTAGATATAAAAGGTTTTATACACCATTGTATTTAGTTTTTCATATCATATTTACTTTGCCAGTTCCTTGGAATCCTTATATTCTGGTATAATTTCATCGGGATTTAGCTTTGGCAATTTACCGACATCGCCGCTCTTCTCCGGCTTTATGCATGATATTTTCTCAGGTCTCACCCATTTAATTTTCAGATCTGATTTAAATGCATATTCACGCACAAACTGTTGCGGCACAGCGTGCCTTATATTTAATAATTTATTCATAAATAATTAAATATATAATTATTGATTGGGAATATTTACTGCAGTAAGTTATATCACTTGGCATGTGCCAGTGTGACCACACTGAATTTGGATTTATATATTCTCTGTTAACAGCTGTTGATAAACAGTGTGTACACACTATGTAAAAGCACGCCACGCCACAACAGCTGCAAAAGTTGTTGCTATTTTTTGTACATGTTGTGTTTGTGGTCAGATTAGGTTGTAAAAAATTAATTAGTGCAATATTAAGTTATATACATTTACTTAAATTGTGTTTTTTAACAATTGCACAATGACGCACATGTCACACATGATACCCCAAGCGACAACACCGTCGGGCGTTGCAACGGGTACATCGTCGTCGCGTACCATGTCGCTTATGGAGAAACAAAAGTATATAGAGGAATATGATTTTCCATACTGCGACGAAAGTAGTAAATATGAAAAAGTGGCCAAAATTGGACAAGGCACATTTGGGTAATTAAAAATTAAAGTTTTTTCAAAAAGTGTTATCACTAAAGGTATAAAAATATTTTCAGTGAGGTGTTTAAGGCGCGTGAAAAGAAAAGTAATAAAAAATTTGTGGCAATGAAAAAGGTTCTGATGGACAATGAAAAGGAAGGCGTAAGGCTATATATATATTATATATATGTTTTAGATTGTGATTCATTTACTTTTGCAGTTTCCAATCACAGCTTTGCGGGAAATTCGAATTTTACAGTTGCTGAAACATGAGAACGTCGTGAACCTGATTGAAATATGCCGGACCAAGGCAACTGTACATAATGGTTACAGATCAACTTTCTATTTGGTGTTTGATTTCTGTGAGCATGATTTGGCTGGCTTGTTATCCAATATGAATGTTAAATTTAGTCTCGGCGAAATTAAAAAAGTAATGCAGCAGTTGCTTAATGGTCTCTATTATATACATAGCAATAAGGTATATTTGATTTGAAAATTCCTTGTTGTAAATCTGTATTAATATATTTTTGTGTGTAGATCCTCCATCGTGATATGAAAGCTGCCAATGTCTTAATAACAAAGCATGGCATATTAAAATTGGCTGATTTTGGCTTGGCGCGTGCATTTAGCATTCCAAAGAATGACTGTAAAAATCGTTATACGAACCGTGTAGTCACCTTATGGTATCGTCCACCGGAACTGTTACTTGGTGATCGGAATTATGGCCCACCAGTTGATATGTGGGGTGCTGGTTGTATTATGGCCGAAATGTGGACACGTTCGCCCATTATGCAAGGCAATACAGAACAACAGCAATTGACGTTTATATCACAGCTTTGTGGCTCTTTCACACCAGACGTTTGGCCCGGCGTCGAAGAACTTGAACTGTATAAATCCATTGAGTTGCCAAAAAATCAGAAGCGACGTGTAAAGGAGCGTTTACGACCGTACGTTAAGGATCCTACCGGCTGCGATTTGCTTGATAAACTACTAACATTAGATCCAAAGAAACGCATTGATGCGGACACAGCACTAAATCACGACTTTTTTTGGACGGACCCCATGCCTAGTGATCTGAGCAAAATGTTGTCACAGCATCTACAGAGCATGTTTGAATACTTGGCACAACCGCGACGCAGCAATCAAATGCGTAATTATCATCAACAATTAACAACTATGAATCAGAAACCACAGGATAACAGTATGATTGATAGAGTTTGGTAGTTAATAGTAGTTTAGTTCAATATATATATATATTAAGTGTCAACTATACTAATCGGGTGTAGTACAAAGTTTTTGGCTTGTTTTCAGTAAATTAAAACTGGATTTCTATCGCAAGAAACTTAACAAACTTTTCACCATTTTCCATATATACAATTGTATATGCAATTTTTTAAAGATATATCGAATATAATTTTGTCATTTTTGAATATATATCGTCAATTAATTGCTGAAAAGCAAAACACTTTCATACGAAAACTTAATGCGCTTCCTACATGCTGCTGCTGCTGCTGCTGGTAATACAATAAACTGCAAACTGAAGTGGAGCTGTACAAAACAAAAGTGTGTACACACTCTACAATTCGTATACAATTGTTAATAATTGTGCACACACTGTTAAAAAGATGCACGTTGAGCAGAAGGTAAACAATGCAAAAAAAGCAGAAAAAAAACAACGACGTTGCCTGGCGATCATAAAGACAGACTGCAATGTCTCGTCTAGCGAATCATCAACAATATTTCTGGCCGTACTGAATGTTGGACTCAGCAATGGACTCACCGAAGAAACTCTGCTTGCAACTGCTGCTGTAACAGGCGGTCAGGTAGCACGAGTGCTGATGCTGCCTTCAAAATCGTATTGTTTTATGCAATGTGTCAGCTTGAAGGATGCGGATCTTATATATCAAGGTATGCACAATCTGGCAAAAATTGGTCAACAGGGTGCCGTCACCTATCTAAGTTATGTTACGCATTTGCCCAAGGAGGTGGAGGAGAACGGCTGGCATAAACCGCTACCAAATGGTCTTATACTCTTGCCCAATTTTGTGAATGAAACAGAGGAAGCGGCACTACTGTATGCTGTTAATGTTGGTAATGACTCCAATCGTAGCAATACACAAGACAGCCTGAAACACAGGCGTGTTAAGCACTTTGGCTATGAGTTTCTATATGGCAGTAATAATGTCGATCCTACGCAGCCATTGGAACAGCCCATACCAGCTGCATGTGATTTTCTATGGGAACGACTAGAGCGAAAGGAGCTATCTCAAATATCTTTTACACCAGACCAACTAACCGTTAATGAATATGAGCCTGGACAGGGTATACCACCACATGTGGATACACACAGCGCATTTGTGGATCCTATTTTATCACTCTCGTTACAATCTGATGTCGTTATGGATTTCAGACGTGGAAATGAAATTATACATGTCGTTCTACCCCGACGTTCTTTGTTGATTATGTCCGGCGAATCGCGGTATGACTGGACGCATGGCATTAAACCCAAACATATTGATATATTACCAACAGCGAAAGGTAGTCTAACTACACAAGCTCGTAATAAAAGAACATCACTTACCTTTAGACGATTACGTCTTGCACCTTGCGATTGTCAATATCCTACACTATGTGATACGCGACAGACGAGAGTTCCTCAAGAAGTAAACGATGCATTGGCGATACATGCAAGCCACTTGGAACAGCAAAATGTCCATGAAGTTTATGATAAAATTGCAGATCATTTCAGTGACACTCGCCATACACCCTGGCCACAAGTTGCAGACTTTCTGCATAGCTTTGAGCCGCATTCAGTTTTATTGGACGTGGGCTGTGGCAATGGTAAATACCTTGGCTGTAATCCAAAGTTGTTAAACATGGGATGTGATCGTTCGCAGGGGTTGCTTACTGTGTGCACAGCACGTGGACAGAGTGTGTTTCGTTGCGATTGCCTGCAGCTGCCAGTGCGCAGTGGCAGCATTGATGGCTGCATTAGCATTGCAGTTATACATCATTTGGCTACCAACGAGAGGCGACTTATGGCACTGCGTGAAATGGCACGGGTGCTACGTCCCGGTGGACGTGCACTTATATATGTGTGGGCCAAAGATCAGCGCAAGAATGACAGGAAATCAGCATATTTACGCCAAAACAAGGCTGTCAACAAGCAGCGCACTACGGAACAAGCTCAGCGACAAAAGCTAGCTGAAGAATTGGAGCAAATGCATTTGGAGCAGCAGCAACAGCAACCGTTCCAAGTACCATTGCCAGTGCATACAAATCGCACAGAGTTCCAGCAGCAAGATGTCTATGTCCCTTGGAAGTCAAAGGACGAACAGCAGACAACCTTTCTGCGATACTATCATGTGTTCGAGGAGCAGGAACTGGAAAGTTTAGTCAATCAACTGGGGGAAGTTGTGATCAGAAGCAGCTACTATGATCAGGGTAATCATTGTGTCATTTTCGAGAGGAGCTGCAATTAAAATCAAATTTAAAATAAAAGTTAATTAAAATGTTTGTATAAAACAAAAGTAAATGTGTTACAACAAAATAAAATAATATAATTTTATATAACTAAATTATAAATTGAGTTTAAGTAATTCATTTATTTGATTTCAAAAATACATCCACATAATTAATTTTTATATTTTATAGTTAAACGAATTGAACATCGACTAAGTATAACTTAGTTAGTTAAGCTTTCTTTTCTTTGAATTATGTTTTTGTTTTTTTTTTTTGGTTTTTATTGTAGCTTTGGACCATAAATTGACAATTCCTTAATAACAACATATTTTATTATATAATATTTACCCAATTGAAATTTTTTTATAAGTTAGATTAGTATTTGATAGATCGAAAACGGCTATGGCTCTAGTAATAGGTTTAGATTGAGTTATAGTTTAGTCAGAATTAGGTGTGCAATTTAGTGTATTTACGTACAAGAGGGATATAGAAACAGTTTTATATTATTACTATCAGAAAGGAATATATAGATAAGGGGGTTTAGTTCTATAGAGAATTTAAGTAATATAACTAAATAAATATAAATTCTACCTAAAATAGAGAAAGAGCAAATAGATTCTGTTGGTGCCATCAGTTCTATAGTTATTATATATATATATATATAAATATATATATATATGTATGTATCTGGTAGGTACATCAAGTGAAAATGTTATATATAAAAAAATGCATGCTTAAGGATATACAATATATACTAAATATACATAAATATCGAGAAGTTCAAGAAGACAACTACGACACAAAAACACATACAAGTTACAAGTAGTTTTTAAAACACTTAAAACTTATACTGGGCACTTTAATAGTTGACAATATCGTTGTAGTAATAAATAAATATATATCTATACATATGATATATATGGACTATTTATGTATAGACTAATTTTACAGTTTTAAACGTTTCGTTTTTGGTCGTGGGTATTTGATATGTTAGCTATATAGTAACATTTTCTGACTATATGTATATATATATTCTTACTTATTTGTGTGTGTGTTTCTAAACGCTATATATATATATATATAGTATTACAAGGATCAGGTTAAGTTTAGAATATTTCTAGTGGTTTACCTCTAAGGTCTACGGATGTGTGTGTCTAGACTACTGGTGAAAATATATAGTTATAGAGGTGTATATAGTATCTAGTATAATATAAACATGTGTTTGGTGCCCTAGGTTTATCTATACATATATGTTATATGTAGTAATATGTATATATAGATATAGTCATAGTTATATATATGTTAATATATATATTTGGTTTAGTTTTGGGAGTACATAACAGTTAACGTTATTCGTACTATGACTAGGGTTTAACCAGAAATTCATCATTATATTAAAGCCTGATAGTTTACTTGTTTGTCGTTAAAGCTGATTTATCAGTTATATATGTATATACATATATATGTTTATATAGGTTTGTTTCATTGTTTGTTTGTATGTATGTTCATGTGTGTATACTTCAGTCGTTGTTGAATATACAAAGCTTTTCTCTTGCAATTTGATGCCCTTTAATGTATTATAACTAAGCTTATGTTTATACCTAGCTCATAGCTTCTAACTCCTACTTCTACTCCTAATTCATACTTTTAACTCCTACTCCTATACTTAGTTTAAGTACTACATAATATTCCTAGAGCGTAGCTCTCCAACTCCACCGAAACACTTATTTGAGCAGCTGGCATCTTTCTATCCGCCTTAAATATGAGTCAGAAGGTGTATACTTTGTGTTTGTGTGTGTAAGTGTACGAGTTTCTGTTTTTGTGTCTATGCATAAGTTAGTTATTCCTTTTTGTGTGCGTGTGTTGGTGTGTTGTATCTATTATAGTACTAGGACTGGGTGTCCAGTTGCCTTTCGAGTAAACGCGCTTTATATAAATGTTTCGGCTGCCATTTGTTACAAGCATTCCGCCAGCGGCGGCTTCTCAATGGGCGGCGATGGACCAGAAACTGAAACCATTGGCACGGCACTAATCTTGGGTTTAACTATCTTCAGACCGAGACCTAAGTTTTTTGGACTGCTGTGCGGCGATGAGGAAGCCGTCGATGAACGTTGATGTACCAATACTCGCGGTTTGGCCTCTATGGCAATGCTGGGTGAGGAGGCTGCCGAAACCGATGACGTTGCCGTCGCACTGGCCAGCAGTGGTACATGCACCAGTTCCTCTACAGTCTCAGCTGAATCCTGTGAATCATGCACAATGGCAGCTGCATCACTGTGTATGAGTGCTGATATCGAGTGTGTATCATCATCCTGCATATAGGGCGGAGGTGCTTCCAAAGATATGCTACCCACAATAACGTTGGCTGTGGTAATAGCCGAAGAGCGCGACATAAGACTGGTCAGCGCTGTGGGTGATTGTTTGGCGTCATGGAGTACTGGCAAAGTGAGTAGTTCACCACACTCTCTTAACTCAATGTCCTGGGAGGAGTTTTGCTGGTGCTGCTGTTGGACGGAGTCTTCATCGGTGCGCCAAGGACGCAGACTCTTCTGCAACACAATATTTTTCTTATGAACTTAAAGAGATTCCAATGAATCCAATGGCAATTTGAATTTAATTTGAATTTGAATGAAATGCGTGCAATATTTTTCTAGCCATTGTGTTTTGAGATATTTTGTTAGCAATGACATAATTGAACTTAGATGACACTTTTAAGCGATTTGTTCATTTTTGGTATTTATATGGTATGATATGGTTTCAAATATGGCGCCAAAGGATAACATTTAAAATGATAAAATTGATAACTTACTCTGCGTCCGTTGTCGGTGATGTTTTCGGCGCTCTTGGCCTTTCGGCAAAGTACACTCTGTGAGCCGTGGCGACGCAAGAATTCAATGGAATCGAATCCACGACCCTCCGATGATACAAATATGGCTGAATTGATGCGACTGCGTGTGCAACGCTCCGAGATCGATGTGGAACGCTCTTCCGCCAGCATGTGGATGTGCTGCAATATGATACAATGTTAGCCAAAACAATTCTCAAATGTCGAAATTAATATAGAAAATCTGCTTTAATTATTTTTTTTTATTCTTACGCGGCTATTGCAGTGCAACGGTGGGTGAGCAAAGGTGCCGCCACAATCACTGCTGTCGAACTGTATTCTCAATGAACAATGCACAATTTGTTTTAGATAAGATAGAGAGAGAGAGAGAAATAGAGAGAAGAGAGAGAGAGAAGAAAAAAAAACAGATACAGAAAGAGAGAAAAAGAGAGAGAGAATGCCAAATGCGGCAATACATATATGTCAGACGTTACACGTACACAAACAATTTTATGTATATCGATGATTTCTTTCTTTGTTTATCGATTAACTGAATTTTAGGTAGTTTTCTTATAATCCAGTAACGATAACTATAACTAAGCACTATTGGAAATATATAAAAATAAATCCACTTCAGGCGATTAACGATAACGATAACAAGCGAAAAGCATGAAGCAACCTGAGGCACAATATCTCTACAAAAAGCGATACGAAAAATTTTTATGTGGAAAATTTGTGTAAAGCTGTTTCTGATCTCTCCAGAAATTGCGGCTGTGTTTATATTTTGGCTGTGCTTAAGTGAAATTAAGGTTAGGAATGAGAAAATTCATTCAATAACCATAAACATTTACAGGGTGTTCATTTGGGTGTGTGTGTGTGTATGTGATGTGGGTGCGATTTGCTGTTGTTGTTTTTGGTGCTCAACGCTGTAAACGGCGGGCGATCACAAAACTGTAAATGATTAACGATAAGCGATTAACGATAACGATTACGATATTGAAAAACGTGACCAATAGAACACGTGGTGCATGGCGTTTGTGCATATATATCGATATCGATAAGCAATCGAAACGAATGTACGAACGACCGAAGGAACAAACCAACGATCGCGTCATTTCCGTTTCATTTCCATTCGGGATTGCACTTACGCTGGCCGGTTCACTGTAGTTGCTGTGATTGAGCATTGATGATTCGGTGTGTATGGTATCGCTGGCGACCATGCTATGGTATTTCTGCATCTGCATATGCATATGGGTTGAGGAGCCGCGACTTTCTCTCGATCCATCCCGACTATGATCGGCGCATGAATACTGCCGTCGGTACTGTCGACGCCGGCGTCCAGCATTGGGTATCCCTGTGCTGCCCGTAACAATGTTGATGCCGACGCCGGCAGTGCCGATGCCAGGTGCGCCATAATCAGCATATCCCAATGCTCTAGCCGGTAACGGAGGTGGGCGAAAGTAACTGGGATCATAGCTAAATTGTCGCCGTCGCCACTGATCATATTGTCGATAATGGCTAAAGAGACGCCTACGACGCAATATCAATTGCTTCTTCGCCTCAAGCACCTCATTCTCCTCAACAAAGGTGCGCTCCTGTGAGTTCTTCAGGATGCTGCGCTGTTGAGCAAATCGATGCTGCTTGACTGCATGACTGCTCACTGATAATGGTAGCATTCTTTGTTGCATTTTTTCACGTTGTTGTACTAACTGCTGTTGATCCTCAGCTGGTTGGCATATGCTCTCCCTGCCCGTGTCAGTGTCTTCCTTATCAGGTACAGGAGCACTTTCTATGCTATCCACATGCTCCAAAACATTTGCATTAACTATTGATTGATTATCGACGCTCGGACCACGCACATAGGTATTGGTAGGTGTGCCATGACCATGACCATGTCCATGAGCATGATTGGCAGTGGCAACACTTGCTGTGACCGATGTTTCACGATGCAATGGTTGCTAGCTCTCCACATCTGCCTTGTGCAGTAGTGCAAACTGACAACCGCAGTCACGCTCCAGTTCCCTCCGCGGATATTGAAAGCAGCGATCAAAAATGCCGCAACCCTCGCAGCGGGGCAAACACTAAACGGGTTACAAGGATCAAGGCGAAATATAAAGAGAGACAGATGGAGAGAGAAAGAGAGAAAGAGGAGAGAGAAAAAGAAAGAGCGGCAGCAGCAGGCGACAGCGAGAGCAGGCAATATATATATATATATAAATATATTTATTTATATATACATATGTATATAGATATGAAGAAATAGAGAGAGAGAGAAAGAAAGAGAGCCAAGTGGTTGGATGTAGGGTGAAAGTAAGGAACTTTTGTCAGTGATATCTTTTAAAAAGCTCGAACCTCAACAAAGCTAAACAAAAGCTCAAAACCAAAATCGGCTAACTAATATAATGAATATATTTATATATATTTAAGTATATTATATAATTGAAAATGCAAATAGGGAAAATTTTTGAGGGGGTAAACAAAAAAATTAAAACTTAGATGTTTAAAGAAAGAAGCAGATTTCACTTCCTTCGATGCCTTACAGCTATCAATAGGTCAACCGCCCTAAGTGCAGTTCTAACTAAACGTTTGAACTAAGTTTAATAGCTTCGGTGCACCGAAGTAACGTTAAGCAAAGAAAAGGATATTTAAGGATCTGTTAAGACTTATCAAATATATGCAGCTACAAAATTAAAAAAAATTATTTCAAACTAGCAAAAGCCAGGAATAATAAGCATATTATATTTCGCCCAAAAAAGTATGCTACGTTTTTTTTAAAACTACTTTATACAGATTTTTATATATAAACAGACAAAGATTGAGTTGAAATGAATAATTATATAGTTATATATAGTTATAGTTATAAAGATATTGAAATATTTCATTTGTTTCTAATAGGTTTTTGGCCTTTTAATAATTTCTACAGTACGTGGAGTAATATGGAATAGAAAATAGTAAATGGAGTAAGAAGCGTACGTTAAAATCCCATTAAGTTTAAATTAATGTGTTGGAAAACATCTTTTTGTTTTGGGTGGGGTTTTTTTAAGGAAAAAAGGGTCGAGCTGTGTGCACTATAAGTTCAAAAATATAATTTTTGTGTAAGTTTTCTTTGATTCAAACTTAGTAAATTTACTTGACTTGATGCAAAAGCTAATAATAATAATAATAGTTATAAAAATAATAATAAAGATAATGATAGTAGTATGCAATAATAGTTAAGTTTTGGATATATGTATAAATAGTTTGTATATAAAATTGTTTGAAATAAAAGAGTTTGTTTTTAATACCTTGACAAAGAAATCGGGGTGTAGGTTCTATAAATAAAGCAATAACAAAAATGAAACATAGATTTATAAGTTAAGAAGTTATTCGCGTTAATTTTGGCATAATACTTAATAAAAAGAGTATGATAAACAGAGAGAGACAGTAGGAGAGGTTGAATTTGAATTTGAGAGAGAGTGAGAGAACGTATGGGAGACAGTGAAGAGACCTGCTTAATATAAGCCCGCCCTTGATGTAATCCTTAATGCCTCCACCCCCAAATAGTATTTAAACACGCACAAAAATATATATATAAGTGTATATATGAACATATATATAAGTATGCATACCTGATGAGAATGCTGACCATTGCAGCCACTGGCACTACACACTCCTGTGCCAGGCACCTTCAGCTGCTCATGCTTATAGTCCGGCTGATAAGGCAATAGCATGCGGATCTTGCCCCAGCGATTGAAGAACAGAGCTATGGCACCAGCCCAAACCATCAATACAATGAGCACAATGCCAATCTCAACGCCGCGTATCTGCAGGATTATAAGATGAGGATAGATGAGTTGTAGCAAATGACAGAGATAAGATTCAGTAGGGGAGTATAAAGATTGTATGGGAAGTAGTTAAGATCTTTTGCTTACCGTTGGCAACTCTCTGGTGGTGCTGCGTGTTAATGTATTGGTGGCTGTAGAGGTGACTTCCTCACCAAAGATGGTGCCGTTGCCAGAACCATTGCGTGCATTATTATAGATGCCTGGTGGAAAGTCCTGTTGTGTTGTGTTCTTTGGTAAATCTGCAATTGAAATGCATGTTATGTAGGGTATAGTTGGGAATGAATACTTTTGAGTACTTACCGAGCGTACGAAATTTGATCTGTCCACGACTACGATATTTCTTGCCCATCCAGATGGCTGTTACGGATAGAGAATATTGTGTACTGGGCAACAGACGATCCAGGACAATGGCCTCGCTGCTACCAGCAACGTCCTGTACAACCCTGTAACTTAAATTAATTCAATTACCACTCTCGAACGGCAACTAAGTGTGACAATATATAAGTGTGGGTAAGTGAGTGAATATATGTCTGTGTGTGTGTGTGTGTGTGAGTGTGAGTGAATGTGTGTTTGTAGCTAATTGCAGAGACTACAATAAACTATATATATATATACTATATACATACATATGTGTATTTGTATAATTGAGAGCTGGGGCAAAGCAGTGAAACATGAGGTTAGCTCCGTGCTCGTAATTACAGCATGAGCCCAATATTTCACTTTGTCACTTAGCCAGTTGTTAGCCAAACATGTCCTAGATTTTTCCAATTGAGCTCGTATTACCCACTATATATACATATACATATACATACATATAGATATATATTATATATCTGTGCAACTGTATATGTGTGTGTAAGCTAACAAGTGCGTGGCCGTAGCAGAGTTGCCTAGACTTCTGCCCTTTGTGCAATGTCTCCTATTACAGTAACTGTAACAGCTAAAGCAATGGCTATAACGCTATACTACAACCTGACAAATGATTCATTATTCATATACAACATATACTTATATTCGACACACATACACACAGATATACAGACACACATTAACTGTAACACACAAGCACACACACCCGCAATAGCTCCCCAGAGAAACAACGGCGCAAAAACATACGCTGTTCGCAGCCAAAACAAAAAAAAAAACACAAAAAAACCCAAATAATTTAAAGACAAGTGAAACTAACTCTGTGTACAAGCAGTACATGATAAACTAAAAGATATTCTATAAATAGAAAAGATTGTATAAAGTCGCTGTAATATGAGGAAACTTAACAGATTGATTGGGCATATCTAGAGCGAATGAAATAATACTATTATCATGATCGATATATATACCGATATGTATATCGATAACTACAAACAGCAAAGCAACAGTCAAGTAACTCTTGAAGGAGCAAAACAAAAACCAATCAAGGATGTGTAAGAAATAGAAGCAAAAGTTTCGGAAACTGCTAAGGCTTTCCTTAGTTTTCACATCATAAAGGATATGCACAAGTACGTACACAAGTACGTTGTTTTGCTTAGTAATACTTGCGAGTTAGTCAACTCATTTAATGCTTTAATAAATTCCACGATCTGCCCCTAAATTTGATATACTGTGGCTGTGGCTGCCGTTGCCGGAATATTTGAGTATTGCCTCAATAAAATGAAATTAATGTCAAATATTTTTATGCTCAAATATTCATATAAGTATAACGGATATGCCGCCACATATATACAGCAAGGAGGAAAACCCCTCAGAAAAGAAATATGTTATTTTTGTATCCTGTTTATGAAAAAGTTTTGATACAACTTAACAAATACATGCAAGAAGCAACACATGTGACAACATCTAAAGTTACAGTTTGAGCTTATTAAAGCTACAGTCAAATGGTGCCTGAGGGGAAAATCAAATTATATGCAGCTACTACATATATATATATATATATATATATGTATATGTATGTGTATATATAAGTTTGTATGTGTGTATATATGTATATTTACTCCCAATGGGAAATGTCGCAGTGGCTCGTGTAGCAAATTCATTTGGTGAGTAGCCACAAAATTTGCACGCACGCCATCCGTTTTTGTGGTTTTTTGTGTCTGTGGTTTATCGCTGGTCTATCGTTGGTTTATCGATGACCAATCGCTAGTTTATCGTTGCCTTATTGTTGTTATTTTATTCAATTTGACGTGTGCAATCAGGCGTATGTTTAGCCTAATAGAAAATGTAAGTTGCCAATATGGAAATTGAAATGGAAATATGAAAGAACATTTTTAAATTGGAAAAACAGGCTGTAAAATGTTTCTAAGCTTTTTCCTCATTTCATTTTTTTTTCCTATTTTTTTCCTATTCGCTTGACTTCCGTTTCACAATATTTTCAGACCAATGGATTTCCGGCAATGTTAAATAAACAATCAGTTTACAAGAAGGCTTCCTACTCCTGCTGCTAGTCCTGCTGCTACTGTTGCTGCTACTCTTGTTGCTGGTTACAATTGCTTCTTTTTATTTCTTTTTTTAGCAACAATATGTGTCCATTACTCAAACTCTAAATTGAAAATTTGATATGCATGTAACCTATATGCTATGTATATACTATATATACTGTATATCTGTACGATATAAAAAAAAAAATTGCCATTCAAATTAACTTTTAATGGACAACTATGACTGACTTTTCCCTTTTTTTTTGTGTGCGTGGTTTTAAGCTGCAAATTTTCAAATTTTTGTTTCCACCTGACATATTAATTATGAAGCTTAAACACACAAACAACATACACACACACACACAGGTACATATGTTACATAAAAAAGTTATGTGCTATAAATTTTGTTGTCATAAGCACAAAAAGCCAACACAAATAAAAGACATTTGTTACCATTTTTGTTGACCTTTTCCCAAAAAACTTTTCATAAAATGTTTTAAAATTTTATTATTAACATTGCTGTCACGTTTAACTGAAACATTTTCAATTAGAACTAGTTTATATAATGCACTTTAATGCAATATAATTAAATTTTAAAATCAAATATCGAATCCTATGAATTATTTGAAATTTGAGTTGTCTATCGATCATTAAGTTGTTTCAGTTTTTAATTAATATTTCGTTCATAAAAACTTGTATTTAATGGTACTAGTTTTATAAACTGAACTAGTTTAACAAAGAAGTACAAGTTATAATGATGAAAGTAAACAGCTTGAAGCAAATTTTCTTAGTTGCCAAGTGAACAAGCTCATTAAGTATACGCACTGTGTTACTTAGGCAACTTATTGTGGAGGTGCTAGATTTGACTCTTAGCCCGATTGTACGAGTTGTTAGTAATGTTAACACAGTTTTTTCTAATGAAAGCTTAAATACCCAAAAGCAACTTGAGAATTCAAGGATTTTCATAGGAAAATTCTACGTTTGGATATGGATTGAAACCTCTTTGAAGTTTTGCTCTTTGACTGTGAGACTTGAGGAGTTGCTTTAAGCTTTAACCGAACATGGTTAACAACTTCTCAATTCATCAATACTATAATGCTTAAATATTTCAGTACTTCAATTCAATTTACAAATAATACTTTTCTCAATCAACTTTAAGCTAAAGTATAAAATGAAACAGTTTTAAAGCCACATGCCAACTTGCCAATTGAAAACTTTTTGAGCTACCTGCAAATCACACCCTTTAAATGAGCTGCTAAAAGTGTTACCCTTAATTAACAAACTGCTTAATTATGAAAGGAATACAATTAGAAATGTAACTAAATTATTAACCAACAGGAAACAAGCTGCAAAAACTTCAAAACATCTTAAAACTTTGACATAAATTGAATTTAGAAGTAAACGAACATCGCACGCAAAAAGGACCTTTAATGATGTGATTAGACAAAAGGCAATAAAGGCAATAGAAAAGCTTAACTTAAAGTGAGTTTTATCCTTGACATTTAACCTTTATACGTTTCTCATATGTCTGCATTTACAGCAATTCATTATGATTCGTATAATTTATATTGATTGAAAAACGAAAAACAAAAAACGAATTACAATAAAATTCTTAAGTGCTTTCGATTCCAGTTGCCAAGTACCAAAATTATAATTGACTGTAATTGTCATTAATTACAATTATTATTTTTATTTTTAATAGTATTATTGTAATTATTGTTGGTTGGATTGCAGTATGAAATATAATTATTACAAGAAGACAGGTATCAAAATAAAAATTACATTTAAATTTTATAGAAGTTTACCATATAATCTTTGTCGCTTTGTATGCAATTTACATGGGCGTAACAAAAACTTCTACTATATATGCATATATACATATATGGCAGACTACAAATATATATATTTGTATATATATATATATGTCTGGGAGTAGGTTTATGTGTAAATGTCGGCTAGTTTCTGTAGCCCATTGGGACATATGTTATAGACGAAAAGTGAGGGAGTCAACGAGTCATCGTCAACGTGCCTTCATGTACAATAATCATACATTATTCATTCATACAATTATACTCGAAAACGGTTAGAAGATACTCCCGTACACATATACACAGTATGTTTATATATATATGTATATATATAGATATATATAGGACACTTTGGACAGGACAACCAGGACAGCCAGGAAAGTGGCATACAGTAGAGTGCCTACCATAATAATGGGTGTTTCTAGAGCTACTAGAAAATCGATAAAAAAAAGAAAGAAAGTAACAAAAACAACTACAGAAAACAAAAAAAAAATATATAGTTAAAAACAAAAAGAACAAGTAACTGGTTTATTAATAATGGCAGCAGGACAAATGAAAATAAGAAATTAGAAATGTGAAATGGGCAAGGGTAAATGGAAAAAGAGTAGGAAAACTAAAAGAACAACAGAAACAATGAATAAACGTAATAAAATTTTGATATAGGCGTGAACTTTATGAAACAAAAACAAAAATGAAACTCCAAAAAGACAAACAAACACGCGCATGCAGCACAAAATACACACACACACACACTCACATAGCAAATATTAAATTGAAAATACCTTGACCAACAACAACAACGTACCAAGAATAAGGCATAAACAATCGCTTATAATACAGGACAATAACAATAATAACAGAAGCAGGAGCAGGAGCAGGAGCAGCAGCAGCAGCAGCGGGAGTAGGAGCAGCATAGGATATTCCGCATGCCACATGCCATCAAAACGCGACTGCAACAGTCAAAAAGCCACAAAAGTCGAGCACTTAACTTATTACACGGCATACCAGGCAATGTCCTTGCCAGTTGACGTCTCTCTTTCTCTAACCAAAAGTCTCTAACAAAAGCCAAAAGTGAAAACGGAAGTCCTTAGTTTGTAGTCGTTAGCTATAGCCCTAGTTGAAATACGAATATGCAACGCCATTTACCTCCTCCATTTTCCATCACCAGACACCACTTGCACTTACGCGAAAGACGGGACGCTGAAGCGAGCAGTGAGGCAGGAAGTGAATATCAAAACGGAGATTGGGGTGAAAAAGGAAGTGTGTAGCGCACAGCACCAGGCAGCACCAGAAGCAAAAAGAGAAACAGCCAACAGAAATATTACAATTTCAAACATGTTTTCTCTACTCCTCTTGCATCGTAACAACCTTCATCCTTGTACTCTCTCCTGCAGCTGTTTCTATGTATTTTCACAACAAAATACACTGTGATGAAATTATATGTATATATATCCTGCTTATAAAAATAGCTGGAGGTGACATTTTGTGAGTTCTTCTGACTAGCACATTATCTTTTAGATAATCGAATTCTTTTTCTATTCTACACCCTATACATAATCTTATCTCTACCACAGGCTATGACCTTTTCTGTACCCTATTCCTTAGCATAAATTATATGATATTCATACTTCAATTTATACTCTTTCGTATACTCTATTCTGTCCCTTTTTATAATCCTTATTCTTAGCCTTATTTTATATCCTTTTATACTCCTTATTCTAAGCCTTATACTACAATATGTTTCCTAATTTATACCCTACGCTATACACTAAACATTCTTCAATTTATACCCTATTCGATACCACGTTTTATATCATATTTTATACCCTACTATATACCCAATTGTATAGGCCTTATTCCATAACTTTTCCATACAACAATCTATACCCTATCGATTCATCCAGGTATACACAATTCTTAATCTTTTTCTATGCTCCTCTATCCACCCTTTTTACTTCCATTCTATACTCTATTCTATAGCCTATTATATACACTTTCCATACTCCAATCTATACCATATTCTATACTCTCTTCTGTGGTCTATTCAATACCATATTCTGTATCGTTATCTATAGTTATTTTTATACCCTATGCTTTACCGTATCATATACCCTATAACTTATGTTATTTTACATGATTTTCTATGCCTCATCTATACCTAACAGTATACCCAACCCTTTAAAAACTATTCAATTAACTATTCTTATACTTTTCATTGAGCTTTTTCTTCAATTTACTTAACAAACTATATTAAATATTCATATTGACATTGATATAATCCTTCTACCTAGTCATTTCTTACTGTGTAGAAGAACTTTGTTAAGTTGAAGTAGACGCGGCTTTTGTTTTTCTTTTCGACTTGTTAGCTTGTTGGCCTGTTGGTCTGTTGGTTGTTGGCTAGTTGGCTAGTTGGCTGGTTGGGTTTACCATAGTGGCGGTCATTTTGGCTTTAACTTTGTATTTGCTTATGTGGCCTCAGTGGTCTGTTCGTCCTGCTGTTTTAACTTGAAACGTTATTTAGCTCATGGTCAGACAAAACATACACAAAGACACACAACCTTTATACACACATACTTATATATTTATGTATATATATATATAAAATGCATACGCTTAGCACACAAAAGAACTTCAACTTTGAACCTGTCAAATGCATAAAATATTGTAAGAGCAGCGACGCCTTTTTGCATAATTATAGAAACTTTTTAAACTTAAGTAAAGTTGATGGTGGTGTGGAATAGGGGTGGGGGTGGTGTTGGCAGGAAAAATTTGTACATAAAATGTGTGAGTAGGGTAATTTATAGTACTGCCTAAGGTACCTACCTGTCATCTGTAGGCTTATAGGTCACAATATACTTCTCAATTGGATGTGCCTTTAAATCGATCTGCGTTTGCCATGAAACACGCACCGCGGTGGGTGTTAAAAATGTGACGGTTATGTTTTCCGGTGTAGCTGGTATAGTACCTATATTATGGGATATATATATATAGAAAAATAGATATAGATATGTAAGTGTATAGATTACCATATACATTGGGTCTGATATATCACAAATGGAGATACTTACCAGCCAGACAGGCATTGACAAAGAGCACAGCAATGAACACAAACATTGCGCTTCAATTGCTTTCAAGTTGTTTCGGCAAATTCAGTTCCTGTGTTGTTGATAATGATGATGATGATGATGATGACGATGATGATTATATTGTGGTTGCTGTTACCACTGTTGCCGCTGTTGTCCTGGAAGCGGATTTCCTAGGGCTTCCTTCCGCTTCGTTGGTTTTGTTTTTCGTTGTTCCTTTTGTTGTGTGTTCGTTTGTTCGTTTTTAGTTTTACATTTCATTGAACTAACTAAAACATAAAAATCAGTCTTGCTTTTTGTCCTCTTTTGCTGCTTTCTGCTGCTTGTTTCTTTGTGTATGCTTTTAATTTCATTATCCTTAACAATTATGCATTCTACTGCATCCACTTTCGGCTCTATTTCGCTCACACTTTTCTAACAATTTTTGTTATGTTTTTATTTTTAACCTTTTGCTGCGTTTTATGAGTTCTTGCCCTTTTCATAAAGTTTACTTTAGTTTATGTTTGATTTGTTTTGTTTTTAGTCTGTATTCTTTGCATTGTTGTTGGTTGATTTCTTAACTTTCGTTGAACTTAAAGTTTGTTTTGTTGCTTTGTTCCAATTCTCTGGCATTGTTCTTTGTTCGATTTTTGTTCTGCTTTAACTTTAATTTCTATCTTTATTTTTATGTTTCTTTATTTTTTATAGCACATTTTTATGGGCTTTTTTGTTTCTTGTTGTTTGTTTGGCTATTGGTCTGTGTCTGTGTCTGTGCGTTGTCTTATAACTTGGCTAAGAGCAACAAAACCTCTTCAAATTTCAGTTGAGTTATACATCAACGGTTTTTTACCACTATATTTTCTTTTTTTTCTCTTTTTTTCTTAATATTTTCCCTTCTTTGTTTCGTGCTACACTTGAGTAAAATTATTCACATTGCGTTTAAGTTTGTTGGTTTTCTTTTTTTTGTTATAACGTCAAGCCGTAATGTTATTTTCTTGGCTATTGTTCATTGCCATTTGTAGTTGTTGTTTGTTGCTTGTTGTATGTTGTTATTATTGGTTGTGTACAAAATCAATAAAAGCGTCTTTTGTATCTGCTGTCAGTCGAGTTGACAGGCGTTGATTTCTTGTGGGAAAACTTTTTTATTTTGTTTGTTTGTTTTTCAGTTTTTGGGCCTGATTTAAAATTGTTGCTTTTGTTGTTGTTGTTGCTGTCGTTGTTGCTGTCGTTGTTGTCGTTGTTGTCGTAGTTGTCGTTGCTGTTGATTTCATCAAGTGTCGCCTTGTGGCACAAAGTCAAAAATTAATTCAAATTGACGGCTTTAGTCCAATGGATAGACCTCTGTCTGCTGTACTCGCCCTGCGGCAGCTCAACAATTTTTACTGTTTGTTATTGTTGTTGCTGCTACTGTTGTTGGCGCTGTTAGTTGCTTAATGTTATGCATTACGCATTTGATCAACAAAATATTTGGCTTAATTGCCAAAGCGCTTAAAAAGCAACGGCCTCTTGTTGCGCCTTTTAGTTGCTTCCACACCTTCTTTTTTGGCTTTTGTTTTTGTTTTCGTTTCTTTCTTACTTTTTGTTCTTTTCAATTTATTTGTTTTTGTTGTATTTTCTTCTCGTTATGTGCCTCGTTTTGTCGTTAATTATAACATTCTCATTTTAATATGTTGTTTGTTTGTGTTATTCTACTTGCTGTTGTTGTCGTTGTTGTTGTTGTTTTTGCTGTTTCTGCTGATTTTTTCGCCGTGTTTCGCATTGCGCCTGCAATAAATCAAAAGTTATTTGGTTACCTTTTGTTTTAATTTTTTTTCGTCTTTTTTTTTTTTTTTTTGTTATTATTAATGATACCCGACGGCAAAAGGTAAAAACATATTTTAAGAGATTGTTTCTCATGTATATTATAATTAATTATAATTAGCATTTAATGTTAATTTCAATAATAATTACATAAGCTGTAATATCTTTTGTACGTTTTCCTTACTTAAATGGAAACCAAACAAAGTGCGGCATACTTCAAGGCTGATATTACTCATACGCAATGTATAACACGCACTTAAACACACACACACACACATAAAATGGTAGTCAACTCACAATTTTATATATGTCTATATTGTAATAGCTTATTTCACATCATATTCATTCGATACACGTTCAACATTTAAACAGTTGCATTTACACGCAATACAATTTCCTTGGCATTCGATCATGCGTAATATTTTTGTAGCTATATATCCCAAATGTATGTGTGTGTGTGTGTGTGTGTGAATGGTATTCATTAGCATTCAAAGCTCTTTTATTGTCTGTTTAATTGTAAGTAACAGAACATTTTGAATATCTCTGTTTTACATTGTTCACAAAACATTTTAAATATTTCTCTCAGCTAACCGGAATAATTCCATTGAATTGTTTGGCATTAGAGCTACGTCATTACTTTGACGTATTTATTGTATTGAATATCAATCTAAAACATTCTTTCATTCATTCAATCATTCATGCATTCATTCATTCATTCATTTATTCTCTCATTCAATCAATTGTAAACAAAGCTGCAATTATGCTGCGCAATTCTAGTAAAAGGTACAAAGTAAATGCCAGACATTTCTTTAAAAATATCTTGTTTTCTTTTTGTTTTTATTTTGGTTTTTTGTTTATACAAAAGTACAAAATTTTGACATGTGTTTTTTTATTGCCTTAATTCTCAGTGGGCACCACAGTGTGGCAGCATGTTATAAAGGTAATGGTTGTGGCAAAAGAAGAGGAAGATGACAAACAACAAAGTTGTTGAAACCAATTTGTACATGGTAAAATACCACAAAATCCACACCAAACATTATACACAGGATTAAAGGGAAAAACAGCAAATTGCTTGCTTATAATTCCAAACAAGTTTAGGTGCATATTTCTACAACTATTTACTATTAAAGGTAACTGGGAATTGTTTGGAGAACCTCCAAAATTGTTACCATAAATTAGCTTTAAGTAACTTCTTATGTATGCTATATGAAATATACGAAACTAATTTCCTACTTGAATTATTCAAATGTGTTTGTGTGCGTGTGTGTGTGTGTGTGTGTGTGAGAGAGAAGAAGAAGTATCAGTAGAAGACAGTCTACATTGAATATTGATACATTTAAGTTAGATTAAGTAGGGTGTAGCTTAAATGTATTCCTTACAACGCAATACATGTCCTTTGATTCAATCGTTTGAATGAAATATCCTGCGGCATATAGGGACTTACAAGCTCACGTATTTACCTTTAACGACTCTGCCTTTCCATGTATACATATATCTGTCAGCCTGTATGTTTGCCTTGTGTGACTGTCTGCTTGTTTGTATGTACTTGGCATCATCATCATTATTATCATCATCATTTAAGTGTCACACGACATTTACAGCCATTAAAAACGAAATGTTCTTTATGAAGCCGAAAAAGGGCAAACTTAATTGTTGCAATCGTATGTGAACTTCACTTGGGTTAATTATGAAAACGCTTAACAAACTCCTTTGACATTTGCTTTACTTAATTCTGGACCCTACCACATCCTTCATCGCCCACACAACATCCCCCATCGCCCACACACGCGTAGTATGTAAATCAGTTGGCACAAAATTTATTATTATTATTACATTAAGTTGAGAAACGGACCGAAAAATAAGACAGAGAAAGATAGAGAGAGAGAGAGAGAGGTAAACCTAAAATATGAAATGTAATGAAATAATGTGTACAAAGTGTTTGCACACTTTGAAATTTACATTTAAATGCTTAAAAGAAAATTTGAAATTTCATTTGAATTCCTTAAAACGCACAATTCAGCCCCCCCCCCCTCTACCCACCCACCACATATAACATACGCTTCA
Source organism: Zygothrica quintamaculata (assembly GCA_037044455.1). Taxonomy (NCBI): domain Eukaryota; kingdom Metazoa; phylum Arthropoda; class Insecta; order Diptera; family Drosophilidae; genus Zygothrica; species Zygothrica quintamaculata. The sequence continues at coordinate 306,428 of JBAMBS010001064.1, forward strand.
TTCAGATAAAAGAAGAAATGTTAAACATGCTGATGACGTGCTGCAAAAGTAATTCCTATTCTATGACGATGGTGACGCACTGCTTGGTTACGACTGTTAACTATATGTATGTGTGTGTGTGAATTGGTATTGGAGGGGGCACGTGCAGTGCGCATTGGTGGAAAACAAGTAGGTGAAAGCAGTTATCGTAAAATTAAAATGGCGGCTAGTACGCGCTGTCGCCGTCATCGCCGCTACTGTTAATTATGGCGACAATACATGCACCCATACAAGCGCGCGCTTTACTCTCACATACACACATACTATTACAATTTGCTTGCATGTCGATACGTTTTGTCAGCTTTTGTTTGTGTACGAAGTAACTGTTACCTTCTCCATTTTTAGTTTTCTTTTTTTTCTTTTTTTTTGTCCTTTTTATTGCATACGTTGCGACTTCAGCTTATTGAGGACTTTGGCATTTTTGTTGGACAATTTTCTATTGTTCTTTGCTGTACTTCTATTTGTGTTTCTCTTTCACTCTCTCTCTCTCTATCTTACTCTCTTTGTGTATGTGGCTGTGTGTGTATTGTTTGTGTTTGACGTACGCTTTGTCTTTGTGTATGTACTGTGGTACTGAAGCTAGTGTTTGCGGTAGCCAGCCAACAGACAATAAATCAATCAGCTGTGTTAACATTAAATTGTGAGCCCAGACAATACTTTCACAATGCGTGAGAGTATGTGTATTTAGGTGTATATGTGTGTGTGAATATGTGAGTAAGCACTGGCTGGCGTGTTATTAACACTAAAAAGGGTCAGCTTAGCCGCAGGCCAAAGGCTTGTATCCAAATGTGTAAGTAAATTCAGCTATAACTTTACTTAAGACTTTGTTTCGCTCACTGAGAGAAATGCCAGAAAACTGAGAAATTGCTAAAGCTTTGTCCTAATTAAGAAACTCAAGTGTATAATAACAATAGCAGTAGTCTTAAATTCCTTACTCTGCTTGAGCTTTAAGCTAAGTTTAATAACAGTAAAACAGCGTTTGCTGAATAATTGCATAAATTATGTTCAAAATTGTCTTGTAACACGTTCAGTTAAACGCAATTTAAGCCAATAATATAAAAGTCAAATAAACATTTTAGAATACTTTATACCTTTACAGTGAAAACTCGATTAGAGGACAGCGACTGTTTGGGATTTTTTTTTTTAAGAAGAATCAAAGCTATATGTCTATTAGAAGTGTCCGTGAAGAGAGTTTTCACTGTCCATATATATACACTTGATTCAGCACTTAAGACATAAATATATGTTTGGATATTCTTGAGTTTTATTTTTTTTATTTTGTGGGGCTCGTTGTGCTCTGTGTATTTGGTGTAGAGAGCAGAAAATGCTATTATTTGCTTGGCTGCTCGTAAAAACAAAAGCACTTGCTTCAATCCAATACCCAAAACGCGTTTTAGCTCTATACACACATACATATATACATATTTATGTGCATATATATGAATGTGTGTGTGTGTGTGTGTGTGTGTGTGTGTGTGTGTGTGTGTGTAGCTATGCTCTTTAAGCTTGGCTACTGCTAAAAATTTGTTAGTGCTTTTCATCTCTTTTATACACACCCCACCGCCTGCCTTTCACACACTTTACAGATTCCTAACGGCAACTACACGCCATGTTGTTACTCCCGCTCATTCTCTAGTGGCTGCTGCTGCTGCTGCTAAGTGCTGCCACCCCGTTGCTTGTTCCCTTTGGAATTTTAAAACTGTGTCGCCTGCCAGTGTGTACATACATAATACATACATACATATATATATACATACAACTATACTTCGTGTTGTCATAGGTTCTTCACAAAATACTAGAAATATGTGCATACGTACATATATACACATTTATATATAGACATGCATATGTGTATATGTTTCTGCATTAAAGTAAAATCGTAGTGAGAGTAAAGCGTGCTGGCAGCTTGAACTGATTTCGCTGCGTGCAATTTACTCTGCCCCTGCCACAACCCAAAAATAACATAAATCGTATAAATAAATTGCCGCATTTCAGCATTTCCACAGCAGAAACTGTTGCGGCTGTTGCTGCTGCTGCTGCTGCTGGTGCTGCTACTGCTGCGATGGCTGAGACTGCGACGTTGACAGGCGGTGAATTTATTTTAAATTGTATAAACTCATTTGTGCGACCAATGATTTTTGAATTTGACCTGTTGTTATTCAGTATATATATAGATATATGTATATGTATGAATGTGTGTGTATTTATATATATTCATTTATGTGTATACACTGGCAACTTTGTTTATAATTACAGGATTCGTGTTATTTTGGCGCGTTACGTGCTACGTGCTACATTTCGCAAATGGCCAAAGATGAGAAAGATTTACAATCAAACACAACCCAGACACAATCACAATCACAAACACACACACACACACACACACACACATACACATCTACACGCACCCACGCTAAATCATTAATTGTAAATTCAGTTAAAACATGTGTGTTTGCGCTAGCGTATGTGCCTGCACGCTTGTGTGTGTGAGAGTGCATAAATAGGGCATTAAAATGAGTTTTTAATTGCGACAGCTGCTGTTCATCTCTTTTAGTTCTTTCTCTTTGTCTCCTTGTATTGTTTTTGTTGTTGTCGTTATTGTTATTGCTTCCCATTTTGGAATCAGGTATGAAAGTGAAAACTGACAAAATCCATTAGCTGCCATTCGTTTCAATTTGTTATATTTCTCTTTGTGTTTCGCCTTGTTTCGTTTCATTTACCGTTTTTTAATTTTAATACCCTTTATTGGCTTAACATGCAGCACTTAAACCGCAAAAACCAAAAACCAAAAACAATAAAAACAACAGAAGGCTACTTACCCCAGGCTCAAATTAGGCGCTCCGTCCGGGCTGTTAATTGAGAGCCGTACACATACCCGTATACAGCTTAAACACTCACAATATTTAATACAAACACACAAACTACAGGTTGACAAGCCTTTTAAAATATATGTCCATATATATATAGATATATTGTGTGTTTTTATATGTCAATATTAAATATCGTTTTAAGCGAATAATTTGGTTTGTTCTTTGTGGCTGGTAACTGCCGGCTTAGTCAATTGCGCTTAAGCTTGTTGCCTGTTACTGCTGGTTGTCACTGATAACACGAGACTAAACACTAACACCGAATGCGCTATGCTTATATATCGTCCTTCTCCACCCCACGCGCTTTTTCTACACTTTCATTCGGACAGTGTGCGAATACAGTTATATTGTTTTATACGATTTTTTTTAAATTCCATGCGTCTAGTTAGTATACGATGTGCTGAGGCCGACGCGTAAACTACAACTGAAAACTTTGCTCATGTCGTCTCTTGATCCGACCGACAGCGGACCAAAAGCTTAAGAGAGCAATTAGATTAGCAGGGCTGGACAATAGGCACTGCACGAAATTTGATTCCGTATATATGAAATGGTTTTACCTATGAATTTGTGGGGCTTGGCAAAATACAATTTTTTTTTTGTCCGTGTGATATGTAAAGCTTTTACTGTTTGTACGCACTCTCTTTGTAAAAAGCTTTTCGTTGAGTTAGGTCGTGGTCGTTTTGGTAACACAAAAATGGAGGCAAGTATGAGTATTTATTAACTGCGAGCGGGTTGACTGTCCGACTTCGCTCTCCCACTGATTGATTGACTATGAAGAAACCGACAATGTGGGCTGTTAAGCGAATTACTAAAGTTCAAGTGCGCTGCCGGCGTGTTTGGGGTGGGGCGTAGGAGGTCAAGCGCTTAATTTAATCTATTTTGTCTTTTATTTTATTAATTCCTAGATGCTCGTTGCCTCCAATGTTATTTTAAAATATAATGTTAAAATATGAAGAGCATACTTAAATGCGTTTAATTTGTTATTTATTGGTTCAGCCGCTGCTTTACCAGCTAACATCAATTATGCGCGCCAAAAAAAAAAACCTTTAATGAAAAATGAAAGAAACAAAAACACTCTTTTATGTATCTATATGTGGGAGGCGAATGCCATGGAAATTGCTGTCAGGCAGTAACAATTCCTTTGTTGTTTGATCGAAATTAGTTAAAATTTCTTCGAGTGCTTTGTACACATAATAATTAGCCTTAAAATTGCGTATATACTTACCATATTATATAGCTATTATAGCCCCACCAACACTCATCCACATATAAATATATTTTGTAAATAATTTTGAAAATGGAGGAACAAAAACGTTCATCGGTAACGAGCTCGGTGGTAATACGTCCGAAAATCATCTATGGCATACGGACAGATGTTATTGGTAACATACAATTCAATCTCAACAAGGAGGTTATATATCCAGTGGAAGGTGTACTTGTGTTTCATGATTTTGTAGCCAATAAACAGAGGTTCCTTAGATTACCAGAGGATACCAGGCCAGAGATTATAGCAATAAGTCAACATCGTAAACTATTGGCTGTTTTAGAGCGGCACACGAAAACGTAAGAAAATAGCCTTAAACTCGCAAATGACCGTTACAAAATGATGAATATTTGCTCCTTATAGCGGACGTTCTATATCCATTTATGAGCTAGCCACGTTGAAGAAACGTCGACATCTAGAATTGCCCGGGAATTATCGCGATGAGAAAATTCAGCAAATGATATTTACCCATGATTCGCGTGCCATTTCAGTGATAACAAAGCCCCCGGAAATGGTGTTCATGCTGGTGCTGGATAAGACTAGCACTGTAATCGAAGGACGAGGTACGGTTCCAGGCTCACATGGTACCGCCGAGTGCATAGCTGGCAATCCCAGTGACTGCAGCTTTCTAGCAGTAGCTGGTGACCGAACGCTCCTCCTAATGAGCAAGTCGGAAAGAGGCTTTACCATTAGTAATAACGTCAAAGTAACCTTTCGGGTCACTTCGATGGCTTTTTTGTCAATGGATCTGCTGTTGGTGGGCACCGATCATGATGAGCTTATACTAGTCGAAAATGGTGAAATTAAGCTCTCTCAGAAGGCTAGCATAGCAGAATTTATTGATTTAATGATGGATCAGGAAATGTTTGATAAAGATCGTGAAGCACAAGATTTACGTATGATGCACACCCAACAAGTAGTACTCCCGGATCTTTGTGTGCTTTGTATGACTGCGTTTGCCAGAGGCTTTGCCTTTATTATTTTCAATAGGGTGTACGTGTTCGAACGCGTCTCGAAGATGAAATTTGAACGAAAAACCGTGCTTACCGTGCCGATAGCCATATATGCTGATCACCAATACCAAATCACAAATTTGGCCATCGATCACAAACAGGAAACGGTCATTGTTACCTGTGCCCATGCTCAGATCTATGTGGGTATTCTCATTGTCCCAGAGACACTTAAGACCAAATATCTTAAGTTTGAGCCCCTTGGCGTGCTCATACACATCGGTGAGGTGGTAGATGTATCTGTTTGCGCCTGGAAACCTATAATAATGACTGCTTGTAAGTTAGCTATTCCCTTGTTGGTTACATGACTTATGTCTCTTTTGTACATAGCAAGGGATCAGACTATACGCATTTGGAACTATGAGACTTCCCAGGTGGAACTGGTGCGCAAGTTTCAGGTGGACGTTAACATTGTGGAGCTCAATTCAACTGGTCTAATGGCAGCTATTGGTTTTTCCGATCAGCTGCGAATCACGCAAATCTTTATGGATGAACTTAATGTAGCTTAATCCAAAGATTATTAACAAAATAATTCCGTCTATGTTTTTCCTTTTTCCTTGTCTCTCTAGATTGTCAAGACGTATAACTTTCCCCATTGCAACGATGTGCGATACTCAAATTTTGGTCACCTGATGGCAGCTGCGTATGACAATAATATAGCCGTCACATCTGTCTATAATCTAGAGGTGGTCATTCAACTGAAGGGACACAACGGCACTGTGTTATCCGTGGCATGGACAAAAACGGATAAGTATCTGATTTCTGGCGGAGCTGAAGGAGCCATATACCAGTGGGATATTCAGACAGGAGCACGTCTACAGGAGATTGTGCAAAAGGGCACGGAATATGTAACCGTCTGCTGCAGCTTTAACGAACCGCTGACCATTTTCGCGGGTACCAATTTGGGCACCATAAGAGAATTTCAAAATTCAACGCTACAAAGAGAGATAACAGTACCTTCACGTAACAGGGGACCTGTATCGGATCTTTGCTTGGCACGCTCTGATTTGATCATGTTTATAGCTGATCAAGATGGTGGGCTCTTTAATATGCAACTTCCATTCCTGGAAGCAGGTGGCGGTACCTTTACCAGCTTTCGTTTCTTCGATGGGCCAATCAATAAACTTCGATTCACATACGATGGAAAAATGCTGGTAGTGATTTCTAAGCAGGGTACCGTTGCCGTTTGGACCATGGACAATATTGACGAGAAAGTAGCGTCTATTGATCAGGATCTGATGAAGAGCCAGGAGGTACTTATACCACGTACACAGCTAAAGGACAAAATTGAACAAATTAGCACATTAGAGCTGCGTCTGAAGCAACAAGCCGAAGAGTTTACATACCAGATAAGCCAGAATGAGATCTTTGATGGACAACAACTACAGGAGGTGCATCGCAGCTACTGCAGTGCTCTTGAAGAATTAAAGGAGCTTAACCATGAGATTGCGTCCCGACACACTGAGGAAATGAATCAGATAACGTATCAAATCAATGACATTAAGCAAGAACATCGCGGTCAAATGGATCTTCTAGCCAATCAATACTCTGAGCGGATGCTCATCGAATACCAGAAGTTCACCAATCTGCGAGAGAACATGTTGGACCTGCGTGAGAGTTATGAGGAAAAGCTGAAGAATTCTACAGGCACGTTACAGGATACAATTGAGGCGCTTGAAAACGATTATAAAAAACAGCTGGATGAACGCAAGGATCTTATACGAGAGCTTATGAAAGAGATGCAGGACAAAAAGGATGAGTTTATCAAATATTGCCAAGAGGTGGAAGCGGAAAATGATCGCAATATGGTTGCCACTCTAACTACATACGAGAATAAACTGACCACCGAAAGAAATGAAACTCAGATGTGGCGTGGTAAGGCGGGAGTGTTGCAAAAGAAATATGAAACACAAAGCATAGAGATTGACAATCTACTAGAAGAAGTGGAAACTTTAAAAGAGGAGCATATAAAATCACAACAAAAAATGGCGAAACAACTGCGTAATATTGAGGACTTGCAAAAGGATATTTCGGATCGTGACTATGCTATTGGTGCTAAAGAGAAGCGTATTCAGGAATTGCTTCACAAGAACCAGGAACTGGATAAGTATAAGCAAGTGCTGAACCACAAAATTGCAGAGCTGAAGGCACAAATAGAACCACGCGAGTTCCAGATCAATGATAAGCGCAAGCATATTATCGAAATGGAACATGAATTGGAAGGTCTCAACCAGAACAACATACAGCTCGAGTTACAGCTTAAGGAAATGCGGGACAAGTATCTAAGCAATGTTACGGAATTGCGTACGGAGCGACATCGCGCCAAAGCGGCCCGTGAGTGTCTAAGTGCCATTTGCTCGGATATCTACTATGTGGCTGGTGAGGTAAATAGCTCAGAAGGTCTTAAGAAGGCTGTCAAGGCGCTATTCCATAAGCATGCCAGCGATGATGAACTCAAGCGTTTTGTTACCCTCGATGCGGAAGTGCGCGATGAGTTTCTGCGTCAGCGAAAACAAATCGAAAACGTACTGGCTCGATATAAAGCTGTGGCAGAGGACAAAACTGTCCAGAAGAAGTATGACAAGCTCTTCCGAGAGAATGTTACCCTGGTCGACGAGATTGAAAAGGTGCGCGAAGAAAATAATACACTTCGTTCACGCCTCAAAGACGATATTCGCAAGGGCAGATCAAACGACAAATTTGTGTAATCCAATTCGAATTGCAGTTATAAATGAATTTATCTTAAGTCCATTAAAGAGCTCCAAGAATCTAAAATTATCCTACACCTTATTTATATGCCAACTATGGATTTGGTACAAATATTTTTATAAAAATATGTGTGTTTCACATGGAACTTAAAGTTAGAGACGACAAACATACATAGGATAAGCGTAAGTAATTAGTGAATTAGTATATAAACTCGTTATAAATGTTGTTAGTTAGTTTTAGGCCTCGACCAGCACCTTTTTAGGACTGACCTTTGACTTGGTCGATTTGGTTGCAGCTTTTTGGTCTTCAGACTCATCTTCTGCTTCCTCGGTGGTTGGCAGTTGATCGCTAGGCACACTAGGTAGCTTAATGTTTTGTTCCTCTTCAGCCTCCAGTGCATCAAGCTCGGCGAGTACATCCTCCTCGTCTTGTGTAGTCAGCACATCGGTTAACATTGTGTCGATTTCTTGTTGCTTTTCAATGCCTTCACGTGTTTCGTCCATTATCTTTTCAATTTCATTAATGTCCAGCATTTCATGCACCTTCTTCAACGCAGCATTACCCTGTTTCAAACCATCCAATACCTTCATCTCCACCTGCGCAAACTCCAAATCAGCCGCCAACTTCTCCAGGTTCTCCAGCTGCTTATCTGCATTTGTTAGCATAGTTTCCTGGTATTTCTTTTTACGTAGCAACAGCTTCGCGCGACTAAAAAAATATTAAATTAGTAAAATTAATTGAAGGTATTAAATCAATAATTCTACTTACTCCTTACGGCCCTGTTGTAGGCACTTCTTGGCGAGCAGTCTATCATTTTCGAGCTGCAATTCAATGCGTTTCTGATACTGTTTAAGACGATCCCGTTGCTGCTTTAATTGCTGTAATTTATAATAATTTATAGTGTATACCAATAAACAGTTAGCAGCGCAAAAAGTTATATCTACCAAAACTGCTTTATCCTGGTCGGTTATGCGACTTGGTGCCGTCTTTTTACTTGATTTTCCAAATATAGCGCCCATTTAAAACTTCTTAGTATGACTAACACAAAAAAACATATGATTCTGTTACTTAACATTTCAATAACATTCTATGAACAATGTAACAGCTTACAGTACCAGTGGCAAAACAAAGTAATTTTGGAATGAGACTTTTGTAAATTATGAGACTTTTGTGCACTATAAAAAAGTTTAAAATTCTGCACTCAAAAAAGAAAAAAAAATAATATTAACTTTACTGTTATTATAAAATTTGTTTTAACAGTATTTGACAATGTTGTTTCGATATATATGCAGACTCTTCTAATAGTTATCGATAAAATAATAATTTTAATAAAAGCATCAAATTTCAAATGTCAATTGAGTATATTTTGTTAATATCTTTCAAATATTATAGTTTGGCCCTTAATAAATCGTATGATTGGGGCTTATATCTTTTGTACATGCTGCGCCAAAAGTCAATACGCTCTGCGTCAGGATTGCGCTGCATTTTGCATTCACTATCAATAAGCATATAATCCAATTGGAAGGGATCGGATTCAGCAATTGCACTATTCTTTTGTCTTTGAACTGGTGTCCATGTCTCCAATGGCTTACCATATTTAGCAAAATTGGCCCACATAACACAAATACGATCCGATAGTTGTCTATCCGCGGGTGTTACTGGTGTATTATCTTCAATCATTTGGAATAAATACAACAATTCATCTGCATGTGATGCACCGCGCAAGTCGTCTCCCTGTAGTAAATGTTTGTATATGTTGCGGTTACCCAAATAGTCGAAGCGATAGAAATAGAGAGGTGAATTCCTCTGGCAGTTAACGTGAATTTCTGCAGCGTTCTGCAGATCTATATTGAAGTGAAAATCACTGAGCAGATCAACCAAATTGTCCAAGCGATCCCGTGTAACTGACTTGCCATTGAAGTAGAATTGTCGCATGTCCTCGCTTGCCTTTTGTGAATCTGGAGCTTCTGGTCTTTCCACCAGATTACGTGGCACTAGCCGTGCCAAATCCTCTTCGTACAGTTCCAGTTTACGTCTAGCATTAATTATCATAGCAATACCCTCGGCTGAGTTATAGCCCATTATCATAGGCATGCCATTAAGGCGTTCCTTATCATACAGTAGATCCAAGAACTGAGTATTAATAAAGCTGTCCGGACTACTAGTATCTTCCACAACTGGCTTGAAAGCTAGTGGTAACTGGCGACGACGCTCATCAGGGGTTAACACTTCCAGAGTCTTTGAAAGAATACCATTTGGTGTCACCTGATCGGACTGCAGAAAATCCAGCAGTTGAGTATCCTTCTCAAGATCCTTGCCCTTAAGTAGTTCACCTAGACGACGCGCTTTATATGTAGGATTCTGTTGAAACACCCATTCCATGTTTCCCGTACCACTCTGCATAATGGCCTTGTGAAAGAGTTTATTGGCATGGGATGCATATGTGTGCAAATGGACTGCAGCGGCGCCAGCGCTTTCGCCAAAAATGGTTACATTCTGTGGATTACCATTAAAATTTGCAATATTATCGTGCACCCACTGCAGGGCCAAACGTTGATCCTTTAGACCAGCATTACCATGTATGCCTGCTTCGGGTAAACTGAGAAAACCCAAGGCGCCTAGACGATAGTTTAGCGTAACAACAATTACATCCTCTTGCATAAGTCGCGCAGGAAAATGACTGGAAATGAAGGATTTCAAATATTTAATTAGATATTGAGAGTGTATAAAGCTTACTAGTCATTGTTGCCATTGCCAAACCAAAAGCCACCGCCATGAATCCATACCATGACAGGCAACGGCGTCTTTGTTTTACTTTTGGGGACGTAAACATTGAGAAACAGACAGTTTTCAGAACCGACTATCTCTTGGGTAAATGGATCACGCTGATGTGACACATCACGCTCCTTGCTGCAGTCCAGCTCATGTTCATTGAAACGCATTAATGGAACTGGGCTCTACACAAACCAAACGATTAGCTTCGATTGTTGAATAAAACTTATAGTGTACTCACCCGGAAACGCAGCTTACCAACTGGAGGTTCTGCATAGGGTACACCTAAGAAGCGCTCATATTGCAATCCACTTGGCAGCTGATGTTGTTCTCCAACCACCACACCTTGCTGTACAAGTACCTTCACCTGCAAATTCTCCATATTCAAAATTAAAATATAAATAATTGTCTGTTTTGTTAATATCTCTTACTTTCATATTACTGTAGAACCGTCGAAGTCTCCTTGAGTATTGTCCACGAAAATGTGCAACGGCACCCCACATGGTTAGTTTGGGGTAAATATCAAATAAATCTAGTCTCTCCGATATAGCCTAAATAAGAAACTTGTTAAAAATGAACTTTAGACGTGAGGTAAAAAAAAAAGAAAACAAACTCAGCTGATTTTATGCTTTAACCCCCTGATGAGCTCTGGTGGTTTTTATGGCACGCAAAAAATTTATGAAATTTTATTAGGGAAAATCCATGATTAGTGTTAGGAAAATATATTTGACTGTCAATATTTCCAACACTACACGAATACAGTAGAGCAATAATATAATGAACTAAAAATTTTAGAAATTTTAGTTGATTGTTTAGTGCTTTAACCCATCACTGGCCACTGTTATTCAAATAACTATGAAATTTAATTAAGGAAAAACCCTGACAAGTGTTAAAAACAGATATTTGACAGATATTTTATCCAAAGTGTACATTATTTTAGCACAGTAAACTTGCTCTATAGTGAACTAAGTTTAATTTTTTTTATATTTTAATGTTATTTTCTATATTTTATATTTAAATAATTTTATATTAAATAAATTTTTATACTTACAGTAATCGTATATAAAACATACGTACTTTTCCTATCTTCTCCAGTATTATATATATTATAAGTAGAATTGCTCAATGGAAAATACAGCTCACCGCTGAATTTTTGCTCCAACTTAAGGATAAGTTATATACAATACTGCAACTCCTACAAATAAGAACACAATTTAATTTTTTTTGCACATTTATAGTTACATTTAAAATGTTTCTAAGTTTTATTTGACTAGTTCCATTGCATAAACATTAATACAAGTTTCAAGTTCATTTTTTGTGTTGTTTTCAATATATAATTTTTTTTCTTTGTTTTGTTTCCATTTTTGTTTGTTTGTCATGAAAGAACTATGTATTGTAACTATGGTGTAAAGTGCACAAGAACAACAACAACTATACCAACAACAAATAACAATAATAAGAACAACATTAACAATGGTTGAGCTTAAAGTTTTGTATAACGAAAAAATTGGTGTTTTAGTCAGTTAGAAACGGAGCAGGCTCCGTGACAACTTGAGAAAAGGATTGAGCTTTCTCCGTATATCCAAAGACATATAAACTCAACAATGTTCATGTTGTTCTTTGTTATGTTTCTGCTGCTGCTGTTGATGTTGTTGTTGATTTTCTGGTTGTCGCCAAAGGCCAGCTCGTTAGGTATATAGATAATCATAATGATAATAATAATAATAATAATAATAATAATGTTAATTAACTTTAGAATGTAGTATTTAGGCATAGACTTTTTTCATCTTAATATTCTTTTACACATCAAATATTTTTTTTTGTTTTTGTTTTTCTTTTTTTTTTTAACATTTACACTTATGTACATAAGTTACATGCACACACGCACATCCAAACACTTATAATACATTTATAATAATCTGATAATAATCTGTAGTAATAGATAATAATAATCATAATAATAATAATAATCATAATAATAAGCATATAGCAAACATTGAGAAACATATTTTTCTGTATATATATACATGTTTGTATATATATAAATATCATCCACTCAGTATCTGCTCTATATTTGTATATATATAAATATATATATATATTTTATATATTCTTCGAGACTCTTTTAGCCATGGTATTTGCTTTTTTGTTAGGTTTTTGTTTTAGTTTTTTGTTGTTTTTCTTAAAGGGAATTCATTTGTTTTATTTTTTTTTTGTTTGTTTTTGTTTTTTGTTTTTTGTTTTTTGTTTTAGTTTAAGTTGTTTTTTAGGGTCACAAAAATTCTTTTACAAATTGTAAATTGGTGTTTTCTTCTTTATCTTCAACTTTTTTATCATCGTAAACTTCATCTACATCTTCGTTTAAATTTTATTTTTTTTTTTTATCCATTTAATTCAATTTTTTAATTTTCTTTTAATATCTAAAAACGTCGCAGCGCCAAAGTACGCTTTAAATAGAGACAAATGGCTCGATGGATTAGCTCATATTGCTCAGAGTTTTGTACCATGCCACCGCGTTGTAGCCGCAAGTTGCATACAATGCCAAGTATATCAACAAAGATGTCTGGCATCTTTGGTAGCTTATCAAAACTAATCGATTCCGTCTGCTGGATAATGTGTCGTATGTGTAAAATTGTATTGCAGCTAAAACTACTCTCGGCATCTTCAGCTGCGGCATGTTGCTGTATAGCTTCCTCGGATAGAGTTGTTATGTCTTCCATGGTCAGCGTTTTGCTTAGCATGCCAGTTAGTGAATACGCTAGGGATTGCCTTAGCTGACGCACTGCATTCAGTATGGCTGTAAAGCAACCGGTACGTCCTATGCCTGCGGAACAGTGTATGACTGGAAGTGGTTGCACCGCATTGAATATATCCTGCTTATAGATCTCTAACCGTTGCGCCTGTAGATGTGCATTACATGTGCTCCGCTTCTCATCATAATTATCAAATTCCGACTCGCATTTGCCCAGATTTAATACATGCAGACAGGTATCCAGTAGCGTATTGATGTCACGTGGTGAGTGATGATCTGGCCAGTCCGGATACCAATAATGATAACAGCTAATCTTTTGCAAATAATATTCCAAACGACCAACGCTCTCTGGCACATTTATACAATACAGCAAGACCAGTTTCCTAACAGAGAAACCGTTTCGCCGCACAATGCCAACATTTTTGACCAGAAAGAAGCTACCATCCGCGGGTAAAGTACGTCGCACCCTTTCCTCCAGCGTAACATGTACCGATTCTATGCCTATATGCCAACGGCCATTATATTGATCACGTTCCCGCTCTTGTTCCGGCTGCAGCAAATTTAAGCTTCCACCCGTTGTGCTTTCTGTGGCATCTGCCTGCATGACCATTGGCAATAGATATGGCTCAAAATAGTCGCGTGCCAGCGCGCTCAGCTCAAACACTTCGCCCTTAGCTGCCACAGCGAATACCTCGTTCAACTCGATGGGAAAATAAATGGTGCACTTCTGTCGGTTGCATTCCGTAAAATTGGTCAGCATGACAATCTTCTGATAATATTGCTGCAATATATGCGATTTATCCACATGTGGACTACTTCCGCCGTCCAGGCAGCGGCGTATATAACGTTGTGTATTCTGATAGATCATAAGCCAAAATTCAAATATTGTATTTGGCATAGGACCCTGTGAAGCAACATAACACTTCGAGACATAATCTGGACCCTGAAATATATTTATTAAAATATATAATAAGAGATTGAATTTGATTGGTTTAACTACTTGGAACAGTTATTTTACCTTGATATAGTTTGCGTTTATGTAGGGCAGATCCTCATTGGCTAAAAGTGTTGTCTTGAGCTCCTGATCACTGCTGGTCTGTGGCTGCAAAAGTATACTGCTTTCTTGGTGCGGCTGCTGAAGATTCATTAATTCGGTGGATTCACTTTCGAGCAGGACACGTGAATGTTCGTTGGGCAGAATCGTTTTATATCGATTCTTTGTCTGCGAATTAAAGACCATTGGCTTCTCCTGATGGTTAAGCGGTAGATCCCAAAATTCCTTGTGCAGATCACAAAATATGCGCTTCTGTTCATCACCATCCAATTCAGGTAAAGGTGTAACAATTCGTTTAACTACATCCTGATATATCGCCAACAATTCGCTATCCTCCGACGTAGGTGGCAATTGATTGGTGGGCGTCTCACCCTCACGTCCCAATACCAGAGATGGTGGCTGCTCCAGATTTGCCTTATAGCTATGATCGAAGACATAATTTAGCTTAATCAATTCATATTGATTAAGTGGATTCGATGCACTCTGCAGCATCTGTATGCTGGCCAAGTAGACCTTAAACTCCTCGCTGGTTGTTTGTGGCGATAAAGGACGTGTCATTATATTGCGTATACCAACGCCAACACCACCACCAGCTGTGCAGCTGCAGCTGCATAAGACAACATCCGTTTCAGTATTGCATGCTGGTGATTTTACCTTTGATTGTTCGCTGGGCTGCAAATCGGAGGCAGAGCCAAAGCACAATTGTTGCTTGGTGCTAAATTCCAGATATTGTGAATTGTTGCCACCACGATTGGTATTCAGGTTCTCGGTGCTAAAGAATTTACGCTGATGTGATGATTGGGCCTGGGCAGCGCCGCAGCTGCAAACTGTAAGCCTTGGTTGCTCCTGTGCTATTAGCTGTGGTTGCATATGATCCTGTTGGCCACTCATGTTTAGGGTGAGACTTTGATTGCTTCCGCGACGCTCAAGTAGTCCACGTTTTGGCGTTGTCGCCAAACCGCTAGCCACTGAGCTGAGCTCACCACACGAATTGGTTGTGTGGCTCCTCAGAGGGATACTATGATTGGATCCACGTCGCCTAAATAAACCCTGACGCGTACACTGCGCGCTGCCAGCAGCGACAGTTAATTGATGTGGCTGTTGCTGCTGCAATTGCTGCAGCTGTTGCTGCTGTTGTTGCTGCTGTTGTTCCAGATTGCAGCTGGATTTCGAGTTGCTCACCGAACCCAAACTATAATTGGATACACTTAATGCGGTATTCATCAAGTTGCCACATGAGCCATGCAAGTTTAAAGTGAGACTATGATTGGAACCACGTCGCTGCAATAGATTCATTGAGCTGCCACCGATGCTCTTTGGATGTGTATGACTGCTGCTGCTGCTGCCAATTGGTAGATCCATGGACTTTTGTTTAAATGGAGATTCCACAGCGTTGGTGCTGGGTGTAAAATTAACCAGGGTGAGGCATTCGGGTAACGTTTTTAAGTTGGTGCTGGACGAATGCAGCAGCGGATTAAGTTTATGTGCGCTGCGTGGCGCCAAGTTGGCGCCCAAAGTAAATTTGCCACTTGTGCTCTCAATGCTGGATGCCGATTTTAATTCATCGTTATCCAGTGAGCTCTGATATGGATTCTGTTTGCGATGATACAATAACCAATCGGTGTTATTCAAACCTGGAGATTTGCGTCGCATTGTGCGTCGACTAAGCAGCGATTGCTGTGACTCCAGACGCGTTAAGGACGCAGAGTGTAGGCTGGCAGTTGGCTGCACTAGCATCATATTAGTTTGATTTATATGGCTAACGCTGCATGGTGTGGACACATCATGAGATTCATTTATATGCTGTACCACAATTGACAACTCCGTTTCGTTGGCCGCTGAATCCAAGGAGCGGGCTTTCTCCTTGGTGGTCTTAATTGTGGGCGTCTTTGGTTTGGCCAATGTTGATGGTGATAGCTGCTGTGCAGAGGAGCTGCAGCCGCTTTTAGTGGTGCCCAATTGCACATCTGTGATGCGTATAGTGAGATTATTTTTATTCTTGCGATTCTTTCGTCCTGCTTCAAGCGCCACTGTATGAGTATTTGCTTGCTGATGATGATGATGCTGCTGCTGCTGCTGTTGGTGATGTTGTTGTTGACGCTGCTGCTGGTAATAATCTGAATCGTCAGTTGCCAGAGCAGCACCTGGTGGTATTACAACATCGTGCACCACATGATCAATTTCAGGAAAACGAAAGAAATTACCATTTTTATAACCAGCCGAATTAATAATATTATGTGGTGAACCGGTGAGTGAATGATTTAAATTAAGATTATTTATTGATGCAAGTAATTTTGGTGAATAGTTAAGTCGGCTGGATTCGTTATGGAGATTGGGTGTCGCTATCGTCGTAGTTGTATCGTCTCTAAATAGTATTGTTGGTGAATTGTGTTCGCTTTTTGATAAATACAATAAACTATCATGGTCATTATTATCAGTATTGCATTTTTTTGGTATTGTATTCTCTTTGTTGGCAAATATCCTTCCATCCTGTGGCGAGCACGAACGTCTATCATATAATGAAAAACGTTTAAATTTACGATTTAATGTTGTTGGTGATTGAGGCAATTGCATTGGTTGATGCTGCTGCTGTTGTTGTTGCTGCTGCTTTGGATTAGCAATTGTAAATTGTTTGGGTGTGTATGGTGCATCTTCATCGTTTCCTCGTGGTATTGTTGCCTCGACTTCACACTTTGCTGCTGCTGTTGTTGCGGCTAGTGCTGTTGTTGTTGTCGTAGCTGCTGCTGTTGCTATTGATGTTGCTGTAGGCGATGGGAACTCAAAGGAGGTCTGTAAAAACTCCAGGGGTGTAAAATATGGTGTAGGCGTACTTTTGTTACTTTCCACATCAACATCGGCGTCAGCAGCATTGGTATAGGGGCATTCAATTGATGCAATAACTGCATGTTCTTTGTTGTTGTTTTTTAACTTGTCCATTCTATATACACACACAAAACACACACACACACAAAACGCGCTCCACTTTCTCGCTCACTCGCTCGCTCTCTCGCTGTCTCTCCTTCACTTTACTTGGCTGCTTTTTGGCTAGAGAGACGCTGCCATGCAGTTAGATATATTGCCGTCAAGCGAAATACATTATAAATTAACAAATTTGCCACTGGGTGGTTGAAAAAATGATGATGGCCATTAAATGAAAATTGCGCTTTTCACAGCACACACAACATTTTTACACACGCACACACACACGCACGCTTAAAAAATGAAAATAATCAACCTAAACAGTGTCAGTGTGACCAAAACTAATATAAATAAGTATTTTCATTTATCATTTTAATTAAAATAGTATTTATATACTAGTATTAGTATTTTAACGGTATCTACTGATTTAAAGGCCTGGGGCGTTGGCAGGCCAAGTTTATTTTTACGGCCGTTGCGTTTAAATTTAGTTTTCAACAGGCATAACTAGAACACATAATATAAGCAATATAACTTTTCAAATTTATCTATCTAAATAATGAATACTAGCATATTAGTAGATCTGGATTTAGCCATAGGCGTAGCATGGCTCGATTTTGTGCCAAAAGTGCAGCTTCTTCAAGATATTTAAAATGTGTATCCTCAAACTGTGGGACTGTCATTGGCTCTGGCGATTGTAAGCGTATGGTGCAAACTTGTTGTTGCTCTTTATTAATCTGCTGTAATCGCTCATGATGAAACGTTAAATAACTGACAGAATCCGCGAATGCCAATGATTTCTCTTTATGCTTTGTAGTCGGCTGATCATAGGGCGTTGTTAATGAATTGCCCTGAATTGAATTCAAATTTCTAGCATTTTGAACAGAGGAATCTGCGGGTGTTCCACCTGTATTGGATGCCAGTCTTTTGAATTTCAATTCAAGTGCTTTAATATCAACGTCATTTAGATCAGGTTTAGCCGCTAATGTAAAATTTAATTGCGACTTACTAGCCTTTTGAGTAATTGGCTTTTTAGATTTTGAAATCTTTAACCTAGCTTTATGCTCAACATCAGCCCGAAACATTTTTGGATCAACACGAACAATATGAGGTTTTGGTTGTTCATTAAATATCCGAAATTTTGTATCCGCTGTTATTTTATTGGCTTTACCCTTGCCTGATTTGTTTGGTTTTTTCAGACGCGGCGATATGATAACCTTAACACCAGGTCCAGTTTGAACAGCGGCTGCATAGCTAATACGCATACCCTGGACAGATGGTGAGGGTGAAGCCAATGGGTCCTCTAAATTCATATATTCACCAAGAGGCTTACGTCGTACGGGCACAAATTGGCAGATTGTCTCCTTGGCCAAATCATCGGTGCCATCATTTTGCTTCTTTCGAGCACTGCGGTTCTTGCGTTTAACAAGCGCAGCCGCTGATTTTGATTTGGGCGCCGCCAGCTTCGACTTGCGTCTTCCTTTTATTACCACTGGTTGGCTGTCTTTAACAAACGGACGCATTGAATTTCAAATTATTTTATTACTTCACAACAACAATTCGAGTTAATATGACTTACCGATATCGGGATGTAGTTTTCGCGGGGCTCTGTGATGTTATTTATTGCTACTTTCATTTTATAAAAAAATATAAATTTTTTTTTACCTTATGTCAACTACTCTGACAAGAAATTTAGATGCCTTTCGCATTTGTTTGAAATCAGAAAGTTTTTGAATATTGTAACAAAACTTTCAATTACATTAAATACGTAAAAATGTTTCCTGCTGGTTTGTTTCTACGCACACAAGCCTTTAATCTAAATTATGCGTAAGTAAAAAAATTTAAATACAACTAACACGCGGTGTACTGAATTGAATGCATTGCTTCAGTACTGTGTTACCACATCGCCAAAAGGGTATAACCGTAACTCTCTCTTCCTTTCTATACTCTGGCGCGAAAAATCGCGAGAGTTGAGATTTTAAATATGAATCTGCCCTACATGTTTTTAATATAATAAAATCTACTACAATTCTATAACTGTTTTTATAGTATATAACCTATTCTATTCACTTAATAAAGAATTTGCTCCAATAGACGTTATTCGGAATCGAAGAGTAATATGCCAAATATTTTCTGGTTGGGAGGCGGCTTAGGAAAGATGCAAGGTGGAATAAAGGAAGAAGAATATTTTAGTTCAATTAACCATGGACTTATGTGTAATATACGTAAGCATATCGACAACAGCAAAAATATTGACTATATGCATACTTGGGAGGAATATCAGAAGACTCTCGACCACGCTGCTCTTTACAATACCACGTGTCTCAACAAATATAAGGATGTACACGAAGAAGCATTCTTTTTAAATGAGGTATTAATAATATTAAATATATAGAATATATATTATTGAGAAAATCATATTTTCCTTTTACAGAATACTGAATGTCTCAAAGTAATGCACAATCGATCAAAAATGCAGACACCCGCTGATGGTAATGAGCCAAACAGCGATGACACTCATTAACATGTTGTAAAACAGATGTGGGCATTTGTTTGTTAAAAAAAAAAAGAAAAAATTGTTATCTGCCCCTAACACATAGACATTTAATTCGTTTTTGAACAATCGTATCAAAATATCCGTATAATACAGACATTCCACGTTTAAGCCTTACATAACAACAAATATTTAATTTAATTCGGTTAGAACACTTTCAAAAACACTACTAGTTATTTATAACTAGGTGGCATCCACGCTTAGAAAAAATCTAACAGCTGCGTTTTTCGGTTTATTTGTTGTTCGAGACACGTTGGCATCTCTCCATAAATTTCGAGCAGCTGTGATTTTCACAATACCTGAAATAAAGAGTATAAATCATTATTTATATATAAAAGTATACTATATAATCTGCCGGTATATAAATCAGTATGTTTAATTTGCGCTGTACTAGTCAGCGTCTATATCCGAAACATATACAGTAAGTTAAATTGAGTATATGCCAAATGATGTTATTATATTATTTTTCTTTTTTAATTATATTTAGTAATTGCATAAGTTTTAAAATTTTATATATTTTTAGGCTTTCGAAAATGTCTCAAATAGGTGAGTTGGGAAGTGGTGCTGGCAAAGGTGGCGGTGGTGGAGGCTCTATACGCGAAGCGGGCGGCTCATTTGGAAAAATGGAAGCAGCTCGCGAGGAGGAGTTCTTCTATAAACAGGTTAAAAAAATGTAATCATATATAGATAAATGTTTTCACTGTGTATATATTTCATAGCAAAAGGAACAATTGAAGAACCTTAAAACAAAGACAGATACGAAGAGCCCCGATCCCGCCAAAAAATAATTGAAAGTCCCATAAATTTTAGGTTATTGTTTCGTTTTACATTTTGGTTCAATAAAATTTTTTTAACACCTGATATTTTTTAAATGCTATAATTAAAAAATAAAAACTCACCTGTTTATTAATTTAATTTTTTAATATCGATATCTAAAACATCTCTGTGCACTAGAGCAGAGATGTCATAGAAGTTTGATTGTATTGCGGTACACAAAATTGTTTTTTATATATTCCGATTAGTATATGTAACTAACGCGATTAACCGATTGTTTACGAATAGATGGCACGGAGTGTTCGGGAACTACTGATAAGAAGTACTGATAAGGCTTGAGAGTAGAACACGGCAGCAAAATAGAAAACAGTTTTCACCAGTTCGGACAAGTGAATACTTGTCAGTGCCAGTCCAATGGCAGCTGCAATTCAAAATTGTGTCAAAGTAGCATTACGGAAGCGCATTAACGCGATCCTTAATTGCCTAACACCAGAAAATCAAACACAGCAATCAAAAGCTGTTACCTTAAAGGTGTTGCAAAATGAGGTATTTCGACAGGCACAAAGGATAAGCATCTATCTAAGCACCAACAGTGAAGTGGACACCACTGAGCTAATTAATGAGATGTTTCGGTTAGAGAAGATGGTGTTTGTTCCCACTTACCAAGGTAGTAAAATGAAAATGGTGCGTCTTCGGGATATGAATGAATACAAGGATTTGCCCTTAACAAAATGGAACATTAAGCAACCTGATTTCAAAGAGAATCGAGAAGATGCCATGACAAATGGTAGTTGACACTTGATATTTTTCACTTGAAATCTCACTGATAAACACTTATTTCTTTTCTAGGCCATGGCCTAGATATGTTTATAGTGCCGGGCGTAGCTTTTACACGCAATGGCGATCGTTTGGGTCATGGCATGGGCTATTATGATACCTATTTAATTCAACATGCAGAAAAGTATGCACATAAGAAGACCACACTTATGGCTCTTGCTTTTAATGAACAGATTGTTAACGAGGATGAGCTACCTATGGAGGATCACGATGTGCGTCTACATTGCGTTATTACAGAGAAATCTTAAACTTTATCACGTTACGTACAAAATTGTATAAGTCGAATATACACAAAACTTTTTTTTATATATATGCAAATTTTGATGCGACTTAACGCATATAGGGAGGTCGAGAACGCAGTCCACGACCACGCGATCGTCCATTATAATGAGGCGATGTGTAATGGGTGTCAGTTCCAGTAAAATGCGTTTCCGCTGTAGTGGAACGATATGGTGTGCCAGCTGATTCAGCCCAGCTTGACGGTGAGCCAATGCGCAACAGTTTCTTCTGCCTGTAAAATATAAATAGAAAAATATAAATAAGAGTTCGGTGTACAGCTGTACCGCCAACCACCGACCTGTATGCTGCTGCCGCTGAAATACGTGACCCGCGGTTGCGCCCTACACGTGAACCACGTAGCATAGAGGGAATTTTGTTATACCCTGTTGGACCTGTGGGCTGTGCACCGCATGTTTCTAGAGCAAGGAAATCATCCACATGCAGCGAAGGCGGCCGGGAGGTGTTCGGAGGTCGGGAACGAAATAGATCGCCTCGAGAAGGTGGCGGCCTGGCAAAACCACGACCGCGCACTGCGCTGACAAACATCTTTTTTTCGGGTCGTCCAGTTGCAGGCTCTACCTCGACTCGACGTGTACGGAAACAGGGTGCTGTAGGGGTCATTTCGCGATTTGATTGCGGTGAACCTGATAAATGTAAAACTCGCTTGCAATCACCAGTGAGATTCAGATCGGGATTAAGGCACGCATTAGCCAGGTCGGTCAAATCACAGGCAATGCGCTCATACAGTGGCTCATCCAGATCCTCAATTACTTCTATTGGCAGCGGTTCTAGCCAGTAGCGTGCTGTCAGCTGGGCATTCTCAGCCGTTGCACAGAAACGTGTAAATATGGGACGTGCCTCGTACTGGGTAACTATGCCTTCAGCTTGCGGCAGATAGGGTTCAACGCTAAGTGGACCCACTACTGCAGCATTACTGCTGCCAGTTGCACTTGCCTCAGTTTCTGTACTTACTTCTGTCGGAGTTACTATTGGAGCAGCTTGCACCTGAAGCGTTTCCTGCTCTTGTCTCATAGAATACAAATTAATAAGTTGTTTTAAATCACTAAGAGCCGCTTCATTCGCCACTGCCTTATGTTTTTCCAACACTCTAAGTATGCGCTGCAGCACTGGTGGTCTCTCCATCTCTGCATCCTGAAACTCAAGCAACTGAGCGAGCTCCGTGGCGCCCAACTTAAGCGTACGCTGTGGCATTGCAGACATTGCTGGTGGTGGCTCAATTTGCGTCAAGGAGCGCAGCAACAATATTAAAGATTCAATGTTAGCATGATACTCAACCTTCTCATTGTGAATGATAACACGTTCCATCCAGGCCTGCAATTCACTTATCTTTTGCTTAATCAATAGTGCCAAATGATAGAAGGTATAGCTGTAATGATAAAAGAAAAAGAAGTATTAATATGGATTCAAATCAGAACAGAAACAGATTTAAATATTACTCATGCTCAGTGAGGATGACCAGATTGCGCACTGCCAGAATGAAAATGCCATGGGTCACCTCCACGCTGACCAGATTACTAAAGATGGCATCGATAATACGTGGAATTAGTTCCTTTGGCGGAAGAGCAGCGGCCAAATTAAGCAATGGCTGGGCCAGTGATTTATGGGAAATTAATGAGATGCCCGAATCCAAAAAGCTGTCGAGTATACGATGTACTGCCTCCTGACAGTTTGAGACAACCTCGTTGAACTCGTTTAGGGACAGCAGTGATTGGAATAGTTCCCAAAACTTTCCAGATAAAATGGACAACATAGAGCTCTTGAGAGGCGCAAAAGCGCAGAGGCGTGTGGAGAAACGAAGCAACCGTTCCAAGTTAGTCGTGGGCATGCAGTTGGAGGTCTGATACTCTGTGCATAGTAGTTCCATAATTGTCTTCGCTACAAGCAGTGTCATATTAGGCGCCAGATCCGACAGTTGCATGCACACGCGTTGTAAAAGCTCCGACAGCTGCGGAAAACTTGATGGCGCTAGTGCTTCTACCATCTTAGCGATTTGACCACTTTGTGGATGAAGATGAGCGGACCAAAGTTTACGTTCCATAATCAAACGCTGCTTGTGCTGCTGCTGTAGCTGATCACATAAAGGCTGTGGCATAGGCAGTGGCAATGGCAACAATTCTGCCAACAATTTTAATCCAGGTATAAAGTTGGCTGGTCCATCAATGTTTTTAAGCACCTCGCGCACCATTTGTGTCCAGAGTGATTTATGCAGAGACTCCTCATCCTGCTCATGGGGCTGCGTATAGGCTAAAAGCGTATGAACCAACTCTAGCTTGCACTGCTCTACTTCAACGCCGGCCTGACAACGCGTAGGATAATAATAAAGCAAAAAGTAAACCTTGACCAGATGGTCGATGGCTGTCAGATCCTTAAAGCTGCCATCACGACACAGTATAGCATAGGATATAAGTTCGCGTAGAATTTGCAGCGTAGGCAGCATAATCTGACAGCAGTGGACACCTTGAATTGTCATAAGAGCAGGTGCATGCATACCAGGTTGTTCAAAGTAGGTACACAGACGTTCCAGAATCTGGATTAGCAGTTGAACACCATCCGCCGCGTACAGTTGAAGCGCCACAAAGCGGTGTTTAAGCTCTTCGGGGCCGTGACGCTTGGCCGGCTTGGTGCCAGGCTGTGGCGCTGACTTGCTGGTAACCAAGTAGCGCAGTATACGGAGAGCCATTATCAAATCACCAGGAAACGTAGTAAGGTATTCCAGAGAACGACCTATTACTTCTACTAAAGGCATTATGTCGTCGTAAATGAACACATTGATTGCTTCCAGTGGTTTCATATACACATACATCTCTTGCAGCACAGCCGATACCGAAGGCTCGAAGGTTTCATGATTCTTGGCCAGCTCCAAGATGACAGCGCCATGCTCTATAAGATAGTCAAGCTGCTCACAGTAGCGTACACACGCATCAACCATGTCCACAGCATAACTTAGCACTGGACTTTTGTATTTCGTGCCCGGAGAGTTTAACTGACGCTGCGATTGCAGGCGCTGCTCCTTTTTAATTAGGTCCATAAATATCTTCAGATTATTATTCAACCCAAGCACCTCAATTGTATGCTGACGTCCAGCTGGATCGCACGTTTGGGAGTATATCGAATGCATGTGTGTTGCCAATTTCACAGTATCATATTCTGGTGCAGCTGCAGTAAAAACAATCGCATCCAGATGATAACGTGTCTGCATTTTATAAGCCAGCTCAATGCCAAGTCGTGCTAAACGTGGCAAAACGGGACGCAGTATGGGTGGGACTCGCTGAGGTATGCGGACAAAATTTACGGCTGGGGGTTCTGTTTGCACCCCAACATCAAGTGCTACAACTGGTGCAGGCACTGTAGTGGGAGCAGCTGTGACCTCTACTTTGGGTTCAGCTTCTACTGAAACTTGCGGAGTATCGGATGTGTCCATAGGTTTTTCTGCCAGCACAGGTATAACTGCTAGAAAAGAAGGAGGAGCAGATAAAATAAGTTCAATTTTCATCAAGCATTAATTACACTTACTTTCTGGTTCCTGCTTTTTGATAGTATCAGGCTTAATCTCTGTGGGCACCTCATCCAGGCCAAGCAGTATGGCAACTATAAGTTGCGTAACTTCAAATGCATCGTCCATAAAGTAATCAATACCCATATAAGACTTGAGCAGCGCATGCATTAGATCCAGTGTACTGAGGAATGTTGTGGCTGGCAGTTCCTTGGAGTTACTTAATATCAGCAGCATGGATTCAGCAAGCCCATGTTGCTTAAAGTAAGATTGCAATGCATTACCAAAGCTTCGTTGTGCATTCGAATCGGTTACCAATTCGAACTTCTTGGATACGGGCAGATACCGACGTGGCTGCTGAAAGCTTAGCTGATTCACTAGCAGAGCATCCATGAGCATTTGAAAGGCATATTCAATATTCTGATTGATTTCCTGTGGCTGTCGCTCCCCTTTTCGCAAAAACAGCTGTGTACAACAGTTTCGAACACTCTCCAGGCCTTCATATAGATGCAATTTCTTTATAATGGCCTGTAGAGCATATTTGGTGCGTGTTAGCTTAGCCGTCTTAATGGATTCAATTATCATCTGATAACCATTGGTTTTTTTTCCCAAAAAGTGTTTAATGCCTGGTTTTGTATCCACCATGGAGTAGACAGCCTTTAAGAGCTGCAGTTTAATAGAGAGCGCCATATAGGGCTCTTGGTAGAGACTGAACACGGCCTCAAATGGATCAAATTTGTGCTCCTGCTGTAGATGCAGGAAAAGCTGCTCATTATTACACAGTAGCTCGGCTAGACGTGCGCCCAGTTTGATATGGCGTATCTTAAACGCTGGCTGCGGTTGCATGCAGGCCGCCTGGAAGCTTAATGCAATTTGTAAAATGTTTGCCGCTTGACGCAAATGCGAGTCATCGTTCTTAAAGAACTGTTGTAGCACAAAGCTACGACGCTTATAGCGTTGGGTCAAATAACCCAATTGATTGTTTAGCTGCTCGCCCAGGTAGACAAATTGCTCCCGTTCGTCCACGGTAACGCCGCTATGTTCCTCATTGAAGGCATTTATATTATCCCAACGTATTTGTAATGATAACTTCTTGAAGAGCAGCCGCAACGTCTCAAGCTCTTTACTATAATAGGCGGGCAAGTCGCCATCGTATACCAGGAGAGGACGTTGCCATGGCTCAAAGGCGTCTATGGCTGGCGGAGCTGCGGCTGCAGCTATCTCCAAATCGCGTTCATACTCAGCAGCAGCTGCTGCGTCTATTGTTGCGTCCTCGTCCTCCATATCATCTCCAATTATTTCATCATCACTTAGAATTGGTTCAAAATGTTCTTGCGGTGTGTCGGAACGCTCACGCTCTCGGTCATCTTCGTCACGTTCGCGTGGCAATGATTCGGATGAGTGTCGATAACCATGAGAGCTCTGCAGTTTATAGTGCGATCGCGTATCTTCGTCATCATAATCCATAGTGTCCGGTGAACGTGGTCGTGTTGGCGAATCAATTGATACAGGTGGTGTGCGTGGCCATTTGTGTTCATCGGCATCTGAACGGGAACGCTCCGAACGCTTGCGACGTAAACGATGACTTGAATAATCCGGCGAACGTGACCAATCTCGTGGTGGTTTGTCACGTGAACTGCAACAAAAACAGTAGACATAAATACAATTCATTTTATAACCACTACTAAACTAGTGTTGTTTACCAGCGCAAGTATTCTCTGTCGTTGCTTTCCGAATGCGTGTGCGATCGTAGTGGTGGCGGTGAGTGATCAGTGGAATGCGTAGACCGTCGTATGCGCCGATGGCTATCACGCTGTTCCTCGTCGGCGTGCTGATGGTAATGATCCCGCGAAATGCTATATTCAATATCATCGTGCTCATAATCACTAACGCTGACATTGGCTTTGTGTGCTGTTGAAACCAGCAACTCGCTTTGCATAGGCTCTGACCAATCGTCTTTTATAACTTCGTCCGGTATATGCACATTCCGAGTTTCAGCGGTAATAGCGCACATCTCAGGAACGGCCATAACTGGCTCACATGGTAACGTGGGACTGGCTATGGGCTCAGTCACTGAATTGGTAAGTAGTCCGTAGACCGACAGGGTGACTGTGCTGTACCAGCCTCGCAGAACAAGTCCATCTGTTGGTATCTTCTTCCGCGAACAGTCGAGATGAATACAATCATTCTGATTATATCTCAAAAGACCCAAATTCTCAAAAGCTGATGCGCCTGGCATACCAAGATCATTTACAAAGAACTCCAGATCGAACTTTGAGGGATTCGTGGCGCCTAGCCGAACACCGCCTGGAAAATCGGCTTGCACACGAGCACCTAAGGGGATTATTCGCACTTGTGTTATAAAAACCGGCTTTGGGAACTGCACCAGATCCAAGTTGATGTCCTTTTATAATTTACAAATTTTAATAACACATGGAAAATAGTTACTCTGGAAATGCAAATTGCACTTACGCTGACTTCTTCGTGAGAGAAAGTATCGAAAAACAACAATTCGGCTCCATCATCAGCTTCGGCCATTTTGGCGTACAAAAATTCTGACGCTAACCTGCTATAATAATAAATATTATACTTATATTAAGTATTTTAAGCAAACAAACAAGCGTCCGTCGGCAATTTTTTTATGTTAGTAGCCGATAAATGTGACCATTGTAGCGTAATGTTATCACATACTTAATTAACATTACATTAACCTTTCTCTTAGGTGGCAGCGCTAGGTTAACAGAGTGGTAAAATTAACCGGTACGTAGATCAGGCCACACTGACGCCATACAAGTTTTATACGCAGCGGAATAAGGTAAGTTTTTTGCGCCACAATAAAATTAATAAACATTTGGTAAATATATAAATTATAACATATAGAATATTATCTTTTGTGAATTTTATTAGAAAAAACAAATAGATGAAGTGCGCATATATTTCTATATATATGCATTTGCATCAAAAATAATAAATATCTGGATATATCCATCAACCTGCTTTAAATGTATTCGTGTGTCTATTTGTGCAGCTTTTGTGTGATTGTGTGTGTGTTTTATGTGCAATTTGGCTACCTTCTGTTTCTTGCAAATCATCGTGTGTCTTAATTTTACCATTTGGTCTGCTTTTTTTCTTTTTAGATATCCAGATCTATTTTTGCAATCAAATTGACCAGAATGTTCGTTGTACGTCGTAGCACACTGCGTTTATATCCAACAGGAATGCAGTAAGTTTTTATACCTCTATTTAATGCAAATTATATGCCGCTAGAAAACGAATTTTTTTTTTTTTTTTATTGTTATTAAGAAAAACAAAAGTAATAGTATAGTTAAAAAAGTTGAAGTGTTTTTGATGTGAGCAGCTGTCATTCATACAACATATATATGTATATATTTATAATATCTTCTGCTTATAACGTAAATACACAGAAATTAAAGCTATAACTTCTTTATACATGTTAAGCTACATATTGTTGTCTATGTGTGCGTGTGTGTGTTTGTTTCTATAGTATTGCATAATAGGCAAAGAATCATAATAATTTTTTTTTATTTATTTTTTGTTATTTTTTTTCATATATTTTTTTTTATTGTTATTAAGGAAAACATAAATAATAGTTAAGTTAAAAAAGTTGATGTGTTTTTGATATCAGCAGCTATCATGCATACAGCATATATATGTATATGTTGATAATAACTTCTGCTGATAACGTAAATGCACAGAAAGGAAATCTATAACTTCTTTATATATGTTAAGCCAGATATTGTTATTTGTGTGTGTGTGTGTGTACCTATAGTATTGCATAATAAGCATAGAGTCCTACTAATAATTTTTTTTTATTTTTTTTGTGTTTGTTAAAGGTTGGTAAAAATGAGTGGAGGCCAACTTGGTGACTTAGGTAGTGGTGCCGGTAAAGGTGGTGGTGGCGGTGGTTCAATTCGTTCGGCTGGTGGTGCCTTTGGTAAAATGGAAGCCGCACGCGAAGAAGAATATTTCTACAAAAAGGTAAGTCACTTTAAAACTATATAATATACAAATAAATTACCTATATTCATTTAAAAAACAAAAATAATTGGAGCTTTTAGCTCTAAGTGAGCGTTCAAATTTTTACCGCAATTTGTAAAATGTGCTAAAAAATGTAGAAGAATATCAGTTAAATCTGGCAACTCTAATGTATTTACCATTGACATAGTGGCAACTCAGTCGTATTAGCTAGTTATAAATAGGTTCAATTTATTTAAATAAATTTAAATTACATAAAATGGAAATTTGGCGCCCTTAGCTCAAATGATGATTTAAATTTTAGCATTAATATATGAAAAATGCTAAATAATGTTGTGTAGTCAAAAAATATCGGCAATGTGGCATCTCTAGTTCCTTTTTTAAATGCCTCAGTGGCATGGCTTCGCATGGAGCAGTTCATTTAAACCACATTTTTGAATACGAAAATTAACTTCGTTGAAATTTAGACCCGCTCCAAAGGCCTTTTGCAATCGGTTCGATAATGCCCACACTTCCTCTTTACCCTCATGGTTTCTAACAATTTTAAGGCCGCTTACAAATTGTAACCGTTGTTCGTCCTCGATCAACAAGGCCAAATTCTTATGTTCATATGGTTGGAGTATGTTCCAGGCCAGTATACTGGATGGCTGCACCAAACCACATAGCATCATACCTGTCTCACTCATGGCTGTGCCTACACATTGGCTACCACGTTTGCCCAGTACCACAAACTGATCCAATGCAGAAGTAACATCATTTCGCTTCCAATTGGTTCCATTGTTTACCACATTAAGTGGAATGGCCATTTGCCAATCGCTGGATAGCGAATGGAAATAAAGCATACGTTGCACACGGTTTCCTAGGCTGTGTGGAGTTAGCGTTAGAGCTACGGTACCATCCCAAAGCTCAAAGCTTTCGCCTGCTACCGTAAAGGTGCCAAAGTCAGGATGCGGAAAGGTGTATTTATTCTCTATACGCCAGGATTTCTTAGTAGAAATTTCATACACGACAAGTCCAGAGCCAATGGAATCAGCCATGTATATGTGACCCACGTCGCAATTGTGTGCATCCAAATCAATAGCAGGCGTAACAAAGCGGCTAACACCCAACTTGTACACATCCATTGGTAATCGATTGTGATGCACCACCCCACCGCTCGCCAAATCGATGGCATAAACCTGCGGTGCACAGTGCTGCACAAAATCAATCTCCCCGCTATCCAAAATCCACATGCGTCCACACTCGTCGATCTGTGTGCGATACACGGACGTCAGGCCATTGCAATCAGCACCATGGGAATGATGCCAGTCGTAGCTTGGATATGCATGCAACACCGTGCCATTCCCGCCCATTTCGTTGGATACATAGGCCAGCGAATATGGTGTACCCTTTGTAAATCGTGGTATAGTCACAAAGATGGAGGGTGTTTTGTCACCATCTGTACGAAATGAATTAAAGTTTAGGACCATAATATAAGTTAGTGCTTAACTATAGTCCTTACGTGTATAGTAGACATCCACATCGAGAGGTATAACATTATCAGGTGTATAAAGTCCTTCCTGAAGTACACGTTCTCGTTCCCTTTGCGAAGGAAAAGCAAATTCCAGATTGCGTGCGCCCAAGACACTTACCAATCCTTTATTTTCATAACCTCTGCCAGGTCCTGTTGTATATTGTCCTGTCGCTAAACACAACAAGCAACTGCTAAGCGCTATTATCCTTATGCAATAATATTTCATCCTTAAGCTTATCTTAGTTGTGTAATCCTTTCACTTTCAAACGATCCGCTTCACGTAAGGTCTTAACCGCAACTGCGCACGCGTCGCCTACTAACGGCTCATGTCTTTCTAATCATCACAAGCTTCAGCCCCCGTCAACTGGTAACCAGTCCTCGTCAATTGGGTCAACTTTGTTGTAAACTGGTTTAATTGCACATAAAGAGATTGCATTAAAATTCTCATTGTAACGAAATTTGTTTCTGTCCAAAATAATATCAAAAAGTCAAAATCCAAAATAACTGTGCTGCGCAATTCGGTCTCTAATTATGCACGGCTTCCAGTCACTTCCAGATTCCATACCTTGCTCTGCGTAACACCCCAAAAATAGAGTCCGTTGACACCATGCAACTTGCGGCTTACACAAATACCCTACCAATTAAAGAGCATATCACATAGTATGTTAAGCATGTCTATAGTCTATTAGAAGTGCTTCTGGATATAGAATTTTTCCGTGTTTTGTTAGAAGAATATAAGAAGGAATCGAGAACGTTTCCTACTTTCCAATTAAACAGTTTTTCCTTTTAGCATTCTCTTCTATTTAAACATTTATTGTATAGTTTATATTATATTATTCCTTTTAGAGTATTGACTATGCGGTTTATTGTTGTTAGTCTTTACTTTCATATTTAGTTTGAATTATTGACTCTTTAACCGGATTCAAACTTGGACTTGGTTAACCAGTTGCTGTTTATACACATAATCAACATACACCCGTTCCACGTGTAAACGTAATCATCTTAATAATCGTCTGAGCTGTGTGGCACACAACATTGAAGCGACTTTGAACTTTATGACCAAATTATCAATAGGCGGACAATAAGCAGTCTGCTTAAAAAATACTTCAAAATACCCTGGAAAATGTCGTCAACTATAAAGATGAGCGTATAATAGAGATGTAAAAAATTTGCTCTAATATAAGCAGCTCATAAAAGCTTGCATAGTAATGAGGCAAAAATTAACCTAAGGTGATTCATACAGCCTTTAGGTGTATCAATGGAGTTTCTTATTTCGCCCTTCCCTCTACACCAAGAACAGTTAAATTTTTTAGAAAAGAAACTTTTTTTTTTTTGTTTGTGTATCAAAGTCACTTAATTATATTTCTTTTTAATGAGTTATGTAAAGACCAAACGTTGGGTAAGATCCTCGTCGCTATCGTAGAATACTTTGCCTTGTACATCGTCGAGCTGTCGACGAAGTATACGGAAGTTCACTTCATTGGCGTTTAATGTACCGCTCGAAATTTTCTGTTAAAAGCAGGTTTTTCCGCGATTTACAAAAATGGGAGAAAGTGCATAAACCAGTTTACTTACCTGAAAACGATTCGACAACATCCAAAGCTCATCCCTACCACTTGGATTACGTACAACCTTCATGCCACTTACAAATTGTAGCTTATCCGATTCTGCGGGTAAAGTGCCAAAATTGCGTCCAACATAGTGTGTATTGGTATTCCATCCAAATAGTTTGATACGATTGAAGGTGACACAGTATAGATTATCCATACTATCCATGGCAGATGCTGCACATTGACTTCTACGTCTGCCTAATACTCTAAATTCAGATTCCATGGCACTCGGATTATTTACCCAGTTTTCCCTCCTGTTAAGTACACTCAATGGTACCGCGTACTCACTTACACTGGCCAGTGGATGGAAGTAGAGATTACGTTTGTTATTGTTAACAGTGAAAAGACCATCCATAAGTGTAAAGGTTTCATCGGCAATTGTGTGCACACCATGGTCGGGATCGGGATACATGAAACGATTCTCGACACGCCAAGCTGTATTCGCTTGATAATCATAAACAACAAGTCCATGATAGCTAACATCCGGTACATAGACAATAGTGCGTGCACAGTTACCACGTGGTGGTGGATCCTGGACAAGTAGATTAGTTGCTATGAAGAGTGAGGCACCCGCTACATAGGTGGAGTTAGGGAAACGGAAACGATGCACCAATTGATCATTGGATAGATCAAAGAGTAGCAGCTGTGGTGGACAATGTTGTGTACCACCCACGTTACCCGAATCAATCACCCACATCTGGTTACATTCATTGATCTACAATACAAATATACAATTTGTAATTAGGATCAAAACTTTCACAAAGCAAGCTAAGGACATGCTTACAGACACACGGAAAGCTGAGGTTATCTGATCGCAGTTATCACCATTGTTATTATGCCAGCTATAAGATGGATAGGGACGCACTTCTGGTCCATTTTTACCCTGTAAATCCGTTACGGTAGCCAATGTATAGGGTATACCAGTTACAAAACGCGGTATGGTAGTAAACACACGCGGCTGGCCATTCGCCCGATAATGGGCCTGCACGTCAATGGGCGTGGCATTCTCAGGCACCAAATTACCTGCTGCCTGTGCATTTTGACGATCCTGTGGCGTTTCGAAACCAAATTCCAATTGCTTCCAGCGATGCAGTGTCTCCACTTTGCGTGGACCTGCAGCACCTCTAGGTCGTCTAAGTCTTCTTACTGGCGAAAAGCTAGCACCAACTAGTGCCTCGCTTAAATGCACAACAAATACGAAAAGCAGCAGCAGCCGCAACTTCTCTGCTCTATGTAACATCTCGAATGATTGCTTAAGTATCAATGTTTCAACTGTAATTAATGACCACAACGCTTATCAACAGAATTTATAGAATATTAATAATGTTTTTTTTTTGTTAATTTTTTTTTAAAAAAAAATTGATAACTTTTTTGTTGAATGCCTAAAGCTAAGTCTCGTTCTGTTGACAATTTAATTAGCTGTATTTGCGTGTTATTGTTTAGTCAGTTGATAAAACATTGCCTGTCCTTGGAGTTGTTGTTTCACTTTCTTAGAAAATAACTTGGCAGATTCTCTTTGGTCACATTTCCAGCCACATCATTTGCCAACTGCCAATTGTCAACTAAAACTGGCTATAACAAACAAGACCAAAATATCAACCAATACCAGCCTCAACCTTAACTGAATCAGGTTCAGTTTAAGCCTTGAAACAACAACAAACATCAGGCAGATGCTATACTAGACAAAAACAGAGATCGCAACGTATTTTCCCCTCTTAATATGTATAACTTTTGGCTCTTCTGAATTTCTACTTCTCTCACAAGCGTGCTAAATAATAATTTGTTGGTATAAGGTTGCCTTATTAACATGGCTCTGAGTCAGTTACCAAGTTACCAAGATGAGCAGAGTTGGGTGCAAAAAAGTTGCGTGCACAAAATTTTTACCTGTGGAATTACTACTCGTTAACTCTCCATACAATGGAACCTTTTAAGCCATTGCTAAGCGGCTTTTATAAATGAATGGAATGATAAACAGCTACACGAAACAATAATAAAGAATTAAATATATACAAGTTGTCAAGTTATAATTAGGTTTTGGCACATTTATCAGTTGCTATTATCTTCATGCAAATATATATTTGTTTATTTAAACTGGAAGCTAATTAGATTTAATTGGAATTCAACAGCAAAAGGATCAATTGGAACGTTTGAAGAACGATCAAATTCATCAGGCTGAGTTCCATCATCAGCAGATCAAGGAACACGAGGAAGCCATACAACGCCACAAGGAGTTCCTTGACAACATGAACAAATAATCAACAAGTTCACTAAAATTTTTCTCTTTCGCTTTTCATACTAGAAACATGTGAAACTATAACAAAAGCTTAATCAATGCATTTCCTTGGAGCTCTTAAATTTGATATTTTGTTTTTTATATTTTTTATATAGAGATGATATTTATACACTCACGTATTGTTCAATGCTTTAATACAAACTGTTTAATATTAATTTAATAAAGATCTTTAAATATTAAAGAAAACAAAATAAAAAAGCGAAATTTCTATTCATAAACTCAATCAAAAACTTGATAAGAGAGTTTATAGAAAGTTTTTTGTTTATATTTTTTTTAAAATTCAAATGTGAAGAATTCATTATAAAAATTTACGTTTCATTTATAATCATATAGATCCTAATACACGAAAGAGTATCCGAAACGGGTTTTTGGGTCTATTGTTTACAATATAAATTTATAATTCTCATCCAAAAAATGATAAACAAATATTTTGTCATATTTTTTTTTTTTTTTTTGTTTGTGTGTCAAATAATCATATATGTTGTACAATGTTTAAATTTAAATATCGGTTTTGGGTTGTTAATTGTTTACATAATCTTATTTAATGTATACTATGTAAGCACTATAGATCTATGTAGACTTTTCATTTAACAGCTTCAAATTTTAATTCAATTATTTAACGGTTTTAAGGCATTATGCCTTAATATATCAGTTTAATCACAATATTTTATAGCTTATAATTTTAGCAGTGATATTTTATTCCTTTAGTCCATTCGGAGATACACGAACCATAAAATTTGCAGCCTATTGGTATGCAACATTTTTGTTTCTCGCTGTACTACACTGGTGTCTAAAATTAGATGCAGCGTTGTAGTATAAGCAGAGACTTTGGTATAGTCTCAGTTTTTTAGTGCTTATCATTAGTTTCTATTATTCTTTTATTTGTATGTTTTTGTGTACCTCAATTACTGTGAAGTTGAGGTTGCATTTAAAATTTTTATCGTTTGATTTGTTATAAACATTGGAAAAGTTTTCAGTTTTGTTACAATATCCCAATATCAAAATTTAGCGTTGAAAAGCATTTAGTTTTCTTTTAAATCATTATTTAATAATAGTAGGAGAATTCTGCGAAATTACCTATTAACATGTCTAATATAATACGCAAAATTCTAAAACGGACCACTGATTTAACAAACTGGTAAATTTTATAGAAAAAGAAAAAGGGAATGCTAAACTAATATATTTACTTTTTACCAAATAATTAGGAAATATTTGATTAAAAGCAATTTCAATTTGGTCAATGTAATTGGCAACAGTATCGATCTTAAGCTAGAAGAGCTACGTTTGGTAATTAAAATATATTAAATATAGATTATATAAATATGTAAAAGCTGCATTCTATAGGAACGGAATCAGTTGGAGGCACGTTCAAAGGCACTTATGGCTAAGCAACGTTGCGTTCAATCTATGTTAACTGATCTAACACGTAGCATTAAGCAAATGGAGTTCGATATCGATCGAATGAAAATGGAGACCAACGGAACTAATATGCCGGTGCAGCAAGAACAAGCTGAGCAACAGCGAAATGCAAAGAGACAATAAATATATACATATATTTATATATATATATACATATATGTATATGTATATGTATATGTATGAATATATATTAACAGAGACGGAGAGAGACACAAAATTAATAGCTCTTTGCTGTTGTTACTTATCAGTGACTATTTTTTTTTTTAAAAATTCTTTATATGCAAAACAAAATCCCACAAGGTACTTTACCCTGAACACTGAGACGACATACTGATAGACTATATAAAGGCGATATATACAGAGTAAACAATAGCAGACGTCGTTTAGTGTGAGGAACATGAAGTTCTTAAAAATGTGTAGTCTTCTGTTAGCAATGATTGCTGTACTCGGAGTTTTACCAGCTGTATGGGGCATACCATCGCGAGACAGTGGTGGCAATAGCTGGAGAGGTGGATCGGGGCCAAAGCGCGCTAAATCTCGTCCGCTCTATTATGATGCACCAATCCGAAGACCTGGTCAAGCTCAGACTATGTATGCATAAGTTCAATAAAAAAAATTCCTAAACTTAACTTAGATCAGATTTTTAAATATAAATTGAAATATAAACCAAGATATCACTTCTTTTTACTATATATAAATTATGGATCCGATCATAGACAGCGTTCAATTTGACTATTTTTTTGATTTTCAAAAAACAACTTAGCATTTCTTTTAAGTTTAAAATCGAGCCGAAAACATTTCGTTATTATTATTTTAAAATTTTTTGTGCAACTTTATCAAAATTTAAATTTTCAGTTAAAATTACAGAAAAAATAAATCCCTGATAAAAATGTCGCTTATATTGCAAATTTTCGCCAAGAATTTACGCCTTCTGCAACCCAATCAAGCTTACTATCAGCATGTGATTAAGTAAGTAGTTTATTAAGAAGTGATTAATCAGTTGTATATACATAGTAACTAGTCATATATCTAGATACACTGAAAAGATATATGAAGCTGGTAGAGCAAAGGAAAATGTGGAATTCCTTAAATTGGTACGACATTTTATTTATTATTTAGCGTATTATTTTATTATTATTATTATTATTATTGTTATTATTTTTGGATTAATCACTTAGCAACGCAAACAATTGAATGATTTAAGAAAAAAAATTGTTAAAGAAAGAGAACTTATACAAGAAAAAATCGATAAATTGGACAAAGATATTAAGCATTTACAGACTAAAACCGAAAAAGGGAAATCTGATAAAACAAGCAAAAGCAAATCTGGTCGTTGATATATTACCAGTATAATTACCTTATTTTGGGAAGGAACGTGTGGCAAAATTAAATATTAAAAGCAAATACTCTCAGTCTCTTAACACCCTTTGATTTGTTGTCAGTTTTAAATATTTGAATCTTGCCTACAATTTTGGAACACAAAGCAAACAAAACAAAACAAAAAAAAAAAAAAAAAAAACAAAACAAGAAGAATTATATAATCAAAATTAACTATGATAATCTAGACTTTAATTTTTCAAAATGGAATACTTCTTCTTTTCTACGCTTCGAAAAGCTTCAGCTCAGCTATCGAAAGCCCAATCGCCTGGCTTTCTCAATTGCATTCAGTGAGTTTTTCTTGTGATTTTCACTAATTATCGCTAATGGCATTTTAATGTCAGAATTTTTCTAGAAATTACAGTAAAAAATTTAACGAACCACAGTTACAAGACGCGGATCGTTTTTTAAACATCAAAATGGTTTGAAAATATTTATTTTAAATTTTTAATAATATTTACAATAATTATTTTGCCTCCACTTCATTCATTCATTTCGATAGCGTTTTAAGAAGCTCAGTTATAAAAAAAATAGAAAATTAACTGAACAAGAGGAACTTGACATGAAAGTGAAAAAACTTCAAGAACGAATTAGGACCCTTAAAAAGTCATTAAATAAAACTTCAAATCGACATAAACAGGATTGAAATTTACCTAACAAACAATACGCATTCGTTAAAAAAAAAAAAATATTGAAAGACCATTCTGGCAAGGCCTACTGAATATAAATTTATATCCTAGAGTGTATGTTTAAGGATTTAAGGAATCCTTCTCAAATATTGTTTTAATCTTTATAATGC
This sequence comes from Zygothrica quintamaculata, assembly GCA_037044455.1. Classification (NCBI taxonomy): domain Eukaryota; kingdom Metazoa; phylum Arthropoda; class Insecta; order Diptera; family Drosophilidae; genus Zygothrica; species Zygothrica quintamaculata. The sequence continues at coordinate 344,776 of JBAMBS010001064.1, forward strand.
AAAATAAAGTCCATGGAATTTTAATTCAGACCTAACGTCTGATAGTATTTTCAGAAGCAATCGAAAGAGGAAGTCAAACCAATATGTACAAACTTTAAATATGACACGAATATAAATTAACCGCAATTGTACAATTTTTATATATACCATACAAATTTTCTCTATTCCAATACCAAAAAAAAAAAATTGTTTTCTTTCTAATTGTGTTTACACCACAATTAAATTATATTAAACACCCTGTACTCTTTCACGTTTAATATGTTTGTCTGTTAATATGTGTGAGCGAAACGACAAGTGTTGACTTAATTGGCCCTCTAAGAATTTTGCATACACCAAGCAGCATTTGTCTGATCAGCCGTTCATTCCTTTTTGCAAAGTTCCCTTATCCGTTGCATGTGTAAGCGAAACAACACTAGAAGCGGTGACACGTATAAAAGTCATAATAAAACACTTTCAGATTTTGCTTTGCACCTGTTACAACTCAACTCAAGACGCAATAGAGTTTAATTGTTTTTCCTAACATTGAGAATTGGTAAAGGGATTTTTAAATTTCTGTAAATGCATGTACGTCTTATTTTATTTTTAGTTTTTAAATATTTAATTATATTATGTAGTCTCCATTAAATTGTACATATTATCATGAAATTACTTGTATGATAAAAGTGCAAAGAGCAGATTACCTTAACGCGTTTAACTATTATATTAAATAACTATAAGTTTGAGTGTAGTGCAGATTATATATACACTACTTAAACCTTAAGCTTACGAACAACTCAAATATGTTGAGTGGTAAGCGACTGTGCGCAGGCGTAAAGTACTTTGCTTAGTACCTTCTTCTACAAGCAGATTTTGGAGAGTGATTGGGCCACTTAACGTTGATGCGAAAAGAACAGTGCAATATTGCAAACGGCGCTGTGAGTTTAAGGCAACACTAGCTGTCCCCCTCGCACATGCTTAACTCTACACTCTGTACAATTCGCCTTGCATCGTTCTGCAGATTCTGTTCTCCTGGTACATTGTAAGTTTACAACACTTGTTGAAAAGTTTTTGCTAATTTTGGAATGACTTTGGATGAAAACCACACCCGGTCTTGTCAGTGGATGGATTGCTTCTACTCTAGTGGATATTAAAGTGTTTTATTTGAAGTAAGTAGAAGCCTTGTTGAAAGCTGTCCAGATTTGGTTGACACTTAAAGTAGCTAATTTCAATTTTTTTGTTTTTACAATTTTTGGCACTCATCATGAAACGCTCTTTGGCAAGAACGCTTAACTGTGTGCATAAATTGAGAGTCAGTAGATACTTCTGTACACCAAGTAACAGGTGAGTGTATCCTTAAGGATTAAGAATATATTAGCACATAATTAATTTAACTCTTTATTTTTCTTTTATATGAATAAAGTTTAAAGCGTAAAGAATACAATAGGCAACTGTACAATTTGCAAATAGTTTGTATTTTTATTTTAAATATTAAAATTAGATTTATAATTATTTCTTCTTCATATGTAAAGAAAACTTATGTGCTTTTAATGATACGAGACCAAAAAAAAAAAGAGCTGAAGAATTTGGAGGATTCAATCCAAAGTTTGATAGAAAAAAACAACATTATAGAGAAGAAGATAAAGGAAGCCAAAAAATGCAAAACTAAAACTTAAAAATATTTTTTTTTTATAACGGAATTTATATCATTGATCATTCCACGTTTATTTAAGCGTCAAATTTGAATATTTCAAATCACAAACACAATTTACAATCAGAATCACAATAGTCTTTCTCCAAATTGTTTAACATAAGGAAACTTTATTTAGTTTCAGTTACAAATTTGGTTTTAGGTTAATTAAGACTATGTTGGTAACGATTAATTAATACGCAAAGTCCTTAAAAGAAACATAGTTAACTGTTTCAAGTCAATCACATCTACTAAACAGTGAAAAGAAGAGATACAAAGATCGTATACAACAGAATAATTATTGGAAAAAGATTCATAAAATGGGCATCGTATTGGACAAAGTGCATTATTTCACATTTGTTTGTATCCTGCATTAATTTTTTTTTATAATTATTTATAACTATATTTAAATCCTTTTATATAAAGCAATACGAACAACTGCGTAAAATGCTGGAAAAGAAACTAAAAAAACAACAGCAAATTGAGGATAATCTAGAGAAATTGATGCGAGAAATGGAGCAGATACATAACGAGATCTATAATGGTACAAAGTAATCTTATTATTTTTAGCAAGACAAAGATTTATAATATATATATATATATATATATAAATGTATATATACATACATATATGTACCTATATATATATATATATATATATAAATATTTATACATTGTAAATTGTATCCAGAACAAAGTTGGCGCTTCATAGCTCAGAATACTGTATAAATGAACTGATCAAAATTTTAGTTTCTTAAAATTTAATTCTAAATTAAAAGCTTTGCAAGTACAATTGGGTTCTGTTGTTTTTTTTTTTTTTTTTGTAAATAATATAATAATTATTATAGAATGCTGGCTGCTTGTCAAGTGCTTAAATCCTCTAAAACTTATAAGTTCACAGATGATGCTTTACGATTATGCAATTCTTATTTAAGGATATCACGTAGATATTCTAAGGGGATCTTAGAGAGAGGAAAAGCTGTAGAGAATGTACATTTTCGAAAAATTGTGCGTAATTTCAATTGAATAAAGTACATATATATTTATAATTTTATATATGATCTATTACTATTTATATTACTATAGGATAGACAGCAGTTAGAGGCTCTACGATCGAAATTGCTAAGGCAGAGGGAAAGAGCCGAAAAAGAAGCTAAAGAACTTAGAGATGCGAAACGTAAGCACAAAAATGTAAAATAACACAGCAAGCAGATTCAATAAACAACAAAAAAAATTCAAAAGCATCATACAAAATAACAAATTTGTTTTATGTATGTACATCTTGTTTTAAAAAAGTAAATAGTTTCAGATTTCGTCTAAATTCCAAATTCAATTATGTTTAGCGGTCTCAGGCATAGATGTATGGTATCACCAGGTACATTAGCAGTTGATAAGAATCACACGCAGTTACCTTTACCGTTACGCTTGTTATCCAAAAAAACGGATGTTATGAAGGTAAATCTATCGAATACATATACTATATACACATATCAATATTTTTGTATGTCTCTTTTTTCTTTAGACTACAACTTTACGCAGTAGGCAGATAAATGAACTGATTAGGGTAAATATCTTAACTAATGCAACGTAAACTATACTAACTGTTCGCTATTTTTAATTAGAAGCGTAATATGCTTGCACTTATATGCAGCTATGTACGTTTTCAGGAGCGTTATATTGATAATAAGTTAAGTAACACTGAAAAATTGCTGCGAAATGCCACAGAATTGGGACTGAATCGAAAGAATTTTAACAAGTTGCCTTAAATTTCACAAATTTATTATTGCAACAATTAAATAATAGGTGACTCATTTCTTACTGCAAATAATTCTTTTTCTTATTAAAGCACAAAACAAAAGGCAAAGCTTCTGGTACTGCTGCATATTAACAACAAATATACTGCCATTAAATATATTGCTTAACCCTTTATAGCGCAGTGTTGCAGATCTGCAACACACCGTTTAGAAGACATTATGTAATGCAAATTTTAAAAAAAATATTTATTACTGTTTAGAAATAATCATTATATTAAAAAAAAAATGCTGGTCACTCTTAATTATGCCAAAGAACCCAAAAATAATTATTTTTCCCGTGACTTTTGTAAATTCTAACAAAGTGAATTATTGTGCAATTTCTTTTTTTTTTAAAAAGTATTAACAAACAATTGTTTAATTGAAACTATTTTAAATTATAAACAGGTATATATTCTATTTTTTATATATTGTAGAATTTTGGTAATTGGTCCATTAGAACCCGAGAAAATCAGCTATTTAGCTGTGGTAAACACACAGCTTTTGTTTAAAAAAACAAGGTAAAACCGAATTTAAAAAAATATAAGAGAAGTTGTATATTTTTATTTTAAATTTTACACCAAATAAAAAAATAATTTTGAAAATCAGAGCTGTTGCGCTTTAAAGGGTTAATGTATAAGTTTGATTGTCAGCGAACTTGATCGTTGCAGCGACGTATGTGTGAGCGAGACGACTAGTGTGTACGCTGGTTTTATTATGACGCCATTTTTGCAATGCTTTTATAACTGTTAACTGCATATGCAGTAGAACACTAGTCGTCCCACTCGCACCTGCAGATGTCTCCACTTTGGAGAGTTGAGCAACGTTCTTCTGCTGATTCTGTTCGCCTGTTACTTAAGCGAGTTTCAGTTTCGCTGATTTTTGTCTTTTTGCTGCAAACAGAAAATTTCTTTGGCGGAGTCTGAGAAGCGTTTCAACGTATGAAAAATAACTAAAATAATTGTTTAATGCAAATTTAAACATATTTATTCTACTATTGGGTATTTTATTTATTAAAATAAGAATTTAGTTCTGCCTTCTGAAGCCCAAATCATTGTGTTATTAAAAGTTTTGCCACAAATAAAATAAAAACAATTACATCAATTATATAAAATTAATGTTTTTGTATATATATTTTTATTTTTTATGTTCTTTTTTATTTAAAATAATATTTGTATTTCTCATTTACAATATGCATTATACAACTGATGCCGATAAAACAAATCAAACATTTAATTTGATGCTACACAGTTTTAAGTTGCATCAGCTTTATCATTTCATTTCTTATATATATAAGATTTATTTATATATATATATATATGTATGTATATGTATAGATCGCTTAACAAGTTCAGATATTAAACAATAATTGTTGTTGTTGTTGGGAAATTAATATGGCATATGGAAACGATTGAAGCATCTTGACATAAAAAACTATACAAAAAATAAATACAAATCAGCATTCAAATTATTTGTTCATAATAATATATGTATATATATAAATATATATATATAATAATAATAATAATATTAATAATAATAATAATCGAAAATATACGTTCAATTTTGGGTTGTGATTCGTCTTAGGGCTATAAAGTTATATAAAGGATATTTTTTGTTTTTTGTGCATTTCGTTAGTCGAACTCAAGTCAAAAATATATATGTTTATATGTATATATATTAATATATAAGTACATTTTAAAATACATTTGTGGTAAGTAGTGTGTCTGTGTGTGTGTTTGTGTGTGTGTGTGTATAGTTTTGAGCAACTTGGAGACGTTGTTACAAGTACTACAAACTAAACCTATAACTAAAAACTTGAAGCACTTGACTTGGTCAAGTTTTGGAGTCACAAAACACTACTGTATTAGTGTGTGTATTGTGTGTATTTATATGTAGGTCTGTATGTGTGTATGTTGTGTGTGAGGTAGGCTGTATGTACAGGCTGCTTTATGAAGGAGTAGTTACCGTGAATAGTGTCCTTTAAAATAATATGGCATACTTTTATGCGCCGCTGCAACTGCAATTGTAATGAGCTGCCGTTTTGTCTGTCTGTCAGTATAAGTGTGTGTATGTATTTAAGTTAGGTGTGTGTATGTGTGTAATTGTGCTTCTAGCTTTTTAAATACTGGTCAAACAATTGCCAGGAATGTTGTGAATGCAGCTCAATAAGTGTTTTCTATGTCTGTGTTTGTTCTGTTTGTCTATTTGTCTCTGTTTGTTTGTTTGTTTGTTTTTTTTTTTTGTGTCTGGTTACAAAATTGGAATCTTATGTCTAAAAATTTAACTTTAGCTATGACATCCAAGAGGTCCTACATCCTAGGTCCTAAATATACTAGGTCCTATATCCTAGGTGGTAGATGCTATAAAGTTTACGCCTATAACTAAGACAACGATGAAAACGATGATAATCCAGGATTTAACAGCGATAATCGTACTCTAACTGGGCAAACGTTTGCTGGCCAATTCCTGCAGCTTTTGTAGTGCCAGCGTCTTGTTAATCTCCACCAGATCACGACTATGCTTGGCCGCCTGCAGTTGGACCTCAAGTATCTTCATGCGCATCATATGCTCCTTGCTCTGCATCTCCATAAAAAGGCGCATCTCAAAAGTATTGCCAGTTGTGTTGGCGGCACCGCTGCTGCTGCTGCTGCTACTGCCTGCACCTATTACAACGGCAGCACTAACACCACTTACTCCATTGCTGGTGCGTTCCAGCGCTTGACTGTCTGAGGATTGTGGCATGCTTGTGGCCAATGGCAGAGGCAGGGGCACTGGCGTTAGTTGGTCATCGCTGGCCATGCTGCTGCTGCTTGTACGTTGACGTTTTGTCAAGGGTTTTGGCAGATCATCATCATCTTCATTGTTATTATTAATGTTGCTGTTATTGTTGTTATTGTGCTGTTGTTGTTGCTGTTGCAGTGCCACAGCCTGAGCCTGATGCTGCTGTATGGCAGCAGCTGCTGCAGCCGCTGCAGTTGGAAATTGTCCACTGCGTAGTGCATTGAGTGCTTCCAGCGTAGCGGATATGTTGTTCATGTTGAAGCTGGGCTGAAAGCCGGACATATCATTGCCAGTGGGTGCCATAAAGCTGCCACCAACAGAGCTTGTGTCCAAAGCTCCAGCTGCCGCAGGACTCTCGGCTTCATGCAAACCATTGCGACTGTGATTGGGTGAAACGCTGAGACGTTCACCATTGCCATGCATATCCATGCTGTGATTGTTGAAGGTCTCATTAAAGGTCTCGTTGGTCTCCTCCTCCTTGATGTCCACATCGCATAGCTCCTGTGGTGGTGTGCGGCTGCTGCAAAAGGCGAATAGCACAGGCGAAATGAGTCTAAGTTGAATTGAACTAGAGTAAAGTATATATATTGAGGACTTACTCATCCATATCATGTTCATCTGTATTGAATTTGTAGTCATCGCGATACTCAAAATCCTCCTCCAATGCCAAAGGAATCTTGGAGTAGTCAATGCCATCGAGTGCCTCCGATTTGCAGGCCTTTTTGGCCTCCTGCATAAAATCCCAGACCTCAAAGGTAAACGGTGATGGCTTCTTGCGATCGGCCACCTCAGCACCAAATCTGGCGAGGCGATTGTTATAATCAAGGATTTCATTACGTGTGCAGGCTGTCAAGTATATAAAAAGTTATAGCAATCTGAAGGATATGTGTGTGTGATAAGTAGTTCACCTTTCATGCGTCGCCATTGCTCCTTGAGCCGATTACAGGTGCGATCTGTGCCAAATTGATTGGAAAACTTTTGATGTATTATCTTCCAGGCTTTGTTCTTAACAGCTGTGAGTCCTGCATCTAAACGTTTGTTCTCTATAATGCGCATATCCTTGCGGCATAAATCCAGCAAATATTTCTTCTCCTGATGATTCCAATTCTGTGTACGTTCACGCTTCTTGTACATATTCATCGAAGGACTATTCATATATTGGGTCATTTCTATAAATACATATGAATTAAAATTCTTATTAGAATATGTACTATATTAGAAATTCTAATTCAGAATACCAATTGAATACTTGCCTGTCTTTATATCGACGCCTTCCAGCAAATTGTGATTTGAAGTTTGCCAGTTGGCGGCGATTTTCATAAAGGCCTCCAGATCGTTGGCTGTATACTGTTTATTCACCTGAAATTAAATGAAATAATTTATATATCATTAGGTATAGGATAGATTAGTTATATATATATATAATATATATATGTATTGGATAAACTTAACAATTCCCAGACAGTAACCAACCAAAGCTGAGGGAGCTACTTGCTTATGCAAAACTTGTGCGCCTTTTCAAGACGCACTTGAAGATTCAATGAACCTCATTTACCGGGGAGACTTAAGAAATCAAAAACAAAAAATAAAAAGAAAAGTAAAACAAAAGCAAAGAGCCAAAAAACCAAAATTTCAATTGTTAATTCTGCTTTATCTTTATCTGCTTGTGCCTCTTTCTCTTCATTATATGCGAGTATAAAATCCATAAATATTTCAAGAAAAAACAAAAGACAAAAGGATTCAAGTTGAATATTTTCTGACATTTCGACTGACATGCGTCTTGTCTGTGTGTGTGTGTGTGTGTGTGTGTATTGATGATGATATGTTGGCAATATGCATTGCCATATTAATTGATTTTCAATTAGCCAAAAGTAAGGGCAAATGGGGGTTGATATTAGGTGAGAGGATGGGTGTGGGGTTTATAAGCCAATCAAACATATTTGCGGCTCATTTTTGAAATGGAACATTAAAAAAACATACAACAACGATACAAATTTATTGGCAGAACAATACAAATTGCATTTGTAATAAATATCTAGAAAATACGTAAATAATAATTTTATAAAAATTTTAATATAAATACATACACACGCAAACTCATACATGCAAATACCATACATAACACACAGCGAACAGCTGCCGACATTTTGCTTTTTGCCTTTTGCTTTTTGAGTAGCGATCAAAAGTCGCACTGACAGCCAATTATATTAAGATCGAACACAGGCATAAACACACACAAACACACACACACACACATGTGCATACACATACTAGTCCACAGAAATTCTTCATAATCTGCTATACATGTATTGATATATATATATATATATATATATGACCATATATATAAATTTAGTCTATATGCTCATACTACTTATAAGTACGAACATATATATCTATATTCCATCCATATAAAAATATATATATATATGTATGTATATGTATATATCTTAATGTCTGTGTCTACCAAAAAAATAACAACTTTGGCGCTGTGCACTGTGGTTAAAATATTGTGAATTTTTACTTTGCCTATCAATCTGATATTTGATAGGATTTGTTTTCTTCTATGTGCCAAAAAGTCAAACGCTAAAGTCCTTAAAAAGGATACTTTAAGTCTGCAATAAGTTGGTATATGAAGAAGTCTTCTATATATATAGATCATATATATTCCTAGCTAATACCTACATATTCTATATATACTTATGTATATATATATATTTTTAATCAATCTATATAACATTGTCCTCAGTTCTGTTGTTACTTTGCAGTTCTCAAACTGTCTTGAAATTTGCCTAAAGCTACAGTTATTTGGTCTATATATGTAAAGATGTATATGTGATTATTTTTATCTTATATTTATCTATTTAAATATTTATTTTAATATATTTATTATAAAAATTTTCGTGCGCAAATTGTTGCCATCAAAGTCTAGTTATTTTCTTGTTATTTTACATTTAATAATTGATTTTTAACCACTGTGCATTGGGCATAAATCGTCAATCTTTAAGTACATTTTATTGTGCTTTATTTAATTTCATTTCATTCGATTTTTTCTTTGAGCGTTTCTCCCCAGCGTCAACGTCCCTCTGTCACTGCTCTAACCAATACCAGAAATGCTCCAACAACGTTTCACTCTCTTTACATCTCTTCTGGCCCCTTTGAGCACCCGCACAAAACTTCACTTAACACAGCGCCATGTGTTCAATATATATGTATGTATGTATATAAATATGTATAAATACATATATATATATATATATATATATATATATATATATGGTATATTTTATATGCCGTATCTGATTTACAATTTGCATTTGTATAAAGGAATGTGTTATGGGTAATCGCAGCGTATTTGAACGAATTTATGTGTGTCTATGTGTGTATGTGTATTTTAAGTATACTTAGTACCTCTTAGCACAGAAGGAGAGGGATAGCGTTATAGAGAGAGAGGCAATGTCTCATATTAGTATGAAAGGAAGTAACTTAAGCTATGAATGTCGCCAAATAATAATAATAATTATTGTTATTATTATTGTTGTTATTATTATTGCATATTTATTTCCTATTAACTTTACGTAAAGAATTTATTAAATGTCAATAATTGTTATAAACTTCTAAATTGACACTCTTTATGCATGCAACGTGTGTCATCTAACGGGGCGTGGCATAATGACTGTGAGTCTAAGTGCCATCAATTAAATTAACTACAAGATACTTTGTAAAAGCAAACAAACAATGTAATAGATTGTTAAAGAATATATATAGTAAACTTATAAAAATCGGTTGACTATAGTCTTAGATATGTCTATGAATACGACAATGTGTGTGTAATATTGTGTGTTGTGCGGAATACTTAGAGAAACTTAAGCTTCCTAGTGGGATTTCGAGTGAAAAGAGAATAATCTATGTTGAGGCGGTTTATTGGTAGTTAATGTTTATCTAACAAATAAAGATAACTTTAAACTGTAGTTTATATAGTCTAAGATCAGCTATATATGTATGTTATTATATATATAATCAATTCTTTTTGTTGCTTAACTTTCTTATAGGGTTCTCTATATTCATTAAGCTCAAGTAACATCCTTGAAACAATGAACCTTAAGCTTTGCATACAACTAAACTCTTCTATAAAAGTTATAACTAATATGGCATATTAAACTATATCAATGACTGCATATGACGTCACTAAATTATAGTTTTCAGTTCAGCTTAAAGTTAGTCTAAGTTAAATCCAGCTGCGAACAAGAAGTATATCAAAAAAGTTGCCTTTAGACATAGTTGAAGGTATTTCAAGGATTCGCTGGTATTTTCAACTTGTTGAACTAATATTTTTAAGTTAAGTTTAATATTAAAACAAATTGACAGACTGTACCCAAAAACAATAAAAAATTGAAATGTGCGTTTGAATAAAAGATACAAAATAATAATAAAAAAAAAAAATAAAGTAATCGCTCCAATCAATTGCGCGCATTAAGCATTGAAATTAAACAACAGAAACACACAAAAAAAAACTGGTTTATATATAGATATATATGTGAGTGTATATGTGTATGTGTATGTATGTGTGTATATATGGTATTTTAATATTAAGACCAAAATATAATTACTGACAGTGCTTTACAATTAAAGTGGAACCTACACGAAAAGCGGCGACAAAACTCTGCGTTAACCTTGTGACTTAAAATAAAGCAAAGCTTTGTCTGAGGCGATGGCCCAAACAAAAGGAAAATAATAGCCACAAAATAACAGAAAACTTAAAAATATCAGTTAGTAACTGTAAGCCACAGTCTATATATATATATATATATATATATATATTGTGTGTGTGTAATAAGTGTAATTACGGCAAATTAACAAAAATATATATTCTATATAGGCAACTAATGCTAATGCTCTATCTTTTCCTGCTAGTACAGTGAACTATGCCTGTTTTTATTGTTTTTATTCTTGTTGTTGTTGTTGTTAAAGAAGTTAAAATCACGTTACAAGTTCAAATGCGACTCATACTTTAGATATATAAATAGATATATATATATATGTATGTAGTTGGTAAAAGAGCTAAGCGTAAGTATTTATTTAGGTACGTAACTGGAATCGTTAAATTTTGTAACACTTGAGAAATGATTTAACAGTTTCCTAGCCTCAAGATACCCTAGAAATGCCAGGGCATAGCAGCGGCTATGATTGCTCTTTACTTTACACTTTATCTTTCGTATCTTATAGATTCGTTATCAAATCTTTTACAGGTAATTTCTTAGTTGAAAGAAGAAATTCAGTTTTTGGTTCTATTTTGTGCTCCGTTTCGTGCATCGTAGCACAAATTTATATTTTATTATAATTACATGAAGTAAAAATACTAAAAAAAAAGGTTTGGAAGCGGGAGGGTAAAACACAATATGTATATATATATATATATACATAAAATAGAAAAACTGAAATGTCATCGAACGTTAAAGTGGCCAAACCCAAGCGAGAAACCCCTTGAAATCCCCTCCCTCCTGTCACTGCCACCGCCACTGCCAAAGAGTTCAAGGCATTTTTTAGGCCTGCTCTGAATTTCTGGATGAATTCAAGTGGTAAGCATTGATTATTTTATAGTGTTTATTGTTCTAAGGTTTAAGTAGAGAGTAGTAATTGCTTGGAGCTGCAAGTTATGCCCAACTTTCAATTCTCATTCTAATACTGAGTTTGTTAAGTGGAGCTGCTTTTGAATTCTATTGAATAAGTACTTAGAATCTCAAATATATATATATATTTTTTTATTCTTACAATAACATGCAAATGCAATGAATTTATATATATACATTATTCAAACATATTTTTGTATTTATTCGTTTCCATTTTTCTATTTTTTTTTTTTTTTGTTTGTTATAATTTGTTCGTCGCAGCTGACGGAAATTGACTCATATGGAGCTAGAGCTGGAACTGCGAATTATGCTCCAGGTGTGCATGACAGTGTTGCTGCCAACAACAAATTTATTAGAAATTGCTACAACAACACACACACACACACACAACATACAAACAACTTATGCAAACAAATAAACTAATTTCATGACGCACACGCGCGCGCCTGCGCAGTTACCGACTGCCGCCGACTGCCATCGACTACCATCGCCATCGTCGTCGTGTGCTACTTACAATTGTAACTAGCTAAAAAATAACTATAAGATTTTTGTTTTTTGTTTCCCCCCCCCCTTCCCTTCCCTCGCTTCATTGCCCCAAACATACCTTTGTTTACTTCCCAGACAACAAACCTGGCCTACACCCAAAACAAAATAAAAACCTGGAAAAAAGCGACTCGCGCGCGCGCTCGTAGTGAGTTCAGTGACATTTTTCTACGCTCTTTTCTTTTTTTTTTTTTTGATTTTCTTCTATTTTTTATTTTTGTATACCCTTACACAGCAGTTACTATTATATAATATTTAACTAATATTGTTCATAAATATGTATACTATATATACAGTAAACGATCCATTAAAGCAGACAACTTTATCTGTCTGCAGTAGTTTCTCCTTCAGTACGCTTAACCTTCCTCTGGTAACTTGACACATATTCATATCGTATACTCAATGTATGAATATATATATTCATTCATATATTATTCATTATATATTCACCATATTCATAGTATTCATTGCTTATACTTATAACCCTGCTATATATGATAAATATATTTTCATTGTCGGATATAACTTTTGTTTCCTTTTCTGCCAGTTTTTTTGATGTTTATATCCCTTATCTTACAGTGAGTCTTATATTACTTTTAGTATATATCTCTTGATTATTATATCTTAGCAGTATTCCTATCAAATTTCACATAGTTTCCCATTAACCAGAGGAAGGTATTAAGCAACTTAATCCTAACTTCTACTGTTTATATTCTTCTTTAGTATCCCTTTTTCCACCACTTTCTTTTCTAGTTGTTTTTTTCTTCTAACCCCCTCTTTCATAGAACATCCTAAGATTCCTTTGAAGCACTTTCTTTAAGCATATTCCACATTCGACTTGAAATGGGCAAATGCGGCTGCTCTCATCCCATTTTTTATAATTTTCAAACAGTTCGAGACAATTGTCATATACATTACAGTCAGTAAGTTAACGGTTTATGCGTAGGTAAAAAAAAAGAAATAAAATAAAAAAAAACCTTAGTAAATTATTGGGTTGTGTGTTTCATTAGTCAACCCACAAGGCCTAGCTTATGGGCAGAGCAGTAAATGAAGTGAGGGAAATGGGAGGGTATAATTTCGATCGCAGCTGGCAGTCAGCTTAAAAAAAAATAAATAAAAAACGTTAAACTTTGGCCAAGTGTGCGCATACTTTTCAAGCTGACTGTGTATGTATATGTTTGTTGTATCTTTGTCTGTGTATCTGTGTATCTGTCTATTGTCTCTTGTCTCTGTGACAGCTGCAAAGATATCTACAATCCAAATGGATTACCTATACCTTCCCAGTATATTATTCGAATACTACTGAACATATATAAGTATATATATATATATATATATATTCTATAACCACACATATGACTATTGAGTATTGAGTACAAAATGAGTATATGAGTATATATCTCCAATTCTCCATCTACATCTTCAATTGGTTTTCAAAACAAATGGAGCAACTCGCATTTAAATAATCATTTTGTGGTTACTTTTATTCATACTTCTTTCTCTCACTCTCTATTGTTTATGACTTTCTTTGGCTATACACACACACACCCTAAACATGGCTGACAAGTTCATTACACTACACTACACACACACACAAAGACAATTGTATGCGCTGCCCCCGCTTTATATGGCCAAATGTCGTTTGTTATTGTTTTACGACTAGACAAATAGTCAAAGCAAATGAAGTGTCAGAGGACAGAGGGGAAGTAAGTGGAGTAGTAGAATTGGTAGTAGAAGTAGAAGAAGATTAAACAACAAAAGTTGAAGCAGGAATAGGTTAATGAGCTAAAGCAGCTAAAAGCAGGAGAAGGTGCAGAAATTTTGACAGGAGATGGGGAAGTTGCAACAGGAGATGCTTGCAACAGGAGATGCTTGTGAAAAGCTAGATCAAAAGAAGATGATGCAGAAATTGATGAAAAAGAACTAGAAAAAGCTTGAAGAAGTAGTTGAAGCAAAAGTGAGTAAAAACTAAATCTGAAACTAATTCAAAACTCATTAAAAGGTGGCTTAAAAGTGTTAACTGTTTCGGAGTTTTATCTAATAAAAGATCGATTAAAGTTAATAAAAGACAAAATGCTAAGGATCTAGCAACAAATTTGCCTGTGTATCAAAAGTCATTGCAATTGCAGCAACTAAAATGCAGCAATAAAAGTTAACTTAAAGTTCTTTTAACTTTTAAGTGGATTTTACATAATATTTCTTCTTTATATAGATCTTTATCCTTTGAGGATATATAAGATTATATGCTTGTTCTTATCTTCCTTTTTTTTTTTTTTTGGTAAAATTTGTATAATTTAAAAGTTATATAGTTAACTGACTTATTTTTTTTTTGGGTTTCTGTTGGAAAGTTTGTTGTTAACATTTGCCAGGCTCATTGTTGGTTCGCACCACCCACACAAAAGTAACTCCATTATAGTATATATAACTACTCCCCCTGCTCCACAATTTACTGTCATTCCCCCACTCTCTACCACTCTCCCCACCCTTTGGCTTAACACATTACGACCACAAGTCGAAAAGCATTTGCCACCAATTTCTGACTGGCATTTCGTAGCTGCCACTTTTTGAATTTCTATACAAAAGTTTCTTTAATTGTTTATAACTTAAATATGTATGTGTGTGTGTGTGTGTGTGTGTTTGTGTTGAGTTGAGATATTTATTTTTTGATGTGGGTTAAAATTTCTTTAAGCATTTCACTTGGGTAAGTCTCAAATACATTTCTTATTATAACTCTTACTCGACAATTCTAAGCCAAAAACTCTTTATATAAATTTTCGTTAGTCATTTTTTCATTTGAATATTGAAACTTATTGTGTGTGTATGTGTGTGTGTGTGTGTAGTGTGTGTATCTAATTTCTTTTTTGTACTGCCATTAAGCACTGCCTCAAATAAATGTTTTGGGTGTGTATGTGTGTGTTGTGGGACTCTGTAGCATTTTATAATCGCATCAAGTCATGATTACGCTACGACTTCTATTTCTTAGTGTATATGTATGTATGTATGTATGTATGTATCTATATATTTATATATATGTGTGTATCTATTAATGTGTATGTGTGTGTGTGTGTGTAGCACTTGAAGGCGTTCAAAATAATTTCTGGTTCCATTTAACTTGGACTTAAAGAAACGAAAACTGAAACGCTTCAAGTAGACGCGACGCCGAAAACTACTTACAAAAGAAAGCCTCAAATTCAATGCTTCTCTCCCCCTCAACACCCTTGGCTGCCCCTTATGAAATAGTATATTCTTTATAGATCTAACAGCCATGTGCTGGTTAAGCATGTAAGTATTGTACTGAGTTTTAAGTTATTTTTGAAGTTCTTTATTTTCATCTCTTTTTTTTCTATTTCTTTTTTTTGGCATTAATTGTTCCATGCGCCGAATCTAAGATTGATTGAACGAGTTCAATGAACCTACTTTATATCCACAAATCCATGTAAATTACTTGCAGCTTGCAGAAGGTATGAGAAGGGGGCAATAGAGGGGAAGCAAGTTCTATAGTATTACACAAAACAATACCATCCAATTGCCGCCAACTACTCGAAGTATTTACAACTCGCGATACTTATGAGTTTCATATGAGGAGTTACAAAAGCAGTTCAAAGAGTAAGTTGAATCAGTTCTAGTTGAAGTAAAGTTTAGCTACTAGTAGCTACTAACTTAAAGTTACTAAATATACTTATTAAAAAATAGTATTTACTATATAGTCAGTGCTGTTTGGACCAAACCTCAGCTGCAAATCGCCTCAAGTAACTTGAAGTAGTTTCAAGCCAGTTAACACAGGTAACTAGTTACAACTAAGTAACGATACTCTTAACTTAATACTCTCTCCTTTCATTAAGTAATTAACTTCTACTTGGTACACTTAACTCAACTAAAAGTCAAAGCAGCTTTTTGTAAATTTATCTTTGAGGCAGTTAAAACGTCTTTTGTTTAAGCATCAAATTGTATCTGCTACTGTTTGTAGACATATACTCGATACTCTCAAGATACTCGATATACATATTTGAATTGGCCAACCAATGCGGTACATACATACATATATAAATATATATGCTATGTATAAACACATAGCCACGCCCAGTGGCTGCCATATCTGAGTCTGACATGTCTGCCAATGCGCAATAATAATAATTACAAATGATCAGATGTCAATTATTTTTTTTTCTATATATTTTCGTAGCAATATTTGCTTTTTACATGCCTTCGTCTGGCAGTGTATACCCCTCTCCACAAGCAACCTTCTGTATACAACAACTTTATACTCCTAACCGATATATACTATCCGATCCGATACACCCTACACTTTTTGCCACAAGCTTCCCTCTGGCGTTGCTTTTAAACAAATGAAATTTATTGTTAACGGTTAGTGACCCGAATTACACGTATCGCTTATTTATATCTATCTCTCCATATATATATATATATATATATATATATATATATATATATACCCATACCAACACACATACCAATACCCGCACACCCTAAAGCAATACACTAGAGCTCGACGTCGATCAACATTGAATCGCGAATCGCAACTCGGCGATGTTGCCTTAGTATGTGTATGAGTGTGTGTGTGTGTGTGTATGATGTGTGTGGCATGTATCTTTAAGTAGCATATATAAAGTAAAGACTGTCTGTATATGAATAACTGACTCAATGACTTAATGTCGTACTGACTAACTGACAAATTGACGCACAGACTTACTGCTTAGCTTTAAGCGTTTTAATTGCGCCAAACGCCGCCTACAAAGCGAAGACGCAGCTTTAGCTCAGCTCAGATAATGTATCTTTGTATCTGATCTTAATGTGCACATAGCTAACTATGCTCCCAACGTTCTCTCTCTCTCTCTCCCTCTTCTTTCTCATTCTATTTAACTCAATGTATTCTGTGTATAAAGATCGAAGAGTTTTAATTAATAGACACATATAACAGACTGACACAAGATCAACCTTAGAGTTGTTTTATCTTGTGTTAGCTCCTGTCTAAAAAATGCAGAATATAACGGTAGTTTTATATAGTGTACTATATAAAGAAGTTGCAGAGTCAAAGGAGTCTTAGGCAGCTGCTGCCTGCTGTGAAAGGTTTATCCTTTGAGTCACAAAAACTTGCTGCAATTCAAGCAAAAGGAGGACAGCTGCTAAGGAACAGCATATCCTGCACAGCTTGAGATAAATATACATATAGTATATATATCTGTATACTAGTATATATATATTCAATAATTGTATATAATCTTAAGCACTTTTTCGTACATTAAACATCTTAAGATACAACCGAAAGAACATAGTATCTTTCAGATATGTTTGGCAGCTGGTTGAAGCAGCACTTGAAGTATTCTTTGTATTGCTAACCATAGGGTTCAGTTAGTACTATATCTTTGTTATTTATATAATTGCAATGAATACTTAAAGTATTCAAGTTGTTCACTATGTTAATCACTTTCAGTTACTTTGAGTTATTCAATGCATTAATTGAAATGCAAGTTGCTTGCATTTTGTGTTCTGGTTCATTTTAATCAAAATGTAGACACGCACATTGACTTAAGATACAAACACAAGCACACACACATACACACACATACAAATGAACAACTGTATATATGAGAAATGTAAATGTATGTGTATCTTTGTAGCTTTTCTTTCGTTTCTCACGTTGTTTAGCCCTGTGACAAGCATCAATTGGACTTGATTCTTTATGACTTTGCACGTACGCAATTTGGTTTCTTTTCACTTCTATTCAAATCTATCAACAAAAAACTACATAATCTGTTATATATACAAATGTACATATATATACATATATCTATATGTATATGTATGTATGTGTATATATTTCACTATATATATGTACGTTTAATTCATCTAATTCTCATTTCCCATGATTTGTCACATTTTTCGTGTCAGCTGCTGCTGCGTTTGTCTTGTTGCACATTTGCAGTTGCAGTTGCAAATTCTGTTAATCTGCTTAATGCCCAAACAGGCCACAAGCCAACGACAAACATTGCAAATGTATCTTACAGATACACATTCAATTATCAATGTATCTACTGTTAAATGTCTTTAACACATGTTCTTTTATTTTGACTTCCTTCTGTTGTTCTTGTTATTGTTGTTGTTGTTGGTGTTCGAATTGTTGTGTCTTGGCCCGTTTTGCAAACGCAATTTAAATATTGTTGATTTAGGCGTGTTTCTTCTACAACTTTACACCCTCCCCCCCAGAGTTATCGTTTGTTCTTTACTCTTTCCATTTTGTATTCACCTTTTTTTATGGCTTATCACAAGGCGGCGGCTAAAGCCAAAGAGAAATTAAATTAAATACTTGTCTACAAATGTCATCAAATACAAATTGTTTAATTATGAACAACAACAACAACAACAACAAGAAGAAGAGCAACAATAACAAAAACATTAACAAAAACAACAACAAATGTGTTAACTAATTCTAGGCAATTGCTCAGCGCTGATAAAATAAAACGACGCAGAAAAAAGAATTGAAAAAAAAAAGCAAATTCTGTACAGCAAAATACCCTGTAAATTTAAATATATATATATATATACATATATCAGTCTAATCATATACAAACATTGGTACATAGAAATGGATAAGGAACTAAATATATAAATACTTGAACAGATTGTTAAATGGATAGAAACAAGAATAGATTCATAAAGAGCTCGATGGGTAGTTAGATCACTGGATAGATCAGGCGATATATCAAAAGACGGATCAATGGATACTTAGAAAGACCGATAGATTAATATACACCAGCAGTGACTTATCAACATATAGATGGACCAATCGATTAATGGATCAATCGATATATAGAAGGAGCGATCGATGAAGGATAGAATGGTAGAAGATTAGTTAGATGGGTAAATCTCTGGCTATATGTAAAGAAACGATAGTTAAATATAAACAAATATAGTTAAGAAGAGAAACATAAAGATAGATGGAATGGAATGGAACTTTTCCAACCCACAATTCCCATTCTTCTTTTTAAGAAATCTCAAAAGGAAACCTTAAGCCAACAGCTCACTGCTTTAAACCTACCTTTAGATAGGATGCAACTACTTCAAGTATAAGTAAATGTTCTCTATATATCAATTTTTGGATAAATTTTTATCACATACATTAAATTTAAAACTAATTAAATTCTAATAAACCTCTTTCCTTGAGTACATTTGAAGGTGTATAAAATATGTTTATAAAAAGTAAAGAAAGAAGAGAAAAAAATAGCGCCCATTTTACTTGGTTTTTTGAATGTTTATCATGGTTAATTTTTGTATTCTTTTTACTCTTCTCTCTTTGTTATTTTTGTTATACTCTAACCAAATGTTACATTAAAATAACGTTTCGGTTCGTTAAATATACAATTGTTAGTTGATATTCAGTTAATATATGCCATAAACTTAAAGTTCAGTGACAATTATAGAGGCGTTGTCTACAATGCTTCTTATTTGAAGGGTGAAATTACTTGGAATAGCTGTTACTTCCTGTTTAGTTAACTGCTAGATAGCTATGCTAAGCATAACTTGTAAATAAGTACTAATAGGTCTAAGAGTTTGATTGAAGTTAAGTTTTGCTTGGGTTTTGAGTAAGTTTAAAGATCGTTATGTATAGTATGGTATATAGGCATAATATGGTTAAAGGCTGGAAATAAAGTTAAAAGCTAGATATAGAGTTTAACTTTTAGTTCAGTTTCTTTCAGTGAACTGAAAACTTTTATCGAACTTCACGTTGCCTTTCGTAGAGTTGATTTGAGTGTAGGGTTATACTCCATGTAATCTACCCTATATACCCTATAAATTCTGCGGATGTGTGTTTAATATTGGATATTAAGTATATACTTAAGGTTTAAATTTTAATTAGGCAAAAGATTAAATGAAAAAGTTTTTCTTGGTTTTCAACGAGTTGGTAAATAAATTTACTTAAGTTCTTAAAAACGATTCGAATACAATCAACTGTATGCATGTGTATGTGTGTATATGTGTGTATGTGTGTGCGTGGACTAGGTGTAGTCTCATATCTGTATAAACTTTAATGTTATACAATAATTGTGTGTGTCGCTTATCGAACTAAATAAATATTAAATTGTAATTAAAGTCATGCGAGTGATTTTGACTGTCAACAAATATGGCGGGGTGAGAGGTAAATGGTAAAGGGGAAAGGTGTGTAGAAAAGATTTGTTTATCTATAAGATAGTTTTGGGGGTAGCTCTAGTTAATGGAAAAATAAGTCGCAAAGACTTTCCATGGCAAAAGTTAATTGCTAATTGAATCGTTTAGGCCAAAAGTTGAGTTGGTTTAACTGGGCTAAGTAGTAGTTATATTGGTTGATAGATGATAGCCTTAATTGAATTGTCATTAGACAATTAAGAAATGTTTATTCTCTCTTTCCTATATCATATGTCTCTGTCTGTGTCTGTGTCTGTGTCTTTTGGCCTTATTGTTCAGGGCTAACACGAAATACGCTTCGTTGAACTGGAAATCAAATTTAATAAAAATAAAAAAATCGAGAAAAAAAAAATTTAAATTCAAAATTAAGAGAAAAAAAAAATGAACATGCAACAAATTTTGCGCGAATTCTTTTTGGGACACACAGCTTGCAACATTTTTGTGGCGCACACCTGGAGAGACACACACACAGACACACATTAATATATCTAGAATCTAGCCACAATCAGGCAATCGGCAGGCGGCAGGCAACTGCCTGGCAACAATGCCACAAGCGGCAACAAATCTACAACTAAAAGAAACAACCAATAACAACAACAACAACAACAACAACAACAACAACAACAACAACAACCACAACAACAGCAAACGAACCACAAATATAAAAAAAAAAACAAAACAAAAACTAAGCTGACAACTCTGGCCAACTGCCAAACAGCAGCTGACGTCGCTGTTAACGTCGCAGTCAGCAGCAAACGTTTGCGCCTGCGCCTTGCGTCTTGCGTCTTACTTTTTTCGTTTATTTTCTTTTCTTAATGCGCTGCTGCTTTTGTTGTCTGTTCCGTTTTGCAGCTCCTTCAAATGTGTATACCCTTATCACACCGATTGCTACCGGGCATATACAGTTATACAGGATATCGCCACTAAATATTTAGTGTTGCTTTAGGCAATAGTTAAACAAAGTAAATCCCAAATATGCGTTTGCTCTCCCGTTAAGATAATACCTATAAATCTTATATAGTGGCTCAATATAATGTATATAGCATATATTGTAGTATAGGGACTAATTTTAAAGCCAGAACTCTTCTTGGCATAAATCAAACTTCTACTTCTGTTGTTTAGGTCTAAAAATTGAATAGTTTAACGCAGAACCTTTTCGATTTCCTTAGGTATTCCTCATTATAAGAACCTTTACGCAATGAAGTTGGATATATAGTTAAACTTAATGTTTCTGTCAATATCAGCAAATGGCAGCAGGAACCTTATTCAACTTAAGTTTGCTTTATGTCCTACTGCAGTTAATCTGTAGTTTAGTTTAAACTTCGGTTTAAGCAAATTAAAGCTGAGCTTAACTCTAGGAGCAAATTTTTCTATACTAAAGTGGATTTTCTTTACTTCTATCTAACAATTTTCTTTAGTTTTTCCAACATTTACTGCCTTTAACATTATTTATATAAACTACAGTTTAGTTGACTTCTACTTTACTCAGCATTCGCTTAGTTAGGGTATATTTTAGTCGTGCAGTTGCTAGCTTATAAAATTTTGAGTTTTAATTTTTGCTATGCAATTTTCAGTTTTCTGTTTTGAGTCAGTTTTTTATTTTCGATTATTTTTTTCCTCTTTTCTTTTCTGCTGCTTTGAAGCCCTCTCCCAGATATTATGTGACGCATGAATCATATTTAACTAGCGTTTGTTGTTGTTGCTGTGTTGTTGTTTGTTGTTGTTGTTGTTGTTATTTTTTGTTGTTAATATTATTATTTTTGTGCCATTTGCTATGAAAGTCATGCGCCTTAAATTTTAATAAATTAATAAATAATTTTGTTGCCTCCTTTGTTATTGCTGCTGCTACTTTTTTGGTGACTGTTTTGATCAGAGACACAATTATATATATATATATATATATATGTATATATATATATTGTATGACTTAAGATGAAAGATACTTGCAACAGATTAGTTTATATTGTTTATAGTAAAAGTTATAGAATGATGAATGATGATCGTTATATTTATTTCTTAGGCAGAAAGCCAGAAAAAAGATAAAATACAATTTTTAAGCGAAAACCCAAATCAACTGTCAAAAGCTAAATTAGTGGATTGACTTCAGATATATCTATATCTATATATATATATATATATATATATATATATAATAACATGTCGTATGGGTGTGTATAGTGTGTGTGTGTTTTATTTAATATTAAATCAATGCCAAATGATATGAGAGAAGTGAACTGCAGGAAGAGAGAACTTCAAAATTTCAACTGAAAAAAATGCTGACGACATATTTAATCCTAAAATTGAGACTAAAAACTCAAATTTATGTGCAACACTTCAAGGTGGGGGAGTTATTATGTTATTCATTACTATTATTAATATTATTATTATTATTATTTTTAGCTTTATATTTATATTTGATCATTTCGAAGCTGATGAAATAGCTCAAAGTAAGCGTAGAGATTCGTGCGATCGCAATGCTTAAGCATATTATAAATTCTTCAACCCCAAATTGTAACTGACATCGTATATATATATATATATATATATAACTATATATATGTTGTGAAGGTATATACAATCAAGATTAGGTTTTAATAATTCAAAGTGAGTCGCACGAGGGATTAGCTACGTTTTTTTTCCTCTGATTTTGGTTGATTTTGTTGGGGGAGAAACGAAAAAACGAGTCTAAAAGTACAAACTGAAATCATGTTACTTTTTTGACTCTTATTTTGCTTCTGCTTCTTTTTACTTTTTTTTTTTTTTTGACAAATTCGAAAGAAATTAAACAGGGTGTGTGAGTGTATGTTTAAGAATGTGTGTGTGTGTGTGTGTGTGTGTGTGAATGAGATACGAAAGGAAGTGGCAATACGCACGCGGCTTTGTAGAGCTATTAAAATACAGAACACACCCAAAAATATTTTAACGACAAGCCAAAAGGAATGAAACAAAAACAAAAACAAAAAACGAAGATACAAATACGAAGACAAATACACAGACACAGACACAGCCACAGACACAGACACAGACGAAGTTGAAGAGAAGTCAAAGTCAAAGAGACATATCAAAGTTTTGTTAGCTAGTTATATGGATATAACTTAAATACGTAGCCAATGCATTGGATGGATGGATTGTGTCTCTCATGTTGATCATGATGAAAATGCCAATGATCATAATGATGATAATAATAATGTGTATGAGGATGATGTTGATGTTGATGATGAGTCTCTTTTTTTTTTGGGTGACAGCGCGACGCGATTTATGCACGAATTTGTACGCGTTGATGCATAAGTAATAATATATATATAAAAAAAACAAGAAAAAACAAAAAACAAAAAAGAAAAGAAAAATATAAATTAAACACTTAAAAGTATCTTATAGATGCACATTCAATGGAAAGATATAAGCAAAACACGTACAATATTATTATTTTAATGCTCACATTCTTGCAGCCCAATTATAATTAGCTGCAAACCAGTTTATATACAAATCGAAATATATACATAAATACCTAGATCTATGGCTATATCTGCATAACTATATCCTTACACAAAATCTAAAGTCAAAGCTACAATCGTTAATTGCTGTATATATAGAATAGAAGTTATTTAAACGCGCTTCTTGCAACTGTAACTATTTCTTGCACACAATTCTTGCACGCCTCAAAACTATGCAGTGCACTAACCTTTTAACGATACAATATGCGATAATTAAGTTCAGAAAAGTAACTATATTTAGCATAAATATTAATAGAAAGTATTTAGCTGACTAAACTTAAGCATACTTAGGGGAGTATACGACTTATACATAACTTAATCCAACAGTTATATGCAATTGATTTTTGCTTTGATTGTAACACACTTTAAGCTATTAGCCAGTGCATCAATTGAGTTACTACTGTATGTAAACAGACTTATATTTGTGTATACAACATTTCATTAAAATTCTACTAACTTTTTAAAGGTATATTATATATATACATAAAGCTTAAAAGGACTCACTTTTATCTTATATACGCAGCTGTCATCATTCCAATAACTGGTTTATATGACTTTTATTTAATGTGTGGCATACAGATAGATACACACACACACACACACACACACACACATACAATGCAACTATAAAATGTTAATCCTATTTTTATTAAGTGCACGCAGGCATTTCAAAGGATACAACAACAATAATAAAGATGAAAGAAGAGCTGCTCACAACAACAACTCAAACTCTCCCTTTAAGGCTCATCTTGCATATTGCCAGCTGACTAACTGGATTGAAAAGTAAATATCGCAATATTATAGCTATAGGGCCTATACCTATTGTTGTTGTTGTTGTTGTTCTTATTGTTGTTTTTGTTGTTGTTTTATTCAAAAGATCTGACATTGCATGGTACGCAAAAAATTTATTATATTAATTGCTTTCAGTTGCTATATTTCAGGGTTGTCAGGGTTGCAAATGCAAATTCCAACTGCGACATACAAACACACTTACACCACACACACACACACACACACACACACACTCACACACAATACAGATGCAATATACAACAACGCAATTTAGATTAATTCTAAATCAAATAATGTGTTAATATGAAAATCCTAGGGGTTTTTGACTAAGCAAAAAGAATTTTCATAGAAAAGCCAAAGTAAAGTTAATTCTATTTTTATTTCCTTTATATTATTTGAACAGCTTTCAAATCTTTTAATGCAACATTGCCATAAATTGAGCAGACTTTGTTTTATAAGCCATTTCTCATAGGTTTTCTAGAAACTATCTAAGAAAACTATTCAAAAACTACTCAAACCTTTGACTTATTTTCAGTTGATTTACTTTTTAGCCCTCTTGTTTTATTCTACGGAAGTATTGCTATAACCTTGATTTCCCTTTTCTATATAAGGTGTGTTTCAGACTCTTACTTAGACTTTAAATTCTAATTAACTAACTGAAGTCTTCGATTCTTTGTAGTATCTCAAATTCTTTTGCACGCTTCAACTGATTTCTTCAGAACGAATCTCTATAACGACTTTAATTTTTGTTTTTGCTTTGTGTCTGTTTTGATTAATAGTTCTCGTTGACTGCACATTCTGATTTGTCAAATGCTTATATATAACTATCTTCTTCTCCCTCTCTCTCTCTCTCTCTCTCTGTTTCAGTCCCTCTTCTTGTGTTTGTTCACTGCCAAGTGCTGACAAGTTGGGGCGTTACCAGGCAGCAGTGGCTACTACTACCTGATGCTCTACGAAATGTGAGGAATCTCTTATAATTAATGATCTTTATGAAAAGCAAAAGTATATAGAAATACGATATATATATATATATATTTATATATATTATATAGATAAATGCATTTTGATCGTAAATTGTTACTAATTGCGTATTAGTTTGAGGCCTCAATTGCTTTGCATGTTGCACATAAATAAATTAATGTGTCTCAAACCCGCATCTGCAAGCAACTGGCGGCACATGAATTGAGTTTTCCTTGCTTTGTATTTCATGTTTTTGGGAAAATTTGTTAATATGTTGGAAAAACTGTATGGCCCTGTGTTAATAGCTTATACCAAATTGTGACTAATATAGCTAAAAACAGGAGCGGGTTAAGGCGGCAATTAAATTGACAATTGTTGCCACAAGCTGCCTGCTGAGGGGCAAGCGGGTGCCCGTAGATATAAATTTATATATATATATATATATATATATATATATATATATATTAATATATATAGGATAGATCCCATATGTTTAAACGTTTAATTCATTGTTTAATTGTAGCTTTTATCAAATACAAATACCAGTGAGAACACACACACTGTGACAGAGAGAGAGAGAGTGAGTGAGAGAGGGGTGGAGGGTATATAAAGGGGTGTAGTTTGTTTTTTCATTCATTCGTTGGAACGCAAGTTTTAGTTGCGCCTTGAAAGAAATTTTCATTTCATAGTCGCTCATTGAAAATAATTAAAATTAATTAAGCCATTTCTTGCTTTTGTTGCATTGGGCTAACTGACTTGCTCTATACCCCTTACACTACTACTCCCCCCCCTCCCATCTACAACAGATATATGTATAACCCCTGCATTGCGCCTTGTGCGTCGTATCTATAAATTTAAATCGCCTTTAATTGAGGCAACTTTTGGGTGACGACGCACCAAAAACCACATAGAATTCCATAAGAAAATTCTTATTTAACTTTTGTTTTTCTTTTCATGTTCTACTTTTGCGTAATATTTTAATTAATATTTAATTACATTGAGGCTTAAACTGACTGATTTGTTAATGTTTCTTGATATATATACAACATATATATATATATATATATATATATATATAGCTGTGGCATTATCAAATAGTTAAAAAAAATAATTTGACAATAAATTTTAAAGAACACGTGCAATGATTGATTATTGTCTTTTATTATTGCGTGTAGGACAGGGCTTAAATATGTATAGAAAAAAAACAACAACAACAACAACAAAAGACACATCAAAATATTGTCTATACACAAAAAACTAGAATGAGCTAAAACTAATAGTTACCCTGCAATAAAATAAAAAATCTTGCGCTTGTTGCAATTTGTGCAATTTTTGCTTTACGTTTCCCTTTTTTACACCCTTTTGCATCATTTTTCTACTGCCACGCCTACTTTTATTATGTGTCCTATACATCTATGCAGACCCCAATTTTTTCTTTTTTTTTTTTTTTGTAATACTTGTTGCCACTGCAACACTTTAAACTTCACATTTTCCCTATAATTAACACTTGAGCAACTCAATGGGGTGCCTTTAAATTGCTGGGAAAGCAATTGAATCGACAATATCCTGGTCTCCTGTTACATCCTGCCTTTAGCTACCAATACAAAAGGACTCTTTCTATAACTATAATTTCCACAGGAACTGAAAAATCCACAAATTCTAAAGTAGTTCTGATTGATTCATAGAAAAAGAAAATAAAGTTGCTGCAAGGTATATGCGCATATATCCTTTAGAACTGGCAACTTTGATATCCTTTTTCAGATTATACAGTTAACTGAGTTAAATATGAATAGGGTATAATACTATAAACCAAAGGATGTCAATGTCTATGACTCACTCCCCAAACCTATACAGTCATTATACACAGCTGCATTGAGTGTTGCTGTTGCATGTCGCATTTCTAACTATGAATAACTAACTGATTGACTGACTGAGTGACTGACTGAATGAATGATTGAATAACTGAGTGAGTGAGTGACACGCATTGTCTATCTATACACAATTTCCTTACACATTTTTATACTTTATTTTTACAATTTAAAAGTAAATTTGTTTAATTCGTTTTTCTCGCCTGAAGTTGTCGGAAAAACTAAAATAAAATAAAAAATTATTTTTTTTTCTCTCTTTTTTTTTGAGTGATGGAACGAATTTGCATTCGACATTTTATGTGAATAGAAGAGAAATATGTGTAAAACACACACACACACACTCAGGGGGGGAGGGTATGTGTTAGTATGCGTGGGAAGGGTTGTGTGAAATGATCTAAGTAAAACAGCCAACAAGCAACTAATTCAGTTAATTACTATAGTCAAAAGTGTTAGATATTTTAAGTATCTTTCTACTAAAATCATCTTAAATCATCAGCATTATATATATACATATATATATATATATATGTAAATTGCATTATGCCATTTGTATTTTAGGAGATCTGACAAATTGAATATAGCATTTTTATTAGACATAATTAAGTTTTAATAAGCTTAAAACACAATTATAAATATTATTATAATTATTATCGCTGCGGTCATTAAGCCAAGCGAATTTCTTTGCCAAGAACGTTAAAAAAACTTAATTACCCAAGAACTGTATCATGTAGAGCTAGAGTATATAGATTTTAGAAGCTATAAGGAAATTCTATATATACTTTAAATCAACAAAAAAAAAACCAATATAGTTTAATCTCAGATCTTTAAAAGAATTATTCTAAAGGGATTACCTAAAGCAATACAAAAGGTTGCCTAGGATTCAAAGCAAAACTTTTTGCTATTAACTGAATAATAAATAAAAATATTATAATATAATATATACTATATATATAATATAATATATAGTATATACTACTAAGAACTTATAGAAAAGATCGATAAACATTAATCGTAGATGCTTTTAGCTATACCTAGAGCAATCAAAAGCAACCTAGAAGGCTATAAGGGAAGTGGCATAAGACTAGAGTTCTGACTGTTAAGGGAATGATATAGCTATATAGTATTAGGATTCGTCACACAAAACACAAAGAATATTATATATATATCTAAGAATTAGATGAAAAAATTAATAAATATCAGTTACAAATTGTTAAATGTATAATAATTAATGTTCAATGGAAGTTGCATAAGTTCTCTTAGATTTCATGCAGGAATTTTGTTGCTATAACTTTGTATTGGACATGAAATATACATATTTATGGTATATATCTTTACAATTTGGTATAGCTATAGCTATAGCCATATATATCCATAAATCAGCTGTTCTTATAAACCTTTTTCTGATGCTAATCAAAGATATATGCAGATGATATGCAACTATAGTTTTTTCTTTATATTTTTTGTATAAAGAAAGATTCATTTCTTATTCAAGGCCAATAAGTACAGCTGTAAAGGGTACAAAAAGAGAGGGAAAGGGAGATAGAGAGAGAGAGAGAGAAAGAGTAGCAAATATACTGATCAGTAGCCAATCAAACAATGCTCAACTTACATTTCCATATAGAATCTATATACAGAATATATATGGCAATTATTTGTATAGATTTGTAAAGTGCCATATGAATATGGATCTATATATCTATCTAGCTCTATCATTAAGTGTCTTTCTTTGTATATATATTTGTGTATGAGTGTGTGTCACTACTTAATATCCAAGTGCCATAAAAATGTGAATGCCTTTTGATATTGTGAATTGAAAGTTCAGCATATTTGGCGTTGAAAAATAAGTTAGGTTAATGCTTATAAATATTTAAAAAGCTTCAAATGAAATAAACAATTAGTATATTTATTGACACTCTCCAATACACAGATACACATATACATTTATATACATATATATATATATACAATTTAATATTGTATATTTATATACATATATTGTATAAAGAATTCTGGCAGTACTTAGAAGTCTTTAAGTGCAGCTTGCTGAATGACAACTCGTTGCCGTTGTTGTTGTTGTTTTTGATATTAAAGAGTATCAAATTTTGTTTAAAACATAAATAAAATTGAAATATTTGTGTTACTCATAATTATATACACAGCTTTATTTATAATTCTCAATATGTTCTAGTGCAATTCTGCATAAATAATTGCTTAAGATTTGGCCAATAAACTAAAGCCAAATTATGCTTTAGACTGTACTTTTATTTATAGCTAATGCTGTTTGATGCTGCTTCTGTTGCTGTTGCTTCTGCTGCTGCAGAATCGAAACAAATTGTTAAATATGGCAATTAATAAATAAAAATGCGTTGCCCCTACCACCCTCATCCCTCCCCCCCACTGCTGAATAGCCGTTGATTTAAAACATACATTTGCGGGCCTTTAATTGTGGCGCATTTTTGTCGAATCCGTAGAAACGTCGGCCACATTTCGTTTCCTTTTAATGAAAACAAATTCGATTGAGAAACGAACATATAACATACTCAAATAAGGGGTGTAGGGCTAGTAGGGGATATTCTTCTTTTTTTTTTATGAAATGCCTAGTAAAAACAAATCGAATAAAACGAAGCACAACTTGAAAGAGTAAGAGGAGCGCGCGCGCCCTGCAATTGGCATTATGAATTGAATATACAATATGAATATAAGTTTGAATATATATATATATTTGAATATTTATGAGTACACTCATTAAAGGCAAGTGTATACATATGTGTGTGTGTGTATATGCGTGTGTGTGTGTGTGTGTGGGTTATATTGGTTGCCTAAAAATTATGATTTGTGTAAATGTTGCCTGATGCTTGTGATTAAGCACTTTAAAGTGTAATTCGTTTCTATAGTTGTACTTGTAGGGTACAGCATACTTATATATACACACACACACACACACACACACATACATACACTATTATAAATAGACTGAGAAGAGCAGCAGATGAAATTGTTGTTGTTGTTGTTGCCTCTAAACCATAACTAAAATCTTTATAGCTATAGAATATTTGTGAGATCTTCCGAGGCAACTGGGCGACTGGCGACGGCTGTTTAAAGTCAATTTTTGAATAATTATGAATCGTTTTCTTTTTTTTTTCATTTTTTCAGTATTTCAATATTTTTAGTTTATCTGTTTCTGTTTCTTATTTCTTGTTGTTGCTGTTTTTGCGGTTTCTCTAATTATAACAACATCATAATCATAATAATTTCTATCTGATTTTTATTTTCTTTTCTTTTTTTTTTTTTTTTTTTTGGCGACTCTTCGGTTTGTGCTTAATGTGCCAAATATATTTCTATCCTTAGTACAACTATTCAGCCAAGAATTATGAATATATTTGTCCAACACACACACACACACATACACACAACATAGTTGCCACAGTTTATAGCAAATCAGAAGCAAAAAGAATCTTAATACAAAATGTATCCATAAAATATTTGCTATTAAAATGATATAGAATAAAGTTGCAAAATAATTTAATATATATATCAATATATATTCAGCATAGATTAAATACAGATTTGATATATAATATCATGTATATCAAACAGAATTTATATTAACTTGGCTGGAATGTCCTGCCTTTAAAACAAACTCTGTAGGCTTACTATTACAATCAACTCATAAACTTATACCTAGTTTAGAACTATTTCTATTTGCCTTTAGCTTTATAATTCATCAGTTAGTTTAAAGTTTCCGTATTGCTTAATGTTCTCTGATAACGTAGAACGGAAGTTATTTAAACGTCACTTGAAGCAGTTTTATTATTTGATATATAATTGAAAATCTCACTCAATTAGAATATATATAATAAATATGATTCAATATGTCTAGTTAAATCACAGCTCCTTGTATAGTTAGGAACTTAAATCAAAATCGCCGGAAATGCCAAAATAAATAATAAAAATCAAAATAGAAGGAACTTAATATGCAAGAGATTAAAACGATTTATATGGATGTCACATGGCGTTGAATGCGTGCGACTGCGCTATAAAAATACTTCATACTATCCATCCATAATACAGGCACGCATATTAATCTAGGTATATATACATACTCCTATATATATATATAGTATTATATATTATATATCAAGTCTTGTTCAGTTAACACTTTACTTTAATGACTAAGACTAAGGAGCGCCCCAAGTTCGCTGAGTTTGGGTATAACAAAAAAATAAAAAATAAAAAAAAAAAGGTAAATAAAATAGAAATTAGCGACGCTGATTCACAATTCTAGTAAGATATGGTTAATACGAGTATGTATGTAGGTATATGATTTATAGTTGTACTATATAATATATATGATCTAATTACCATTTTGTTTGCTTCGGTTAATCCACTTTTAAAATCCAATGAAGAGTTTTATTAATTGAAATGTTTTTGTTTTTGTTGTGTTTTGTTTTTGTTTTGTGTATTGAGATTTTAATATTTTTTATTTTTTGTATGTATATAACTTAATTTGTTTTAAACACTTTTTAACACATATTCAAATGTTGTTTTGCACATTGCATTTGATATCTTGTTGTTGTTGTTGTTGTTGTTGTTTTATCACTATTATTCAAATTGTCTGTCCGTTTGCGCGCGTGCCGAATAATAAACAAATATTATAATGCCGATATATATCGCAGATATTGTTATGCATATACATATGTTTAACTAAAATATACATATGCATATATATATATATACAGTTAATTAGAATATGCAGTAAATAAGTAAGTAAAAGTATAAAGCCGAAGACGATATGCCGCTGCGCGCGTTCGTGTTCGCACTGCTGCACGTTTAGTCAATGACTAAAGGGCGGGTAATTCAAAATTTTTTAAAATTCATCAATGCTGCTAGCAGCGATGATGACGGCGACGGCAGCGTTAGCGTCAACGCTAGCGTCGACAGCAGCAAACACACAACAAAAACCAAAAACTAATAAAATCAATTACAAACGCACACAAACACAGGCACACACAAGCAAATGCCGAAGACGCCGACCGTCACAGCAACAACGACTACTACACAACGACGACAACAACGACGAACCAATGCAAGAGAGCACGAACAAATGCCGACAATGACGCGACGTGCTATACACGAAGTTCTCGTTCTCTGGAATAATAAAGACAACAACAATAAGCCATAGCAGAAGCAGCGACAGCTACATTAGCACCAGCAGCAGCAAAAGGCAAAGGAAACGGAGCATGGAATTAGAGCTGAGAGCGTGTCTCATATTATAAACTGTAGGTGAGTATTTATTTAGTTGTTGGGTGCAGCATAATTTGTCTAGCAATCAGAAGGAATATCGTTTGGTATCGTTTGTGTGCTGTTAGCTCATCTCTGAAAGGGAACATACTTTTTAGAAATTTTAACAGAGCAACGCTTAAAGAGAAACTATTGGTTTTATTTATGCTCTTTGCTTGTTGGTTGTGCTTGCTCTCTTGGCCATTTGAATGTGGGCCAAAAGTAATGACAATAGCGGCAATTGTTTGGCTTGTAAATTTAACGTATTTTATTGTGCCTTTGCTTGGGCTACTGCCAACTATTTTTTCTTGGCTTATGCTCTTTCGCATATATTCTGTCTCTCTTTTGGCACGTTGCTCACAAACTGAACGTTAGTGTGTGTGTGTGTGTGTGTGTGTGTGTGTTTGTTACTCTTGCAGGCGCTTGTATAAGTGTGTGGGAGTGCTCTTGTATCGTTTGCCAAATGAACTAAGCAAAACAAAAAAGGCAAAAAATAAAAACATACAAACATACATAGTTACATGCATACATATGTATATGTGTATATGTACATAAGTATGCATGCACCGAGAACAAGAATAAGCATGCCTTGATTCCCTCTATTCCTCTTTCCAACACAAACACAAACACTCACACACACACATAACACACGCACCCACAATGCTCGCACAGCACATTTACAAGAGAAATATGCAAATAATTTTTGCATTTATGGTACGACAATGACGTTTGCACTCGAAACGTTAAGAATTTCGTGCTGATCTGGTTTTATATTATGTATTTATACTTGTGGGAATAGAATTTGTAAATCACAGCTGCCCCAGCTGCCCGGCATAGCATAGGTTTGGGCGTATTCGGTCATTGCATTGATCTAGTGGAGTGCGGGCTTTGGACGGCGTTGACACCCCTTGAGTACCGTATGCACTTTGGTTACATTAACAGAAAATGCCTTTATCCAAAAATATAATCGCAAGCTATAAAGTGTCCTTTTTACAATAACTCACATTTGAATTATAATGACGTTGACTAACCCTCATGAAACAAGCGAATCGTTATTGCTACAGCTATTCATAATTACACAAAAGTCTAACATATATCGCGTATAAGCCGCAGCAGAGCTGCGCATAAATCGCAATTAATCAAGTGCAAGCCAATGCCGTTAACTTCCATACCATGCCATCCCTATTCTAAAACCCTGATGTAATGGAGAATGTGTACGACGGGTAATCGAAGTAGAAGGCAACAACCCTCCTCAACCCATAAAACCTAACAAGAAAAAGTTCAACTTCTGCTTTGAGCTCAACAACAATTACAATTCGCTCTTTCTCCCTAACTTGCACTCACACTTAGACACAGAAAGTCTCTTCCTTTCCCACTCTCTGCATCTTTCTCTCATTCTCACTCGCATAGCAAAAGCTACTAAAAATGTAATCATTATGCTTTATCGTAATAATCAGCAGCCGCAGCCAGGCAAGTTTTGTCCAACAGCAATCAGGCAGACGGCGCACACACTTGTACGTACTACGTACGTACACACATACATAACAATATATATATATATATATAAACATTCATATATATATATAAGTACTACATTCTAGCATAACAAACAGGCAAACAAACAAAACTAAATTACAACAATTCCAAAAATTTATAATTGTGCTGCGCACACAGTTAGAAAATCTCAAACTACCACCAGCAGCAGTAGTAGTAGCAGCAGCAGCGGCGGCGGCGGCGGCTTCGGCAGCAACAGTAACAGCAATAGCAGCAGCGAAGGCAACAATCGCAGTCGCAGCCACCCTTTCCACAAATGCACCTCCCAACCCCACCCCATCCTAACACTCTCTCCAGTACTCTTCTGCCCTAACTCATTCTTAAGCTCTTATACTGGGCCCTCAATCATCAACCTCATCATCATCATCCTCATCATCATCATCATCATTGTAATCGTCGTCGTCATCCTTTGCCTTCTTGCCTTACAATTCGCCATGCTGCTGCCGCTGACGCTGCCGCTGCCTTACTTTCAGTCGCTCGCCGACGTCGCAACTAGCAAGCACAGAAGAAAAAAAAAGAACAAAAAAAATGCCAGTTAAGTTAAAATGTACTTAGAGTTTAAGCGTAACCCCGAAATCCCGACCGAACCCAAACGAGATTGTGTGTTTTAAGCGTTTTTAGTTGTTGCACCCCGCTTGCACCCCTCAGCAAAACGTTTGCCATTGGCAGCGACAGCGACAGCGGCAGCAAAGCGACTGTGAAGTAAACGTTAGCGTCAACGAACGCTGCTGCTGCTGCTGCTCAACTTTGGCAGCAGGCAACATCAACAACAAAAACAACAGCAATAAGGCAGTCAGTCAGCCATCTTGTGCGGCGTTATTAAATTTTATACAAATACTAAAAATGAAATCAAAATTTTCTTATTACAATGACTATTTTCTCTTCAACAGCTGTGCGCGCCCGCCCGAACAGGGACCGACAATTGTATGGTAATGCTAGATGGTAAGGGACGAGAAGGAGGAGGCGGTGGTGTTGGTATTGGTGGTGGTGGGCAATGAACTAATAGTATGGGGATGTAAAGCTCTGGTTACGTTCCTTAAGTTTGAGTGAGTTGCTCTAAAAGGGGGAGTTAAGAAGTTGCCTCTTCAATAGCATTCGCTTAAGCTCTTTTCACTTCCTATTCCCCTGCCCCCTACCCAATTCCCCTTCAACATTCCCATTCCCATTCCCATCCTCATCCTTATCCTTATACTTATCATTATGTAGGTATGTTTGTCGACTCGAATGAATTGTACTTGTGCCATACTTATCGACTGCATTGTACGGTATCCAAAGTTTTTTGGGTGTTGGCCATAGAAAATTTTTGGCTGGCTGCGTGGAAAAACTTTCATTTTAACAATTTTCTATTGGGAATTAAACTAAAGGGCATAAAATACATAAATTTTTGTGTGCATTTTGCAAAAAGCTATTCACAATAATTTTCATGGAAAAACCCCCATAAATTCAATTATAAATTTTCTAATTGTTACAAAGAAAATACTAGTTACATACATACATATACATACGCACATATATATAAATATATATGATATATATATATATAGTATATAGTATATATATAGTTGGTAGACTAGACACGTTTAACGAGTTCCTGTCACTTCCTGTAAACAACTAAATAAATGAGTTTCCATTAGAACATTGATTCTACCTGTTTTAGATAACCAATACACAATATACACGCACACACACACACACACACACACCAATACAGAACATACACATACACAAAAATCTATCGATATGCCAGGACTACCTGAAAGATACTTAAAATTTAAATTAAACATAGCACGAAAGGTTGAGATATAAGCGAAGTGCCTAAACAAATTCCGTTGATAAGCATTGTTGTTCAGATAGCAACAGGACAAGTGATGAATAATACCAATCACGTACCCAAGTCCAGGTTCAACTTCAACTCCAACTATGGGCCACCTTCCACGATATATACAATACGTTGGGCCTAATCAAAAGAGCATTGTAAACTAAGCCAAGACAAGGCAAGACAAGGCAAGGCAAGACAAGGCAGGGCAGAGCAGTGCAGGGCAAGGCAGGGCAGGGCAGTGCAAGGTAGGGCAGTACAAGACAAGAGAAGTGAATTCTAAAGGATCATCAGACAAGTTCGTCAAAATAGAAAGAGATGGAAACAAAAGAAAATAAAACACTAGAACCACCGATTGTATGACTTAAGTAATACCCTACAACAAATATGTTGCTTAGTAACAGAACATCCTTTAGTAACCGCAAAGGATCAGCTTAGTATGTCTTATATATAACTTATATATATATATATATATATATATATGTATAGGTAAAGTTTTAGTTGCATTGTTTTCGGTCTAACAGATAAGCTTTGTTTACAGGGTATACATATAGTGCTTTGTGTGTCTATTCATATGGAAAGAAATGCGTAATCTCACACCAACGCTGCCAGACAAGAACAACAAATTAAGTGCCAATGCAAGGCACATACACACGTACACACACACAAACACACACATGTACCTGGGTATACAAATATCAATCTATAGCTATGTCTATCTATCTATGAAATGAAAACATTTTTCATGCGCCTGCGTAAAGCCTGACGGGACGCGTCTCAAAAGAGACAGTTGGACAATTAGTTTGGACAGGCTTCCATCTCACTAGCCATCTCCCTCTCCCTCTCCATTTCTCTCTGTTTCTGTTTTTTTTTCTTTTTTTGTCTACTAGCTCTTTTTGGCCTTATGATACTTGTGTTAAAAGGTCAGCATTTTGTGGCTAAGAGTATGCCAGGGCATGTCAGTTTTTAGTCCCAGTGTCGGACCCTCTACCGATTTCTATTCTTTTTTTTGATAGCGCTGTGATCTATTGTGTGTGCATATATCTATGTGTGTATGTGTATGTGTGTGTGTTTTTTTTTGTGCATTGCTTTTTACATTTTATACGCATGATTCTTTGGTCTTATAGATAGATAGATAGAATTTATACACCATCTTTTTAGTGCCGTACCGACTAGGTTCGTCAAAATGATTGATTTGTAGGTGATGAATTACAACAACAGCAACAACAGCAACAACAACAACAACAACCACATCAGCCTAAGCCTTAAGTTAGTTATGTGTGTATGTGCATGGGTATAGGTAAATCTGTACGCGTGTGTGTGTGTGTAAAAGGTATACGACATAGTGAGGATTAAATAAGAAATTCCATTTAAAAAAAAAAAAGAATCTTTCATTGTTCAATTTGCTGTTCTTTTTTGATTTTTTACTTTAGGGGTGCAGCTTAAGCGTTTACGTATATAGAATTCTTTTTTTTATAGATAAACTGATGATAACATAGCTGGAAAATTAATTATCATAGTTAAAGAATAGAACACAGTCACATGCGACACTACCAAAGGGTGGATTTATTGCCACTTTAGCAGAAAAGTAGAAAAAATCAAAAGAAAAAACTCAAGAAAGAAAGACACTAATGACAAGAATGTAGATGCGTGTGAAAAACTTAAACTAAAAATCAAACAGATGTCATGTTCCTATATCAAATTAATCATATATCATATATATATATATATATATATGTATATAGCCAGCAGCATAGAAAACAAAAGATTTTCAAAGTATTTCACAAGAAATCAACATAAAGTTGCTGTGCCAAAACTTGTGCTACATTTCCTTTTATGGTCTATTCAATTGACTTGAACTGCACATAAATATATATATATATATATATAGATATGTATATATATAGCTATAGTTATAGCTAGTTATATGAGCTCATCAGCTGCAAAATTGAGAAATGATCCAAGTATAAAACAAAAACGATTTTCTTAGGAACCAAATCTAAAATTTGAAGCGAAACTTTTCAATTGAACTCGTAGAGTTGACTAATCCCGAACATCTGCACAAAAAAAGAAAAAGACAAGAGATCTTAAGTAATATTATCTTTTATCTATTATCTGAAATCTATAAGTAAAGAGGGTGTTTCTATACAATTTTGTTTTTTTTTTTATTTTAACTTTAGATTATGTTATGTTAATTCTTCGAATGTGCCAACTGTTGTGAACTCGTGCGTAACAACTCAATCTGTCAATATGATAATTTGGCTTTTTAACCAATGTATAGTGTGTGATACGCCCATTTTACGCCCAGCTATGCCAGAAAATTTACAGTAATTTTATATACTGTTAGCAGCAACCCCAAAAGCTTGTGTCTACCCTTGATAGAATTTTAAAAAATCTCAGTAATAGTTGAAACAGGTCGAGGGTGTGGCTGAACCTTTCAACAGATTTTAACAATCAGTTAACCTATATAACATTATATAGATTAAAGATCACATGGAGTGAGAGAGAAAATATGTGTGTGAGAGAGAGAGAGAGAGGGTGAGTGTGAAATCTCCTGCTGTTGCTGCCATATTGCCACAAAATGTGCAAAATTCTAGACAATAAAAGGCGAATCGCAACTTTGTATTAGTATATACAAAATATATATATTCATATATATATATGAAGAGAGAGAGAGAGAGACAATAGAAACTCTGCCTTTTGCCTTGTATTTCCCTAACACCTCACACCCCTGCAGCTACCCTCTGTATGTATCTTTTTAAACAGAAATTTTTGAATTCAAATCCAAACTTTGAATTCGGCTAATGGCTGCGTAATCAAAAAGTTGCTCATTAATATTATTTTCGCTGCCACATTGTGTGTTTGTGTCTGTGTGTGTTTGTGTCTTACACACAGGCACAGAAAAGTATCTATAACTGTGGCTGTAAATGTATCTGTATCTGTATTATGATTATTGCTATCCCTTAAGCAACACTAGCAGTAGCAGTAGCAGCAGCAGCAGCAGCAGCAGCAGTAGCAGCAGCATTAACAAAAGTTCCCCCTTTTTTTCGCAGTTGATTTTAGTATACCCATATCTTAGGGTAAATATCTAAAAAGTGTGAGACAGGGGTAGACAAAGAGCGAGAGAGCAAGAGCGAGAGAGAGAGAGAGAGAGATAAAATGAACCTCATCTCTGGTTACCCTGTGTATCTATTTATCTCTAGCTTACTAAATGTATCTTTTTTTCTTTTCATTCTTCTTTTTTCTAAAATGTAAATACTTTTGCCTAAGTTTAGAGCTGGGTTTGTGCGATTTTGAAATCGCTCAATCAGCGACTGTCGACGCTCAACGTTTTGACGTATTTTCGTTGTTGTTGTTGCTATTGTTGTTGTTGTTGTTGTTGTTATTGTTGTTGCTGCTGTTTGAACGTTGCAAATGGCCTCGCCACAAAGGGAAAATTTAAATACGCTTCGCTTTCAACAGTTTCGGGATTTGAATTTCAAATATGTGTGTACAGTTGCCGTTAATCTAGATACAGTTAACGTACACTCACACACACACACACAAACATACACACATCTGTACACATACATATATATATTTGACTTGACTTGACAATATGTACTTATGTATGACGCCTATTCATAACTTAATGGGGTTAGGAAAAAGTTAAACCATCTCCCCCCCCAACCAATTCTCAATCATCCTTGTTCACAAAACATTCACAAAACAATGCAAAACTCTACCTCTCTGTCTTTCCCTCTCCATCTCTCTCTCTATCCATTTGCAAACTTGAAAACGTTTTCAGTTTTAGCTTAGTTTTAGAGACATTTTAATTTGTTTAAAAACAAGCGAGGGTCACCTTAAAGGTTACATATTTGCAAACCAAAAGATTTCTGTTTACAAGACAAGTTCAATGAATGTTCAAGGAGATTAAACAACTGAATGATTAAACTCCCATAATATACAAAGGTTTAGCTTTTAAAACAATACTTAATCCTTAACTAAACAATATTCCTTTTATATCAAACGTAGCTGGCTAACCTCTGTTCTAATACGACTTCAATTAAGCAACTTTTTGTGGCAGAAACAATTTTGCAACTGATTCTCATATGTGCTACATGCTTTTAACTAAGCCAGAGCAACTTTTTTTTTCTCTTAGCTTTCGAACAACCCTCGCTTACTGCGCTTCACTTGAGACTTAAGCACTTACAAAACGGGGAGGTTGCATTATTAGTTGTTAAAACTTTCTGGACAATTTCTGGTAAGAACGAGGGTGATTTTGAGGTAGAATCAAACTCTTAAAATCTTAACTTCAGCACCTGTTTTTGTACAGTAATGAAATTCGATATATTTAGCTAAAGAAAATAGCAAGTGAGGAAGATAGAGATGGATAGAGAAACTAAAGTAATCCGTAGAGACGCATTGCAGACAAAAGATGAAAATTTTTGTTTAGTTTTGCATGTATTTCGTTTAAAGGTGGCAGCTGCATGGAAAAGGGAAAAATCTATAACGCAGTCAAAGAAAAGAGGAGATGAAACAGCATTAGAAGAAGAAGAACTGCAACTATTTGCACAAAGAAAGAGTATAATTAAGAAGCAAAAACCAGCTTCTAAACATAGCTACAAACGCACACACAGCTGCACATACAGACACAGATACAGATACAGATACAGATACAGATACAAATACAGATACAGATACAATAGGCATTTAGTTTTTCCTAAAAATTCATTTGTTTACGCTGTGAGTTTAGGTTGAGGAACAAGGTATAAGGAATAGGGAATTGACATTGGCATAAGAAGTAGGGTATAAGGAATTGAAATTCTAAATTCTAAATTCTATACGGTTTGGCATTAGCCATTGATTTTATGTGCGCCCCTTTTACCCAAAGGAGGAAACCATTAAAAAAAGGGATAACGTGTTCTTAGGCATTGTCTAAAATTTAGCTCTCCCTATAAATGTATTTGTGTGTGTGTGTGTGTGTTTGCACGAGACGCAAAAAGTTTATGAGTTGTTTCAGCTGTAATTTCAGGTACCAAAATAAACGATTTTTTTTTTCCTTGGGAGAAGCCTGAGGAAGGTTTTTGGTTTTCTCTTCGTTTTTTTTTTTCTGTTTGTGAAATATTTGATTTCAATGTTATTTGATAAACTCATTGTTCCTGGCGGATATATGGCCGTAGGGATAATTCAACTGCAATGCAATATTCACACACATATCCTAGATAATCATAAAGTATTGTAACTTAAGAACTATATATATATATATATGTATATATAGGTAATCCTATCAAATATCAAAGGTATTAGTTTAATATTTCAGTTTAAAAGCACGCAAGGGATAAGTATATATGGAAAGAAAGGATAAAATAGCATAGAGCTTTTGTTAAAAGCTTCGCAGTGAAAGTGTCAAAGTGACATTGAGGCTTTAAGTAAAGTTAATTGTTATGATTGCATGCAACAGTATTGGCTATGATCTCCTCAGCATGTGGTATCTCGCTTTTGTTGTCATGTCTCTGTCGTTCAACATGTGTCACCAGCAGCAACAACAGCAGCAACAACAGCAACAACAGTAGCAACAGCCGCAGTAGCAACAGCCGCAAGCCGTCATTGCCAACTGTTGAGGTTGGTTGCTGCTGCTCTTATCGTTGTCCTCATCATCAACGGCAGCAACAGTAGTAACCTCAGTAACAGCATCGGCATCGTTATTGCTCTGTAAGGCACAATGTTGTTGTTGTTGTTGTTGTCGTTATTGTTATTGTTGTTGTGACATGCCACAACACCTAAACGGTTGCCGGTTGCAGAGTTCCCGCGTCGTGTTTCCCGTTGTGGGTTTGCCACGCAACCTTATCCATTATTCTGATGTTGCATATTTAGTGGCATTTAGCTTCCTCTTTTTTTTATTTTTGCCATGCTCTAGTTGCTGTTGTTGTTGTTGTTGCTGTTGTTGCTGTTGTTCCTGACCTATGACAGCAGGACTCTGTCCTGGCCTGTCCCTGACAAGCTAAACGAACCGTGCACATGTTGCCAAATGTGTAGAGTGTTCGGCTGTGTGTGTGTGTGTTTTGTGTCGTTGTGTGTACACAGAGAAAAGCGAAAGCCAAAACAAAATGAACAACAAGAGAACAGCAACAACAACAACAAACTGTCCTTTGCATGCCTGTCTGGCTACCGCACTCTCTCTCTCTCTCTCTCTCTCTGTCTATCTGCTCTCTTCTCACTCTCACTGTCTCTCTTTTACTCTTCCCTGTCATTTCACCTTCTCACCTTTGGTGGCAGCCCACAGAGTGTATGCTCCCAGCATGTGTTTTACTCGCTCTTTGCCTCTGCCAGTTGCTGCTGCTGCTGCAGTCGCTGTCGCTGCCCGCGCAACGTTGACTGCGGCTGTTGTCCTTTTGCTAGCAACGGCGCGTGTCTACAGTGCTGCGTATAAATATGTATGTATGGGTGTGTGTGTGTGTGTGTTTGTGTGTTTTTGAGTACGTTGCGTGTGTGTGCTCTTCAACAGGTGTTGACTGCCTGGTGTGGCACATGTGGCATGTGTCGGTGTCCGTGTTGCTGTTGTTGTTTTGACTGCGTGTCCTTGCCATTTCATTCATTCATACAAACACAGGCAGAACACAGCCTTTAACATGGCAAAAAGCAAAACAGAAAAACAATCTAAACTTAACTCAATAAGAGCTTTAAGTTTTGAAAGAGAGTAGACGCAGCAGCAGCAGCAAGAGAGGGAGTCGAGCAAAGAGAGGGCGGGCAATGGTAGGGAGAGCTGTGTTTAAATTGTATTTGTTGGTTAGAAATCAAAGACAAAAGCAACATAGAGTTGGTCTCTGCTCACACGTTTAACATCATATTCGCTTACTTAAAGTTAAAGACTTTAAAAGCCAATGGAAAAGCACCAAAAAAAAATAAAAACAAAAAAATAAATAAATAACAGAGAAGAATAAGAACAACAACAACAATGAAAATCAAAATGGGCGCAAGAATAATGGATAAAGTAACTGCTCAACAAGTCAGGCAACTTTGAGGTTCTATATGTACACATACACACACACACATAAATACAAACAAAACTTATTTATATAAAATATGTATGTATACATTTACATATTGTAGAGTACATTCGAAATTGAAGAAGTGAAGCGAAAGAGCAAAGACAAATTGTTTTCAAACGTCGTAATCAAGAAATGATTTCTTAAAATATGCGTCTACTTTTTGGGCAAACGGATTATTATTACAACAACAATAACAATAACAATAAGTATAGGTATAGCAAGAAGCAGCACAATAATAAGAATAAGAACAAGAGCAAACGGTTGAGTAAGAGCAGGAAGAACAACAACAACAACAATAGGAATAACGACAATTGTTGGCGTTTCACAAATACATTTACAGTTAAAAAGATAGCAAAAGGGCAAAAGGGATGTAAAATATTTGTACGCCTAGCGATGGGCGCGTGACACGACCCTAACAATGCACCGCCAAATAAATGACTTCTTGCGAAATGAAAAAGGCACGAAAAAGCTAATTGCGAAAGGTAAATTTAGTTAACCAATAATAATAAATTATTAATTGGAGCTTAAATTAAAAAAATATATAAATGTTAGTTTCAGCCAACCAATAATAACCAAAAATGAACCACAAAAAGTATTTAAAACATAAAAAATTTAACAGAACTGAGCAAAATTTAGTTAGCTTATAGAAAATGTGCTTAATTACAGTTTTAATTAAGCATATTTAATCAAATTTTATACATTATTAGTTAATTACTAATTTTTAGTAAATACGAAAGTAATTGCAAGCATCGAAAATGTGACAATTTTTAGCTAAACTTATTTGACTTTAATCTAGTTTTATTTTTATTTTTGCTTTAACAAAACATTTTAAATATGACACGTAAAAACATGGAAGAACAGAAATTAAAAGCGAACTTCAACTAAATTCAGTTCAAAGTTTTAGCATATATCATTAACAAGGAGTATTAAAGC
Source organism: Zygothrica quintamaculata (assembly GCA_037044455.1). Lineage (NCBI taxonomy): Eukaryota > Metazoa > Arthropoda > Insecta > Diptera > Drosophilidae > Zygothrica > Zygothrica quintamaculata. Next base: position 389,098 of record JBAMBS010001064.1, read on the forward strand.
TTTAATTATTTTTTATAGTTATTAGTTAATTAACTCTATACTAACTAATAAATTTTTGCGATATCAAATGATTTCCGCCTTGTGCCAGCACTAAGAGTTTATTATACTTTAGTTTGCTTGATGAAATCACAGACTATGAAAAGGAGTTGAACTGATTCTATTTATCTCTGCTTTTGTATATATCTATATATATTTGTTTGTGTGTGTGTGTGTGTGTGTGTTGAGACTTTTTGTCTGTTCAACAAATTTACAGCCCTAAAGGCACAAAGTACAGTTGTTGCAACCAACCAACCAACCAACGAAGCAACAACCACAAAAAAAAAAGATACTTGAACCAAATTGAGGCGTCGCATTGTGTTTAGATAATGGAAATTAATAGAATAGCAAAATAAAGTAGATCTATATAGATATATCTGTGAATATGAATTTATATATATATATATAAAATTTATGATTTGATTACATGCGCTTCAAGTGTCGTCGCCATTCGGTATGCCTTATGTTGTTGCTGCTGTTGCTGCTGCTGCTGTTGTTGTTGTTGTTGTTGTTTCCGTGGTTGTTGCAACCGCTGTGTATCTTTGAGATACATTTGCTAATGGCTTTTGTTTATTTGATGAAAGGGCAGCTGCTGCCAGCCCAGATTGAATCAGATCATTCGGGATCGTTTCTCGATTGATTGCTGTAATATGCTATCTCTGTGTGTGTGTGCATGTGTGTGTGTCTGCAACACAGCCTTGTTGCCTCGTCGAGTTTACTTTAACAATAAGACTTGTAACGCACTTGAAAAAACCAACAAATTGTCACATTTCAATGGCTCTTCAATGTGCTCCATTTTAATGCGCGTATTAATACTTTTTTTTTTGCCTCAACTTGCCTCGAGTTGCCTCAGTTTGTCGCATTTGGGACAGCGTATTCCATTTCATTACAACAACAACAACAACAACAATAACAACAGCAGATATTTAATTGGGACGCCCAAGCTTAAAAAGCAGCCCCAAAAATTAAACTAAAAAGCAAAAAATAAATAAAAAAAAAAACAACCCAAAGCAATCAATGAATATGATACATTTATATTTACGAGTTTGTTCCCCTTCCGTTCCCTTCCACTTCAGTTCACATAAATTTTTATCCAATTGTAAAGAGCTTTTTCTATATAAATATCAATCGACTGATTTCAATATGAAACGAGCAACAAGTGAGTTGAACTAATGCATATTATATAGAAATTCTTTCAATCCGATATCAAATACTTAAGCCGAAGCAATGCATAAGCTAAGCCAAAGTTTACATCATTTATAACGGGGGGGTTGCATTTACTTTTTGTAGAAATGCCACAAATCTAGGCAATATTGCTGACTTTTAAGTAAAATACATACAATATTCAATTCAATTACCAAATTTCATAGGGTTAACACGAATAGATCCTGAGAAGATCAGCTGAACAAATTTGTGTATATAATAGGAAAGGTTTAATTAGAAATTTATCTGTAGAATAGACATATTAAGACATAATTTAACCCTATTTATCTGTAGAATAGACATATTAAGACATAATTTAACCCTATTTATCTGTAGAATAGACATATTAAGACATAATTTAACCCTAAATCAAAGTTACTTTTGATAGCTTAAAAGTACTTTTCGTTCGATTAATTACGATACAAAACAATCAACAGCTCTCACAAACTTATAAGAATCTATATACCTAATTTCATATGCCGAACAGCTTTACCTCCTGAGTTTAAGTGCTAATCTTTACATATAAAGATGTTCTATAGGCAATATCAGAGAGGAGAAGGAGGCAAATAAAACGTGTCGACAATTGCCTGATGTTGATTTGAGGGCGGACTAATGGGGCATGTAAAAGGCAATGCTGGTAACACCCTCTAATAGGCATGTCCTTTTCGATTTAGATGTGTGTGTGTGATGTGTGGTGTTTCTGATATGCGTATGTGTGGCTGTATGTAAAAAGAGGGGAGAATTGTCATTGGCAAAGGCCGTAAATTGTCAGGTTGTTGTTTTTTCTTTTATTTTTTAACGATTGCATGAAAAAAAAAATGGCAAAAAACAAAAGCAACAAATGAAATAACAACAAAAAACACTAAACAAATTATAAATTGCGGTCGGGGCAGACTTGGGTGGAGCTTAGTCTCTGAGTGTGTAACTGTGTGTATATGTAGTGTATGTGCTAACTGGTTTTTGTGTTAAGCAAACAACGTTTAAATTAGCGAATAAAATTGTATTATTAATGCAAAAACATGTTTATAAAGACGCCACATACTTATTAGATACACAAGCCCACATACTCAAAGATAAATGTACAGATAATATAATAGATATAGATACAATAACACACACACACACACACACATATATATATATATATATATAAATATACACCCAGAACCATAAAGTTAAAGCAACAAAAATTATTGCGAGCAAGCGAGAAAAAAGATTTCAATTATTTTTTATATTTTTTTGTAATTTTTGTTGTTGTTGATTTTGCGAAGAGAACAAAAAGAAATAAAAACGAAATAAATATTAAAATAATACAAAAAGAAAAAGTAAATAAAAAAATAAAATGTATTCTCTATAAGGCGGAGCCAAGCAAACGAATGAGCCAAATCGCTTTTTAACTTATCTTAAATGAAATTAATAAATTAGAATTGAGACATTTTTTTTCTTTCTTTCTTTTTTTTTTTGTATAAAAATTAAAATTTGCCGAGAAAAGAACGCAAAAAAAAAACAAACGATAAATGGAGAATGTGCTGTGTTTGTATGTGTATGTGTGTGTGTGTGTGTGTATGTTTGTTGTCGATAAAGGTTTTTATTATTTATTTTCTTAATGGCAATATAATCACGTACCAAAAGGCAAAGGCGCAAATAACTACATACAAAATGTTATTTATATACAATTAAATGTATATATATATATAAGTTTTACATACATACATACAACATATATATATATAGAATATATATTAACAAAAACCGATATATACTATATATCATCAAAAGTAATAGAAACAAGTTTTTTTGGGGGGGGAGAATTACCAATTTGGTTATGTTAGAGGCAGCAGAGACACAGACAGATTGAAATATATCTTGCAGATACAAATAGCCCAGTTGAATATTGTCAAAAGCTCCTTACAATAGCAGTGACAAGTAAGTACTTATATTGTCAAACAAAGACAACATTTCAGGCATTTTTAAGGCTAAAATGCTGCAGTTTCCCCCCATACAAGTTGCAGGACAATAGACATACTCTTTTCAAAGTAATATCTTTCGTTAAGAACTAAGCACTTTCGTTAAGTTTAAGTTGTACTTTCGTTAAGCTGTTTAGTGTAGTATGTTATTGTATTACTGGGAATAGTAGTTATAATAGCTAGTTTCTTTTATAGATGAAGCAAAGAAGCTGCCTTTAGGTCCCCCTTTGAAAAACTTACTAAAAATTCATCATTTCAATTAGATTATAAAGCGTTTGTTAACTGCATTAATTTTAGTCATTAAATTAAGTATCAACTGTATAGTATCGTCTAGTATCAGTTAGTTTAGTGTACAGTTAATTCGTCTATAAGTTGTACTAATCAACATAAGTACAACTGGGTTATATGTGCTTTTAGCCATATTATAGACACATATCTAAGCTGGCCACAAGTTGCGCATACTTAACGCACTCAAGTGACAATAATTGAATAACATTATGGGCAAAAAAAAAACAAAATAAAAAAAAAGAAAAAAATAGAAGTTAAAAAAAAGCTAACGTTTGTGACAATAGCGAACCAGTTGTTAAATGAATACGAGCTGGCTATATGTATATAAGTATTAACTGATATGCTGGTTAGAGGATTAACAATGGCGGGTTAATTAACCTGATGGTTAACTGATGGTTGGCCTTGAATATAAGCCTAAAAGCAAACTGGCTTAAAGCCATATACATATCTATATATATATACATATTATACACATAGTTTAAGTTCTATTGCTTCAATTTTTATTTTGGTTACGTGTTAGTTTTACATATGAGATAAAAACCCTTTCCAACTACATAGACTACATAAACTATATAATATATATATATATATATATTGTTGTTGTTGTTGTTGTTGTTGTTGTTCTGGTTGTGCATATAGTACCGACCATTAAATGTTGTTTTATATTGACATGATCTACGCGTAAGTTGTTAACGTTTCTTTGCAAAAAATCTTTATCATTGCGTTGGGGGTCAACAAACCCTTTCCCTGGTTAAAGCTTATTGCTATTGCTATTGTTGTTGTTGTTGTTGTTGTCGCCTGAGGTTTGGTTTGGATTTATCAGATAATGTGAGACATCAAGCAACGACTATGTGAGCCAATGGTAACGACACACTGATGACTCAAGACCCATAAAAAAATAAATAAGTAAATGCTGACTTAACGGTAATATTGCCATTATAATGCCATATCAGACACTGATTTCTATTATTTCGTCATTGAAAAATGCTTTATGAACTCATTATACCTAATTTAGAGATATAGAAAACAAACCCTTAATATTACATCATATCAAATACATCCTAAAATTAACAATTAGAACAATTATCAAAGCTTTAAAAACAAGACATAATAAACTAACCTACCTAACTATAAAAAAACAACGAGTATATATTTTTCAAAATTGTTTTCTTTAACCATTTCGTAAACCGCAAACCTTCTACTAAATATCTGACACATTAACAATGATATTCGAAATGTCAAAGTCAAAATTATCGATAGTTCAAAAAGCAAACGCTAGATGGGCCACACTTTATGTATCATACCTAAGTTTAGTTATCCAAAGGATGGTATAGCATACTTTTTAGAGTTTATACTGGAAAGGATACTATATATATTAAACGATAAAGTATTAGAAATTTGTCTGAAAGTTCTTGAAAATTTGTGAAAATATTCATTGCTATTTTCATTTAAAGGTTTTTATTTTTGTTATGTTATTTTAGAACATATTTTCGTTCCAGTTGATCTAAAATTTCCAGCTTAATAAAACATATTTGTATTGTGTATTTTGTAAAATTCTAGAATTTATTGTATAACTCACCATGTAAACAATATTAACGCTTGAACGAAATATAAATTTGTTTTCTTTCTCGGTTTTCGTAGTTTATTGCTAAATTTGCAATTGTTTCTTCTTTCTCTTATAATGAGTGCATATCTTTGATGATGATTCAAGACAAATACAATTCGTCGATGAAAACGTCACAGATAAGCGTTAATAAGCACACACACAAACACACACACACACACACAAACACACGCACCAATTATAAAAGAATAAAATGAAAGAAAAACACGTGCGTATATAATAAAAACAGAAAGAGATTGAAACGTAATTAAGAACTTGAAGTTGAATTAAGTTTTTTTAGTAATGACTAAATTAAATTTACGCGCTAGGACAACTTAACCAAAGGCGGCCAAAACTGCACTGACTGCAATTAGAATTGGCCCCGACTCCGACTGAGGCAGTAGCAGTTGTAATAGTGCCAGTGCCAGTGCCAGTGGCAGTGGCAGTGGCAGTGGCAGAGATTCTGATTCCGAGTGCTAAAAGAGAGAGCGAACAGCCGGCACATCGGTATCATAATCGTGGCAAACGAGCGTTTCGCAAACATAAATAAATAATAATCCATAATAATAATTATAATTTAAATAGTAATAATATATATAAATATATATATTATTATATTATATTTTCCCTTACATATTCAAAATCATAAGACGAAGCAACCCAAAACTTGGCTAAACAAACTTCATAGGCAAAGTTGAGCAGCAGCTACGCTTTTATTTCTCTTTATTTTCTACTTAAATTTATTTGAATTTTTTATAATACCCTGTAAAATGTCTGTTCGCAAATGGGCATATATGCTACTAAGTTGAATCAATCAGCTACTGCTTCAATTTTGACAAATTTACAACTTCAAATTGTTCTTAAACCAAAAGGGGAAAAATGTATAAAGTTAGGTTAACCCCGACTCATTCAATGCCTTAACATTAACTAAAATCTTTAGTACAGTATATACCGGCTATAAGCAAAAACTATAATGCAGAAAAATGTTTACTTATATTCGATAATTCCTTTTAAGCATTCATGAGTAATACGTTGTTTTTAAATGATAATTATAAAATAAACCAAACGTTTAGAAGTTTATTTTTATTTATATTTTATGCTGTTCGTCAGCTATAATAATATAAATATAAAATATAAAATGCGATGAAAAATTTTAATATTTAATTTAACGATTTTTTATTTGTTTATACACAATATTTTTTTATATACAATCAATTTTTTGCTTTTATGAGGTTAAATTTAGTGTTAAATTGTATTATGATGTTTAAAAATGACATAATTTGCTTTAAAGCAATATTTGCTTATAAACTATACACCTTATAACCGATATATACTGTATATGTATTGTATAGAGAGTATACATCCTTCCTATCAATAGTCTACTGCAACTTATTTCACATTCCAAACTCTTCTATCTAATTGAAGGATATGTTTTAGTCGTATATGACCACACTTATAGGTTGCACTCTGCATTTGAAGGCAATTTGCTGACAATTGCAATAGAATTTGTATTCTTTTTTTTTTATATTTTAGTTTTGTTTTTTTTCGCTGCTTTCGTTTGTTTTGTACTTTACGTAGTTCTCGTTTCACGCTTAACTGTTGCTGCAATGCAACTAAAAAGTGCAACGAGGGGATAGAGGTTTTTGGGTAACGGAGTGTGAGGTAAAGTCTGTGGCCATAGATTCAAGGAGTATACGAGGCTGGAGGTGATGGCGGCATGTGGGTCTTATTTCAATTTACAACCAAGTGACGAAGTATCACAATTCAATGTTTAAAGTTTTTATCACGTTGTGAACGCCAGCGCCACATATACATACAAATTGTATTTAAATGAAATAAGTAGACATGCAAATACCCTATACAAACGTTACAATATGCAAGTTTAAAAACCAATTGACTGAAAATTAATATTATCAAAGTGCATTTGACCTAATCATAAACTAGAAGATATAATTTAAATATTCAAAAAACAAACTTTTCTAAAATTGTTTCCTGTGTCTTCTATCAGGTTTCTATCAATCAAATAAGATAAGCTCAGTTATTATAAGATGAAAGATCCCTTATACTCTAAATACTGTAGGGTATTTTAAACAAATGGAGCGTCTAGCGGTTTAGGGGCTCGCATTGGGGTATATGCAAAACGTCCAATAAGACTCAATATTTTTGTGTGTTTGTGTGTATAAGCGGGACTCGGCTGACACAGTATGGTTAATATGGCGCGACAGTCGCTCGTTGAATCGTTCGCTTAGTCAGCTTGCTTCGGCACTAACTATTTAGTAAGCAACTGAAATAGTAGCACCCGTGTTAGTATCGCTGCATGAAATGACAAAATAAAGCAAAATAACAAAAAAAAAAAAAAAAAACAAAAACAAAGAAGCTGAAAACAAAACAAAACAAGAAAACAAAACAACCAAGACAACCAAGAACAACAACAGAACAGAAATCAGTGCAAACCATTCGCCGACATATGTAGATGTAGGAAAGGTACATAAGTTGCACTCCATTTGAACATGAGTATAAACATGAATGTGTCATAGTATATGCATAGGTGTGTGTGAGTGTATGTGTAAGTCTGAGAATGGGCTTGCAAGAAGCACACAGAGAAGAGCTTCGTAGTCAGCGTAAACTGATTACCCTCTTCGGTTTTCTTTTTTTTTCTTTTTTGAATCTATTGAGCTGCATAAGCGGCACGTACAGAGCTTTGGCTTTGGTTTTGGATTGGCTGATTTAGCTTGTAGTGTCTATGGGAACCTTCTGTTTGGGAGTTTGGTTTAAGTACACAACTAAATGGTGCTACATGGTCGTCAGCTCATATTATACATAAGTATATAATATATGTATATACATTTATATTTCAATATGTAGGAAGTTAAAAATTAAGCTTTGAATTACAGTTGCATAAGTGAAACTGTTTTGGTGCATTGCATAATTTTGTATCGTAACTCATTTGTTGTCGATAACTTTAATCAACAGCTTATCTTAAAAATGTTTAGTGGCAACTGCCAGCTATGATGACGTCACAGTAGCTAAAATACACACATATATGTATGTTAATGAGATCAGTGTGTAAGTCGCAATGTTGAACTCTTATCAATAGCCGGCAAAATGCAGTTCTTCTCTCTCTGTTTATTTCCTTCTCTCTCACACGCCCACTACAAAATGCACGTAACGATAAATTGTTGTCAACAAAACGTACAGCTGTATGTGCAAACATACGTACCAACACATCATTCAATACACCAGACGCCACACACACACAGAAGCGCCAAAAAAAAAAAATAAAAAAAACCTCTACGAACACACACACACACTTGCATACAGAATCAGAAATTTTTGCACGAAAATGAACACGTGCTGCTTGCCGAAGGAGTGCGAGAGCGAGTGAGGTAACCTGCAGGCATAGCCGGCTGGCTTCATACTTGAGTACGGGAAGGGTAAAGCGTGTGCTATGCTAGCATACCAGCGCAACAATAACAAAAGCACAGTAGAGTATGGCAGCGCTAAGGCTGACTCATGCTACCCAATGCATTTGAATTTGTATTTGCCTCTCTTCACATTTAAGAGAATGGGATAGTCAGAGGATAGAGAGAGTTTACAATAAGTTCCGCAGTAAGAGCGGGCGTACAAAGTTTTGCAAAAAGTTAGACAGGAGTTCGGATGCCAGGCCAGGCATTGACATGGGGCGAGATGTGAATTTTGCGGTGTCTGCAGCTGTGTGAGCTGTTTGGACTGAAACTTTAGTAGCCCCGGCTAACTTTTAGCAAAAACTTTTGATTTGAGTACCTGCCACTAACTAAGCAGAGGCAGTAAACAAGCACAAGTTGTACACTAATACATACGCAAAAGTTGGGATACGAAAACCACCATGCATAGAAATTGAACTATGAAAATCAGAAAACTTCGCAGACAGAAATTTCTAGGGAAATGCACTCGAACAAAACAAGCATTTTACACTTACCGCACTGCTAGCCATTTTATCGTAATATGAAGAAGAAGTTATTATAGATGAACTTAACTTTACTGCACAACACACTCAATTTACCGAAATGTTCAAATCTTTTCTATACGCACCAAATCTAAACTAAACTACGAAAGAACCAACACAACCTAACGTTTCAAAACAGCTGTAAATTCAGGCGCGCAACTGAACAGGGTTGTTATGCAATCAGCTGATTGCTTTTATTCATTGAAAAGGGCGGTTAATTCAAAATAGACATCAAAAGAACCATTTAGGTCTTTTCGAAATGATGAGTTAGACGTGAACTGCGATTAATTGACTTTAGACAATTAGTAGACAAATATTGAAACCAGCGACGATCTTCAAGAAATTCCTCTAGGTTTCTGGTTATAAAATACAATTTAAGGGGACGTTTACTTAGGTGCGGACTATTTTTGAAATATTTATGACTTATGTGCATGTCCACGGCAAGGGTGCAATGTAAATAGTAAAGTGCAGAAGCGCATAGATCCAGTATTGCATTTACCTTACAACACATAAGATATCCATTACTTAACGTCTCATGATCCTTAATAAATGGCAAAAGATGATAATGCTCGCTTAGAAACATATGGGCGTATACGGTAATCAAAAATAGTGTACCCAGAATTCCAGTTAACATTGCCTCCGATTTTAGATTTATATCATCCGAACAGAATAATACAATTACTTGCATTCCGGTGGTAATACATGCTGCTCCATATGTGCAACATAGTATAAAAATGTGCGGTATTTTGTGTGTTCGAGCACACTTTATATGTACAGCAGCGCAACAAGCCGCAATAATGAGCTCCAATAATTTCAAGAGTAACCACACCGGTTTCTTGGCATAATCAGTCATCTTGGAAGAAATAAGTAAAATATCCTTGTATACAGAAACAAATATATAGTTTATATATAATTCACTTGAATAGATACATGTAATACATACTGTGATTGATTAAAAACATACTTAGCACTATGATTAAACAGAATCTGAATATAGTAGAAGATTCTATACAATAAATATATTTTGAATATATTTACTTCCGCCAATATTGCGTGAATCGATGTATTTGCTCGACTAACGCTGGCATTACAGCTGTTATAGATATGTCCAGAAGGCTCTGCAAATGTTGAACCGCCTCCTCATCGGTTAAGCCCAATTGCAGGTTCTCCTCAACCTTTTTAACCGCCTTATCCGGTTCAAGTGCAATATCCGGTACTGTAGCATCCACCATAAGTGAGAATAGATTCAGCATGACGTTTGCATGTCGCCGTAGATGCAGGTATGCCGTATAGCATTGCTTGCGGAATTCATGATGATGCTCGGAGCTGACACCACCCATTGCCTCAACCATTTCCTTGCTCAGTTTCATTGGTGGCGGCATGGGCTTAGGATCTCTTCCAAGTATATAACCAAAATCAATATGAAATAGTTTTCCATTGCTCGTCAGCAGCAGATTGTCCAAATGTCGATCACCCACACCTAATCGTACGTCAGTCGTTATATTATTTTACGCTGAATATATTTTCAGACTTTCATTTTATTATTTAACTTACCCAGCAAATAGGTAATGACACAGTAACCCGCACAGCTCTTAATGTATGTATCCATAACTTCTGGAGAAATGCCGTATGGTCCAGTTTCGCAGGGATTGTGGCGCTTGAAAAAGTTTAAGATATTTCCCTCTCGAGCCAATACCTCAGCAACAGTGCAAGAGTCAATGTACTGCAGGAAACCATGCTTGGAACTGGTTGCCAGCACTTTATAAGGTGTTAACTTGAGATCAAGATTCTCGCGACGCAGTAGCTTATCCATTAGTGTAATCATTTGCAGTATAAGCTGATCCTGACGCAGATCGTCACCATGCTTAAATATTGCAACATATTCGTGCTGCGCAATAGTTGTAACAAAAGTGAGTCTAAAGACAAAGAAAACATTTCTATAAGTTGCCAATTGCATTATGGAATCAAAACTTATACACTTACTTGGCAGGCATCAGTGCGCTTTTAAAGAGCGAAGTTCGTGAATGTACAATTTTGGTTATATAAGATTCCGGATCAAGTGGAAAAGGAATTGGTTCAAAGTTGGTAAAGTTCACTTTAAACATATCCTGTTCGGCGAGAAGTTTTTGAAATTTTTCTGTTTTTTTGTTGCGATTGCCCGGCTCCTTGGCCACCAGTTTGACCAATTTAACCAGCTCATCGATGAAACGCTGTTGTTTGCGTAGATTGTAGAGAATGCCACGCAAATGAAAGTTACCTATTGATAATAAAACAGTAAAGCATTATAGAGCTAAAATTAATCTAAAGTCAGTTACTTACCATTCTCAAGTACCTTTAGAAATATATTTAAAACCATGGCATACATGTCATGTGCACGCTGATCCTGCTTACGCACAGTCTCCACATCCTCTACCTCGATGGACAAGTACCAGTACAGATAATTGGCTAGGGTTGCATTCTTACAAGCACGCTGGATGAGGAATGTACAGAGATTTGAAGGCACACCTTGACCAAGGAGAGGAGTATGTGAGTTGGACTGAGATGCTTGTGATGTACTGTTTGTGTCTGGCAATTCAGTACGTTCCATTTTCAAAGCTGGTGTGCTGGCTCTTATGACCGGTGTACTAGCACTATTAGCCATTGTGGACTTATCACCTTTAATGGCGGCCAGTACGCTGGCAGCACGCTGATTGGCGGGTATAACCGATGCATGAAGTGCAGTGCTTGTCGCACTTAAATCGGATATGCTGCTTTGATCTAGTAATGAATCATTCTCATCCATCATTGAGCAGACATCTCGTTCTGGTTCTGGTATGACATACTTATGCAATTGTACAATGTTGCGCAAATCCTCATACTTTAGTGCCTGGACCAGCTGCAACAGATACAGCAATAGATCCTCATCGGGTGCTTGTGCCAATCGGCTAATAGCATACTTGCGCACTTCCGGATGTGTAAATGTTGGGCTTAATAGCTCCAGAGCATCCTCCACATCCATGGGTGCCCAATTAGCAAGCATCCACAGAGCTTGTGTCACCTCATTGGTCAGCACCCAGTTGATGCTTTTTAGGAATTTGGTTAAAGCTTTTTTATGCGACGATAAATAGAAACGGAATTTCCAAACCAAATCTTGCTCCTCGCTAGTGAGCACATACGTCGGTGGATATCGATAAACAATGTCATGTAGCTGATCTCGTATTCTATATATAAAAGACAATTTAAGTTAAACTAAATTAGGGATAAGTTTTATGTAGGACATACAAAGCCGTTGGTTTTGCATCCCGATCTGATATTCCCGAACGCTCCGAACGTGCCAGTCGATGATGCTTCCGCTCAACCAGGTTTTCCTGCAGCAGAATACATAAAATTATAAAGCACTAAGTAATCTAAACTGATCTTACCTTTTGTATCTCTGAATCTGGTACCAAGACCAGCTTGGGTTTATTTGGCAATTTGTATTTGTTGTCAACCTCAGGCTCAAAGTAAACAACTGAATACTAGAATATATGATTATATTATACATGATAAGAATATCCTCTGAATCTTATTATTACCAACCACTTACATTGTACATATCGTCCACTATAATGGTAGGAAACTCAATCATAAGGAACATGTAGTCCGACATGCGTTTTTCGCGTTCATTAATCACTTCGATTTCACGGAATGTAAGACGATCCAGCCAATCGACTTTCTGTACCTGTCCATTTCGATGTTTTTTCGCCAATTTTCCGAGTCGTTGCATTTGGGATTTGGATGACTCTTTGCCCTTGCCTGGAGTTTTGCTTGGAAAGTTTCCATCTCCCTCAACACCCAGCCAGACGCGTAAATCATACATGCCTTGACGAAACATGCCATCCTTGCCAAATACAGATATTGCTGTACCGCCAATTACTGTTGTTTGCCCAGCACCGGAGCAATCTAGAATGGTTAGTACCAGCATAGCACTGCGTGGTAGATCTGAGAAAAGCAAGGGTAACGTTACCCATTCATTCCAGCTCCACCGTTTGCCAAACGCTTTGTATGCACTGTTAACCGGCAGGCAGTAGGGTCGTCCATCATTGTAAACCTGTAGGCGCACCTGAAAAGAAGGATACTCCTCGGAATAAAGTCCAGAGAAACGTAGTATGGGATCGTCCAGAAGCTTTTCATAATCTGGTTGTCGTTTCTTTCCTTCGAGTGTGCCACTGAAAATTATTTGATTAATAGGCACTCTCTGACATGGCCTACTTAACATACACTTTAATTTGGATACGTTGATGCAGCGAGGAACTGTGTATATAACGAAAATGATCGTCGGGTTGGTCCATTGCGACTGAAAAATATTTATTTTATTTACAATCAGCTGCTTGATGGCGAATCATATCGGTACACAGCTGCGCAACTTGTGCAGAAGTTATAGGTATCGATACATTAATAGTGTAGTGGTACTATCGATAGACGTTAAGTCTTGCGCGTGTTTGCTATGGTTTAGAAGAAGAAAAGTAAACGCATTGGAGAAGAATGTCAACAAATGCAACAATTAATTTGGCGCTAGATCGCGTAGACTGGACTGCACTGGCCGTTAACCAGGAGCAGCTACCTCGCATTTATACACCCGGTGAGGTGTTAATGCCAGAGGCTGGCTTTATGCGTGGACACGGTACATTTGTAGAAGATGAAAACATAAAAGCTTCTGTTGCCGGCGTGATTGAGAAAGTGAACAAACTGATATCAGTGCGACCGCTCAAGAGTCGCTATGTGGGTGAGATTGGTGATGTTGTGGTGGCACGTGTACTGGAAGTGGGACAAAAACGTTGGCGGGTTGATACAAATTCACGTTTGGATTCGGTGCTTTTGCTTTCTTCAGTGAATTTGCCAGGTGGGGAGCTGAGACGACGTTCCGCGGAAGATGAACAAATGATGAGACGCTATTTGGACGAGGGGGATTTAATATCAGCAGAGGTGCAGGTATGTTTGTATGAATATTATAAGCCCGATGTTATGAAGATATGAATTATAACCGCTTGCAGAATGTTTTTGAAGAAAGTACTTTGTCGTTATACACACGCAGTTTGAAATATGGCAAACTTTCGCAGGGCGTACTTGTTAAGGTCTTTCCGGCATTGGTTAAGCGCCGAAAAATGCATTTTCACAACCTGCCATGCGGTGCGTCAGTTATATTGGGTAATAATGGATACATCTGGATATCACCGACTAAAGGTGAGGGACACGATGGTGGTGAAGGCGGCTTTGCGCAAAATTTAAGTGAGGTGGTGCCACGTAATGAACGTGAAGTAATTGCACGCCTGCGCAACTGCATTCAGGCACTGGCAAAGTGCAAACTGATGCTATTTGACACAAGCATTCAGTACGCCTACGAAGAGTCCCTAAAATACGAGCCACGTGAGTTACTGCAGCAGCATGTCATATTTGATATTGGTGAGCAAACGCAGGCACGGCTAAGAGATATTGATCTGATGGATTGATGTTTATTCACATGTAAAATATTAAGTACTCTATATTCTATCGTTCACAATTCATTCATAAGTATAAAACGAATAAGAAAATTAAATCAAATTTACGCGCCAAAATTATCGATTTGAAGTATCAAAATATTTAAAGTATTTTCAAACACTGTCGACAAGAAGACTGCCGACCCATGCAAATATGTGGCAATGCTGTGTAAGGTTCGTGTATTGAAGCAAGGCATTGTGTTTTGTGTCTTATTTTTATTTGCAAATTTACAACTATATAAATAATAATAATTAGTTATATTGTGATCGTTGTTACTTGTTTATAACAATTAAAGTGATTAACATAATGGCTGCCATTAGCGTAAAGCGCGAGACGGAATTACGCAAAAAGGAAATTTGCCGATTTTGCCTGGCACAACACAGTAAACTAGCCTCTATTTATGTAGAAAATACACGCATTAAATCGACGGCATCACTCCCGCTACAAATTATGGCCATTACATCAATTGAGGTAAGATGAGATTTGGTTCTAGGTTAGACTAACCCATCTACTACTAAGATGACCGACAAAAAACTTGGCTAACATACAAATTATCACTGTTGGTTGGTTTCTAAATAGCAGCGTTGGCGTCTTCGCTAACTAATTTCGCGCCTTTTTCACTTATCCTTTTACAAGACGCAAACACCCACCTTGCATAAAATTTGTAAACATGTTTCAGAATGAAAAGTGCAAAAGTTAACCAAATTAATCAATCTCAGAAGTAAAATAATAATATATCAATATGGCGACAACTGTACAAATTAGGTGCACACACATACAAGCAAAGTGTTTTGTAATGTTGCCAGATCCACTGTAAATTGCATAGAAATATTTCAAAACAAAACCAAAGTTCTCTTGTTTCTTCAGTATGCACTTCATTTTTATTTGTGTGTATATAAGTATAAAATATATATATATGTTTAATTGCATTGTTGCTTATTGTATATCTTAACAATTATCAAAAGATACAAATTGATTTGTAGGAGGCAAATAATGGAAGATAAGTTTGGGTATTGTTTTCATTACCCATTGTGTTTGTTATTAACAATAAAGTAACTACACTTAACTTAAAGCCAAATGAAAATCAGAATGTGGGAAGTAAAAAAGAAAATAAATCTGAAAATATTGTTTTGTTCAATGAGTTTTTATCCAGCTTTACTGCTCGATGGTTTGTCAGAAAACCGTAAAATGCGGGTTAGCATAGACGTTACACATGGGATTTGCTTCTGACGATCCATCATGGGTGTATTAGGCACGTTTGACTCAAAGTCCACAGCAACACGTTGACTAACAAATGTAAGCAATGTAAGAATATTGTACTTTTTACCGTTTGCATTCAGTTCCTGGATTAGTGATTGTATATACCACGATCCGTTTGTAGTGTTGCGCCAGGAGTAGTAACCTAAAGATTGGTTTTAGTTGCATCTATATATATTGTGTAGCTAAAATTATTTTACCTGGAATAGTTGAATATGAGAACAAAAAATCAGCATGTATTGGTATTTTGTAGCTCATTGAAGAATCTCCATCAGTTTCGGTTACATTCTTCTCCATCATAATTCCTGAATCAAGTCTATCGCCTTGACACGCCTGAATAAAAAATAATTTCGGTTTCCCTGCAAGCGTTGGGCAATTGTATGATGTAAAATAATGCCATATATTATCCAATTTATACTGTGTATCCTTGGCATAGATATAGCCGTGTTCACCATGCGATAAGATGGCAATAGCAATGCAATCATTATCACTGTGGTCCTGCATAGCCACTTTTTCGATATGCTCCAATATATCCCGTAGTTTGCAATCTTTATGCACGGCTACGTTGAAATCCAAACGTTTAAACGCCTTACGCAGCTCCTCACTATCCACATTGGTGCCAGCGCGTGGCTTAAGAGATGGTATTTGAAAGAACTCATGATTAAATATAATTGCATGTCCACGATTTTTATGATTCATGTTATACTCCTTAGCATGACGTTCCACAGGCATTCGAGCCACATATTTATTTGTTGTCCTAAAAGTTATAGAATCGGTTAAATTATCCATTTAAAATATTAGAAATAATGTATTATCTAAATTGAGGAATAAGCGTGTTTTACTTTTTTCTTTTTATACTCTTCACTTATTTATATTAGTAAGATAACCCAAATGGTTATCTTATAATACTCAATACAGAATATGCACAATAAAGTGTACAGTATATATAGGGACACAGAGAGAGATGAAAATAAAGTAATCTCATTTTAATGCACATACTTTGCAACGATGGAAGCTGCGCCACCAACTCCGCCAGTACTAATGCTTGCTTCACCCTGTGCATCGATGGTATCAGCATTAATGCTGTTGCTTGTTTTCCCGTTGCTTAGAAGAGCATTAAACGCTCTTGTTATGCATTCGTCCGTCATTTTGTATCCGCGCTCTCTCACTCACTCTCGCTCTTTTTTGTTTTCGTTTCGCCTTGTTGCCTGCCAGCCTGCTTGCCTGCCTGCTTTGCTTTTGTTCGCTTTAATGCAGTATACTTGCATTTGCTGTGCCCTTTATACAGGCAGAAACTTTGTTTTAAAATGTTATTTTTAACGAAATTCTTAACTAATTTGTATACTATAACCAGCTGTTTCTTGCCACGTAATCAATAGAAACAAATTGCATTTGTACTAAAATAGTTAGTGTCCTTTTATGGTTAACCGTGTTTAATCAATTAATTAACGGGAGCGGAGTAAAGCGTGCTCTGCACGCTCACGAAAACAAACTGCGAGGTTGCATTTGTAGTTGTGCATTACTTACCGCCAAATAGAAACATAATAGAGTTGCCAGACCTAACGCTATGGCTGCTAAAGCGTATGCGCAGAGCTGCCACATGTTCATACTGCATATTGTCGATAGAATAAACGGTTATTAGTTTTATTTTGTTATTTAAATTTTTTAGGTGAACAACGATGATGGAATGCCCTGTTTTATTTGTTTGGATTGTCGTCTGCTCTTTGAGCACTGTTATCGTTTTAAACAGATGTGTAAAAAAGCAGAAACGATGCTGCGTCAATATCCGCTCACTGGGAAATGGCCTGAACCATTGGAAAAACCGCGCGCACCATTGGTGGCCAGTCAAACTCTAGGAAATAGAAAGGATGCGTTCGAATCAAAGCCGAAAAAGCTGCTCAATTCCATGGTTAAATCGAACAATATGTTAATTGACAGCGTGGAGGTCTTGGAAACTAGCGCTGTGACCAAGAAGCTACTCAATACGGCTGCAGTAGTTGATGCAGAGCCTCCAGTACCCAAACGAGCAATTGGTGCAAAACGTACACAATCATATCAGGTGAAGGTGGAAAAAGTTGAGGAGCTGTCAATGGATGATGTACACAATCTAATAGCTGATATCGCTGGAGAATTTGAAGATTCGGAAATGGTATTACCCAGCTCTGCAAAAACAGCTTCGCCAAATATAATAAACAAATCCTCGATTCGTTTACTTAACAAGGGTGCTAGTACATCTTTGGAGCCACGTCTGGCTCCGCCTCAATTGAAACAATGTGAAGATGGTAATGTGGCGCTTGTCACTGAAATTCTTGATCCCAATGCAATTGATGCGTCTGTCGATCCTGTCAAAAACACAACTCCCGTTGAGACCAACGTGTTTCCGTGCCCCCACTGCGATCGCTCATTCCCACTGACTCAACTATTGGATATACATCTTGTTAACCATGCACGCACGCGCAGTTTTCAGTGCCCAGAGTGCAGTAAGAGTTTCTTCTCTAAATACGATCTGCAGAAACATAACTTTATACACACTGGCGAACGGCCCTATGAATGTAGCATCTGCGATAAAGCCTTTACCCGACGAACATTGCTCCATCGTCATGAACGTATTCATACGGATGTGCCCAAGTTCATTTGCGTTTACTGCGAGAAGCCATTCATATCCCGTGAAGAGATGGAGAGACATTCGGAGCGACATACAAAGAAACGGCCTTTCCAGTGCGGCATCTGCACTAAGGCATTCGCTTTCAAGCAAGGCCTTGAACGACACGAGGTAAGCGTTACATCTCAATCATTAATTCATCTCTCTAATCCTTTGCTAATTTAATCCCTAGGTAATTCACAGTACAAATCTGCCATTTAAATGTCAGTACTGTAGCCGAAGCTTTGTTACTGCCAGCAAGTTGGCACGACATTTGGTCGCACATGCCGGAAAACGTGCCTATCCCTGCAAGTATTGTCCTAAGTCTTATCTACTGTCGCATCATCTGTCACGACACTTACGCATGCATAAACAGGCTCAGGCTGCCTCGTTCTGCTGCAGCATTTGTAAGGATACACATCAAACCTACGACAGTCTAGTGGATCATTCAGGAATACATGCAAGCATCTCACTGGTCTGCCCTCTATGCAAAGCAAACATTATAGACTTTGATAGCGTGGAACCTCATATGCAGGCGCATAAGGAGAGCGAGCGACATGCTTGTGAATTCTGTGACTGCATTTTCTTGAGCTCGGGCGAATTACAAAAGCACATTGAGGATGATCATGTCGTCGACATGGTACCGTATCATAATGATAATGAGTACGTGCAAGAAGGGGACAAAGAAGAAGACGAGTCTGAGCTCTTGGAAGAACTACTTGGAGAAAAACCACAACGGCGTTCAAAAGATAGTCCATCCCCACCACCAAAAAAACGTAAATTGAATACAACATCTAAAACGCCAACAGGCAGGAAGTCTATTCCTGAATGCAAATCAATTAAAGAGGAAAATGTCTCCCCGGAGTTAAAGAAATCAAGCAGCACTCCCGTTTCACCTGAATCCAAACGTCAAACCCGCAATCGGGAGATGAAAGGCAAAGTGGCAAAGCATTCTGAAATTGCTAAGAAACAAAATAAGAAAACTATCGAGGAACCGAAGAAACAATCCACCCGGAGAGAATCAGGCGGTAGACATTCAAGCTCAAAGAACACTAGTTCATAATGATTTTACTCTGAAGAGTGAAGTGAAGTGACCAGAAAACATATATATATATATATATATATATATATATATGTATATATTTGTAAACATGAATAACAGATTTGTAGTTATAAAGAGAAGTGAAAACTAAATATAAATCCATTTAAAATCACCCTTGCCTTAAATATACCTAATTTTACGGTATTTTAAAATCCAGTTTGTTTTGCAAATACCCAAAAGTTATGTGTCCTTGAAGATGTAAATGAGGTGTGTGTTGTGTCCAATATTAACGTAGGAGGCTTTGTGTGCTGAAGTATCAATACTGCAGTCAAAATTGTTTTAATGCACTGAATACGTTTCGTTTATGGTGTTAAGGTGGCTAGTTCTACCTCTGTTACCTGTTTGGATGAGTCTAACCAATAATTAAGCTTGATTCACTCTTTATTTTTTTTGTTGTTGATTTTAGTTTTAGGGTACGTGTGTATTTCCACATTGATTTCAGCTAACAATATATTACATAGAGTTTGATAAAGCCAGAATCAGGCTATAAACGTTAATTTTGCAACTGCGTGCTTAGTGTATGGAGTGTTCTTAGCCACTTAATGTTCATAGCCATCGGGTAAAGGGTTGACATGGGGATTATGGAACAGGCTCTTGTTGCCTTCACCCCATGGGAAACGCTTCTCACGGCGGCGCAAGTAATCGTACTTAACGAATTCTTGACGAGGGTGATTGTGCTCCTCCTGATGCTTTAGATAAGCATTCAGCATGCACAAACCAACAGCTGGTACAGCCACAAAGAAAGATAGGCGCTTCCAGACCTTGTATCCACCTATGAATAATAATGTTATTAAATCAGTTGTACAAATTTTGCTTTAACAATCAAATTACATAACCTTAACCTAAGAGAATTTTTATTCGTTTTTAAAGATAGTTACCTGAATGTTCACCAGCTACAGCAGCTGTGCCAGACATATTCCTGGCAACAGTTGCCCCAATTTGGCGACGAATTGCGTTGTTCAAAACAAACGACATATTTTACTTCAATTTTATGTGCCTGTCTTCAATGAAAATTGTTAATACAGTGACGAGAAGTTCCGGTATAAGTTCAATTGAACAAAAACGCTTGACTTATCGAACTGAGTTTGTTCGGTGCCAATGGTTCATTTCGTTCCGTTATTAAACAGTACTTTTTAAACGTAAGCAATAATTATATCGGTACGCTATATATATGTATATTCAGTGGCGCGTTGTTTGAAAATGTTACGTTCAAGTTCCTGTTCAAGTTAACCTTCAGCATTTGATATAATTAAAGAAATGAAAAAAGTGATAAATTGAATAACCAAATTTTGCAAAAATACAGACCACTAAATTAATTTCAAAAAACAATTAAAATTATGGTCTTTATATATTTACAAGGCATAAAAGTACTTTACAAGTTTATTTTTAAATCCAGTTTAAAACCTAAATGTTATAACGTGTTGTGTCTATACAAATATATTTATTCAGGCAAAACATGTGCAGATATAATGTTTAATTACATTATTGATAACAAAATATATCTGTGTGTAGATCTGTGCAGGGGTTGTACTTCGCCTTGCACGTGATTTCTTGATGTTTTAATGCTAGTATAATAAAAACAAGAGGAAGAAAAGAATCTCTATTGACTGACCTATGTTTATAATAACCACGGTTAGTAATTTGGTAAGCATTTTGCTCAATGTTGACATAGCAAATAGAGCACTTTATAATTAGGTGCAATAAAATGAAGAGATTTGAAAATCCAGCAGATTTATATCATAGCCAGGCTGGTAGTTTAGCACTTACTGAAAGATTAGAACGATGTGAGTACATTCAATACATTCTGGTATATATAGCTAGAATGAAGGCTACATCAAGAGTCAGTCGGATTAAATCTAAAACAACAGAATGACCACATTTATCGTTACTTTGATGCTCCTCAGTGGAGTTGTGGCAGTCACTTGGGCTGCTGCCTTTAATAGTAAGTGCTATGAAGTTTAGGAACCAAATTATTTATATTCAACTGTGGTTCCTATTATTAAAGTGTATGAAGTACACGATCAGAGCCAGTTAGTTGGTGGAACTTGTGGACCACAGCCCCGAGATGCTAATTTAATTGATGCCAATGCAATGGCCAAGAACAAGTATACGCCAGAGCAGGAGAAAAATGCACAATTTTGGTATGATTTATCCAATGATGAGATAAACAAACGCCTGAAGCTACCACAACCTGATAAGAGGAGAGCCAAGAATGTAATTATGTTCCTCGGTGATGGCATGTCCTTGACAACAGTCACAGCTGCTAGAATTTTAAATGGACAACTCAAAGGCAACACTGGAGAAGAGGATGCCCTAAGCTTTGAGAAATTCCCCTACACTGGGCTAAGCAGAGTAAGTATTAAACAAAGTGTTTAAATTACGATACTACCTTTCACTAATCACTTCTATTCCACAGACCTATTGCTCCAATGCCCAAGTGCCAGACTCTGCCTGCACGGCTACAGCTTATTTGTGTGGAGTTAAGACCAATATTGTTGCCTTGGGTGTCACCTCCAACGTGAACTTTAACAATTGCAGTGGTAGTGAAGATCCTGCTAACCAAGTTAGTTCTATTGCTGCCTGGGCACAAGCGGCTGGCAAGGCAAGTGGCATTGTAACCACAACAACTTTGACGCATGCAAGTCCTTCTGGTGCCTATGCACATACTACAAATCGATTCTTTGAATCCGATTCGGATATTATTAAATTTGGTGAAGGTAAAAATGATCCTGCCACTTGCACGGATATTGCCACCCAACTGATTACTCAAGCTCCTGGTAAGAATTTCGATGTTATGCTTGGCGGTGGTATGGGCAAGTTTCTGCCCAAGTCCATAATGGATAAGTTTGGCAAGCAAGGTGAACGTTCCGATAACGTTAATTTGCTCTCCAAATGGCAAATCCGTCATCCTGATGGTGCCTTAGCTTTTAATCGGGATCAACTATTGAAATGGAATGCAACGCGTATACCCAAACTTATTGGTCTTTTTAACTCTGGTGTCATGGAGTTCCATAAGGATGCCAATCCACAAACCAAACCCACATTAGAGGAAATGACCCAGAAATCTATTGAAGCAGTCAGTTTGAATGATAACGGATATTTCCTATTCATCGAGGGTGGCTTAATAGACTATGGTAATCATTATAACTTACCACAAAGGGGACTCGATGAGGTACACGAGTTTTCCAAGGCTGTGCAGAGAGCTGTTGATATGACAAATCCTGACGAGACATTAATTGTTGTTACATCCGATCATGCGCATCCATTATCCATTTCCGGTTATCCTGGTCGTGGTACTGATATTTTGGGTCTTAATCAACATGATACCGATGTCAATGGTGTCAAATATGCGACATTAAATTATGCTGTTGGAACAGAACAATATTTGGATGAGAATGGCCAGCGTGTGGATTTGACAGATAAGATTAAGGATCCCTGTTAGTATATAGCTTAACCTAACGATTAGTTCATTTATTATTAACTGTTCCTCTTTCTATCTGCCAGCTTTTATATATCCCAGCTACATCAAGGGTAGCATTGGTGTGCATTCTGGTGATGATGTTGGCATCTTTGCCACTGGACCACAGAGTCATCTCTTCACTGGCGTTATGCAGCAGAGCACGATTCCACATTTGATGGCCTATGCATCCTGCATTGGTAATGGGCGCAAACTGTGTGATAGTTAGGTGAGATATATTTTTGATACTTCAAAAGCTTTATATACAATAATAATTAAATAGTTTAACATTTTCAAGTTAATATTATTGCTAACAGAAAGACTTTCAGCCAACAGTTATGTTAATTATTATTATCTTTGGGAAAGAATTTAACGTTATTAATTGTTTATTAGTCAAACTGACAGTTTGTTAAATAATTTTTTTTATTTTCAATTTTGTTTAATTAATAAACTTCAACCTTTTTGTGAATTTTTATTTCTATTTAAATCGATTGAAAATGCACAATCAATAATTAAATTGACATAAGACATTTAATTTATTACCCCTCAATCTAAAGTACACCTATACCTATGTGTGTGTATATATGTGTGTGTATATAAATATAAAATTATTTGTACTCGTTAATATCTATAAACTTATGCAAATTCCTTTTTCTCACATGAAATGCAAAACAACAAAAATTGACTTCAATTTAAAACGCATCAAATAAAACGCATACATCAGTTTGTCTGAATTGAATTGACTCGTGCGTGCTTGATACCCTACACATTTTACATTGGGTATATTAGTATTCTATACATTAAACATTAATAAAACTGAAAGTTTTTTATAAAAAAATAATTAAAAGTTTAAATGAACTGAAAGGAATTAAAATGTATGCCTCCCTCTTTGGCTTTAAATAATTTAAAAATATTAAAATTTAAAAAAAAAAAAAATAAAGTAATACTATAAATTTATATAACATAAATTATATATAATATAAAAGCTTCGCCTTTTACTAACTTTATTTCTCACTTATATTTGCTCTGCATAATCCCATCAAATGCTAACCGTCAGTTAGTTATTCACTTTAAGTGACAGTTAGCATTATATTGGGTATATTTTATGTCGTCATAGCTTAAATATTTGTTCCAATTGCCGCTTGACAACCGCATCGATTGGATATTAAGTTGGACTTGGAGTGTTTACACTTAATGCATGTTGGCTGTGTTATACGTATATGAGAGTGTATGTATGTGTGAAAGCATATGTGTATATTTTGTGAATGTCAGGTTCAAGTATATGCTACTCTGTTCCTATGTATTGGTAGTTGTATTCAGATTTATTTGTGTATCATAGCTGCATGCGTATTTGTAACTGTATCTGTTTGTGCAAGTTTATACATGTCTGTGTTTGGCTGCAGCTGTCACCCACACAGGCATTTAAATCAACTGCCTCCTTCACTCGTTGACTTTGACTTGTAATTGTTTTTATTGTATTTTTTTTTTGTTTTTGTTTTTTCATATATTTAATTTAAAAAAACAATTTTAAAAACAAACTTACGTTAAGAAACGGCTTATGAAAACAATAAACAGCAATTCATATGAATTCATAAGGCTGTCAATTAAGGATTGTCGTTATACAATTCACTCTATATATCCAAGGCTTTTTCCTTGTCCAGTTCCATCATTGCATCATTATTTTACTTATTGTTATTATTGTTGTTATTCATAAACTGTTTACATAACCTAAATTCGTTGAGCCTGTCAGAGAATATACCAGGTTGACCGGGTTCTCGTGTAAAGAAATATATTGTTTGTTCAGCACAATATGCGGCAACAACTGTTGTTGCGGCTACTGCTGCTGCAGTCGCTGTTAAAAATGTGACGTCGTCGCGGCAGCTCAAAAGTTTTCAAAGTTTCAGTTAAAAAACTGTCGCGAAAGCAAACGCTTGTGTGGCTTAAGCTTTTTAAAAATTGCAATTTGCACCTGTGTGTGTGTGTGCGTGTGTGTGTGTCTAACTAACTGTCTGTGTATGTGTGTTTAAAGTTTATATATTTGCTTTGATTTGCTTTGCGACGCATGCGCAACTGCTTGAAGCCAATCGGCGCTTGAGTTTTGTCACGTTCCCGTTTAAATAATCGTCAATCAGCTTAAGTGCAACGGTAATTGTCAATTGGAATTGTTTCTGACAGGTAAGTGTCACCGGCAGGTGAGCTAAAATTTAACATAATTTATACATTTTGGCCAAAATATAGAAGCTCAAAGCTAACGCATTGCCATAAAGTACTGGCACTTAAATAGATTTTTGGTTATCTTTTGTGCAGCTTTTATTATTATTGTTTAATAAGAAAAAAATCCATTAATTTTTTTTGATTTAATATATTTTGTTTCTCTCAGTGTATGTTCATATATTAAAATGATTTCCTGTTGTTAAGCCCACTTAAATTGCGTTTATTTTTATGCATTTGCATTTGTAACTGGAGCAGCATTGATATTCGATGCTAAACGGGAAATCAGCTTTATATATGTATATATATTAAATATCATAGATAAATATATATGATAATATTAATATATATATATAAATTCATATTGTGATTTAGATTTTGATTGAATTGCGGTTAGCATCCGACACTGTTAACTGTTTATACTTAACTAAAGGTGTTGAGTGTTTAAGCTTATAGCATAACCAAATGGCTAACAGGTAACCGCAAAGGAACAGGTGAAATAAGTAACTGGTGGATTATATATTGTATATAAATATGTCTGTAACATACTATAAGATCAGGGCTACATACTTACAATTGCATAAAAATTTGGAAAGTTTTGCTTTGTGTAAGATTTTCTTTTGTTTTGTTGCCTTTTATCCCGAAATCTGTGCGCATTTTTCATTTTTTTTTTTTGGTCATATGGACTAGAAAGTAATACGGCTGTTTGTGCTACTTATTTTGTGGCTATCATGTTCCAAGTAAAAGCAACAGCAGCAGCAGCCACTGCCACAATTTGTGGCAAGTTTGCATTTGTTGCGAACAGAGTCAGAGTTGATGGAAGATCTAGTCTCTATGCATAAATGCTGTAGGCATTTCGTGGGTGTATATAAATTTAATATGATAAAGTGGCTTAAACAATGACTGAGCCAAGTCACGCTACACATAGCAAAACAGTCAAAATGTGGCCTAATATCTATACATATAGTTCTATATACACAAATGAAGAAACATATGCTATCTATCAGATATATTTTGCTTATTAGCAAAAAGCTAATTATTTACCTTACAAATCTTTTTTCTCTGTGTATATTTTTCATTATTGTTCTCATAATGATTAGCAGCTGTATGCCAAGTTTGAAATATACAAAAATGATATATAGTATTTCATATTTGTACCTGACCCTGAACCTGAACGCTACCATTTTAGTTAAACAATTTCTTTTTATTTTTGCATTCCTTGCAACAAGTCAACAAACTTGTAGCAATTGCTTCATCAAATTATGTTGAACCACAAAAACATTTTGTAATATGAAACACTGCTCTGAGTTTGAAATTTTTAAAATTGCTTATCTATCTATTTGATATATAGCTTCAAGTGTACCTGGATCAAATGCTAAATAATGCAACCTAGTAAAAAATCTTAATGACTATTTACAGTTGTACTCTAAGTGCTCATTGTATAAGTCCTCTATGACATGGTTGTTATCTAAAAATTGACTTTAGGTTTATGATGCTTAGATCTGAGTGTTAAGATAAATTTTTTCAACTGGCTTTAACTGGTTTCACTGTTAGTATTTAAGTTAAGAATAATGTTTTTGCCATTAATTTCCTGTATCTTAATTTCTATATTTAATTTTTTTTTTTTTGGGATATTTATTTATTTAATTGGATGTAAAACATTTGTTTTGATTTACATTTTACGTTTTATTAATTTTTACACTGCGCAAAATTCACATGACAACAAAAAGGAATAGCAAAAATTTAATAATATTTGTTGTTGTTGTTGCTAATTCGATTCAATATATAAACAAATAATATGTAAAATGTAAATATGAATGAGTTCTATTGTTAAGGTTAACCACATTTCGTTTTAGACGTCACCCAAAAAAACAGGAAAACCAAAAACTCTTTCGTACCAAGCAAATTGTAACAATATATATTAATAACGGGTATACGTATCTATTTGTATATATATATATGTGTGTATATATATACATGATAATCCCATAAATTAGTGTTTGTTTTCTTTCTTTGCGGTTTGTTTTTATTTTTTTTCTTTTTGTTTTTGTTTTTGTTTTAAACTAAACAAAAACAAGTCAGAAAATAACAAAAAGCATGTTGACAGCGCAGTTCCGGCCAAAAAGATTACTGAACCCTTTACCATTCCATAACGAAGGTTACTCACTTGGTAGGCATTAGTTTAAGCTACTGGTCTTCAACCGATTTATCCGCTGATGTCATCTAAATATGTAATGCTTAACTGCCACTTTTTAACAGTTGTAAAACAATATACATAAAATGAAAGGAAAAGAAATCATGTAATGTGGCATCTGCCTCATTTAAACCAACAGCAAAACTAACCACAAATTAGCCTAAACCTAAACAAGTTTGTGTAAAAATATAAAAACTTACACAACCTGTTAGTATATATCTTAACTTAGACTTGCCTCTTTTTTGGTTTTTTTTTTTTATATAAAAAAGGGCAAATACCTCTCTGAAGGGTAGCACAAAACGCGTAAAACGTTTGAATATGAAGCTAGAAACTATTGTTGTTATAGGTAGTTGGTAAAAGACTAAAAAGTAGTTAATCAGACATTAAAGTCTTTTAATTCGTTTCATAGAATAATATATGTTGCAATCGATATATCCATAGAAAAGGTCCAGTAGCTATAAACCTTTGCAAGTTGTCTCAATAGACACAAATGCTAGATGCAATGGCCCATCTAGCGTTTGCTTTTTGAACTATCGATAATTTTGACTTTGACATTTCGAATGTCATTGTCAATGTGTTAGATATTTAGTAGAAGGTTTGCGGTTTACGAAATGGTTAATAAAATTTTAAGAAAATATTTACTCGTTGTTTTTTTATAGCGATTTTAAAACGCAAATCTTTTGTGGACCACCCTATATAATATAGAAATGCTGTGCATGAAGTTGTTACTTTAATTAATCACGGTTTTTTCTATAACTTATTGAAATTTGTATCTACCTTATAAGGATACTAACGGTGGTATCTTAAATATTAAGTATAAACAGCAAAATGAGGCTCAGTTTGACTAAGGATATTGCCTATATATTACCCTGACATAGTTTAGCTTCAGTTGTAGAATTAGAATAATAATTTATTTTAACAGTTTATATATATACTATAGATGAGGTAACGTTATCCATTAGAAACGTTTCAAGAATTGGGGATTGGCATAACATTTATGTCTATATATATGTATGGCAAGCGTGACAACATCATCAGACAATGAGCTGTGATATTCAATATGCGGCAATTAAAATGTAAATTGCATAAAACGCGATTTGTTGGCCACTAAAAAACTGCAGTTTATAATCATGGATACTGTACAATATATATAAATATATTATATATATATATATATATATAATAACAATTGCAATTTCAATTGAAATACTCATAGTTAATGTTGTCTTAAGGTTATTGTCATGAATTTTTTAACGTATAGTTTTATAGAGCTTGGAAATTGAACCGTTTGAAGTGTTTTGAATATTTTTGTAATTGATATGAAATAATAGTTACGATGATGATTATTATGCTTATTGTTATTGTGAATATTATTTAAACAAATTGTGGAAGTGATTTCCATTTGAGCACAGCCCAAACTGAAGCTTAGGTTTCATATTGTACTTATTTGTAACTATGTCGACCCAGTTATTATTTAATGAAAATATAATTAATTAACTTAATTTAAAGCTAATGCATTTGTCGTGCTTTTGTAGCTATCTTCCATTGCTCTTTGACTGCATTTTAACTGCATTCAACAAATTGCATTAGAAACTTAAACATGTTTTGCCTCTGGTTAAATCTACTGTCAAACGCCCCCATAACAATTGTTGCTAGTGACGTATAGAAAAAAGCTGATAAAAAATGCATTTATTAAATTGCATTTAAACGT
Source organism: Zygothrica quintamaculata (assembly GCA_037044455.1). Taxonomy (NCBI): domain Eukaryota; kingdom Metazoa; phylum Arthropoda; class Insecta; order Diptera; family Drosophilidae; genus Zygothrica; species Zygothrica quintamaculata. Next base: position 418,249 of record JBAMBS010001064.1, read on the forward strand.
TTTAATAATTGTTGTTGTTGCTATTCATTACAATTGCATTGCTTTGGCAAATGCAATTAAACAATCTCGTGTGCTGTCAACAAATCACTAAAGTGACAAATGACGTCATTGTGCGTTTCATGGTCCATTGAAAGTGCAAACTATGTAAATTTATTCACTCCTATTCATACTTATATTTACACTAATACTTATACTCTACTACTGATACCCAGTTACATACATTTTTCGAGCTGACTAGACACTCAGGTATTTATGAGTATTTTTATTTATTTATAGTTTTTTTTTATTTTCAATTTGTTTGTCTTTTGCCATTGAGTTCATTATTCATTTGCTCTAATCACTTGTTCAAATACGGATCTAAATAGGGTAAGGTATTAACTGACATTGCTTTAACTATAATCGTAGTATGTATTCTGCACGTGACGTCACAATACACACAAACACACACTATTTGTGTGTCATCGCTTAACTAGAGCTTAGAGTCAAACTAAACCTGAACCTGAACGTGAATCTTTGCTTGTTTACTTTTGTTTGAGGTGTTGGTAGTTGGTATCAATTATCACTTCACACTTTATATTGTTGTTTTTTAAAGCCAGTCTACCGTTATATTACTGGCGCTACGTTTATGGTATTTGCCTGAAACTAGTCTGCATATCTGAGTTTCAGTTGCCTTTTTAATTATGCAAGAGATGATAATTGAAGAATCGATAGATATAGCCAAGTGAATATATTTCAACTGGCAGTATGCGACTAGTAAAAGTCTTTAACACAAACTTATATAATAAACCATATGTTTATACTCACATACACACACACACACACACTAATAGAGCTGCTGCTTGTGACTGTATGGTGTGCAAGTCCGCCTGCTAACGCTGCAGCAAGTTATATTATTAGGCTTATTAAATTCAATGTTTATTAAGTGATTTTAATTAAATTTGCAACGGGTAATAAAAAAAGGTTTATAGTTATTTGTGTAAATATAACTTTTAATTTGCATTCGTTTTCAAACTGATGTAAAGCTCGATATGAAACAAGTCAACAAGCAGCCTCAAAGCAAAGTTACCGCTCGCTTTTTGTAATAGCTTAAATCAAAGTGGTTAATGAAATATAGTTTAATTGTTGCTAATAAAGCATATATGGTTTATTATATAGATATATTTTTCACACTCCTTAATTTGCACAAATTCAAAATACCCCTCTTAAACCATATGCCCAGTAAAGTCTATGGATGATATGCGCATTAAAGTAACGTCATTGCTCGTGGGTGGTTAACGGCGGGCATTTAAAAGTAATTATACACATAAATATATATATATATATATATATTTGACTGATTGATAAATAAACAAAGATGTTTCAATAAATTCCAGTGCGTATTGTCTATATGTATGACATTGAATTAAAATTTATATTCATATAAATATATAACTCTACTTAAATGCCAGCTAGGTAATTGACTTTCAGCTGTTTATATAAAAATAAAAAATCTATTTGTATTACCTTTAAATTGCATTGAAATGTGGCTATAAATCTTCGGCCCAGAAGCAAAATAGTTTCATGAATTCGATATATTCAAACGAATCATGCGAATTAGTCAGATATTTATATATATATATATATATGTATATATACATATTATATAAGATGATCTATGTCAACGGCTCAGACAGTGACAGACAATTAGACATATTATTTATAATATAACATTATTAATTTATGATGACACATTATTATATGGCAAAGATGACGAAAAATATATATATATATATATATATACATGCAAAACTGAGTAATTAATCTCTGGCGAAATGACAATTGAAATACATAATAATGACAATAATAATAATGATCTAATTTTGAGTGTTATTTTTGTTAAATATCAGCTGCATTTACCTTCTACCTGTAACATTATTATCAAACATAACTCAATCTTCAAAACATTTCCTATATCTTTTCAAATTGGGGGATTTGCTTGTCATGTTAACTCGTAGTGTCACTGACATCAGCTTTATATATATATATATATGAAATATGTACGGATCTGTTTTGTAGACAACATTTTAACATTGACAATGATTTTTTGGTCGAAATGTTCATATAAATCAGCTGAAAGAGCTGCGGGCCAAAAAGCAATAATAAAAACAAATCGTTTAAACGGTTTTTCTATTGTTTCTTCTTTCGTTTTTATCGTTTCTTTCGTTAATTTCGTTGAAAGCGAAGTGTTCTAATTCTGTAATTAAATGTTATAAATAAATTTTGTTTTCGTAAGGGAACTGCCAAGGTCCCATAACTTTCACATCCAAAAAAAATAAACAAAAACTAAATCGAAATTAAACAATACTAAACATTCAAATATTTTTAAAATGTTTGCAAATTTTTCTAAAATTATAATTTAATGTAATCATTTTAAATTAACTTGTTGTATTTGCAAATATTTGTGTCATTTCAAAACAAAACATTTAATGAGCTGATTTAATGAGTATTAAATGAAATGTTCTAATAGAAAAGGAACTTTTTTTTCATAAGAAATAGTCTAATTTTGAATTATATAAAGACTTTTATGCCAAATAATAGTTGCATGACCTTTAAATGATCTTAAAATTTAACATTGCATTGGCAATGTCAACATAAATATCATAAACTTCAACTGGAAGAAGAACCTATGACTCATTTGTTCTGGTTGTAGCTGCAACGAGGGGAATTGTTTAAACAATAAGGCTGCTTGCCACACAGTGCGGCTACTTAATATGATTATTTTATGAAATTTTTTATTGGAAGAGGCTATTAGTTGTTTAGAGGCATTTAGTAATTGTATACTGAATGTCTTGGACATTTATGAGGTGTTCAAAGAATTTCTTAAAATAAATTTTTAAATAGCACAAAAAAAAAAGAAGAAAAACTTAGAAAAAAGTTAATTAGGATCAATATTAACGTTTATATATTTGTGCATAACTATTATAAATACACCCGTCTGTAGGTGTGTAGATTGCTAATGCAAACAGTTTTTCAGGCATATCAAATGAAAAATCAGAGCAATTGCTATTTACATGTAAGATATGATACCAATAGTATCCAATTCATAGACATTGCTCATGGAGAAATCAGACGTAAGACGAGTATGTATACATTCCAAAATTCTACGTAGGCTCCATACATATATATATATATATATAATACATATAATACATATGCAAAAATATATGTATACAGTGAGATCTGTCAAGCGCCGGAGGCACTTTTAATTGAGTGCCGAACCGCAAAAAAAATATTAGTGGCCCAGTGGCCGATATACAGGCGTTTAGCGTACCAACACTGTGGGCGGTACGAAATGGGACAGTGCTCGGCCCGTAAGTAAAAAAAAAAGAGAGAAAAAAAAATAATTTACATATCTATCTGTATAGATCTTGTCTATCTTTTGTTTAAATCATACCGTATATAATTAAAACATTTGTCATGCTCAACAAGCATTGTAATTAACCAAAAGAGAAATAAATATATAACACAAAACATATATATAACATTAATAATCCGTATATAAATCAGTAAATTTTTATTTATGTGCCTTGTTATGATGTGCCAAAAGCGGTGAATGCCCTCAATGTATACATAAATACATATAAACATATTTATATATGCTGCTGGTTTACTCTATAAGAAAGGGAAACATTTTTATATCAATTTTATTTGTAGCCATTCAAACCTTAATTGCTTTCTAGGTATAAAGTTACCTTTTTGCTTTACTTGTACTTCTTTGCTAAGTTGAGTCATAATCTTTAATATAGAAATATTTTAAAGACCTTTAAATACTTTAAAAGATCATTAATAATACATTTCATAGCCTAAAAAGCATTTAAAGTATTACTTAAGGGTGACAAAAATAACGCACTCAATGTTCAAAAATAACACAGTATGTGTATAAGAAAGAAAAGAAAGGGAAAGTTAAAATAGTAATGCCAAGTAAGACATTTCAATGCAGCCAAATTTTCTATACTTCTTATCGTTGCCATAAGATGTCAGAAAGAAATAGCATGAGACTGAGAGCGGCAAGCCTTATCATAACATAGCTTTAACAGCATTAACACACAGCTTACATAGCCTATTCGTATATTTAACAGTGCACTGTTAGCATTAGTAATTCCCAATTAGTTCTAGCAATGTCTAATGGAAAGTGCAAAAATAAAATGTGTCTTGTTGCGAGATGTGAGGATTGGGTTAATCTTGCGTTTATGATGCTTGATGGTTTTGTTCGCCCAACTCATATGTTACGACTACGGAACAACCTTGAGAACATCTGATCTCGCATTTTAATACTATATTATATAATTGAATTCAGATAATATTATACAACAACTTTAGGTGATATTAAAGTGTACAATACGTACATCTTATTATGGTCAGATGTCAATCGTATTGTATGTATATTGTTGTTCAGGTGTTTTTCTTGCATTTTTTAAGTAAATTTCTGATTAATTTTTGAGTGACAGCATACCTAATATGGACCAAGTTGTGTGTTTATTACTTGAGTCTGACAAGTTCCGATAATTAGTACTAACTACAATACAACACAATATATATATGCATATGCCCGAAAAGTGTTTGAGTTTCTGCTGTGTGGGCGTGTGGGTGAGCGAGTGCTAAGTGCATTGTAGAGACAACGTCAACACTTTTTATATTGAAATCTGTTTATATACAGTATATAAGTACCTGGTTTAGACATTTGGTTGAATATTAAAATTACTGTAGTATAGGGCGGCTATAAATAGAATCTTACGAATAACTAGGTAAATTTGTTCTTATTATTCAACAAGCTAATTATGAATTATCAACAATCCTTTCCTCTCCTCAGTAAATGGGGAAAAAAAACCATCATAATAACATGCGTAAATATTTTTTTTGTATATAAAAAGAAAACAGAAAAAGAAATGTTTATAAAGATAATTACGCCTACTTGTACCAAAGGCCATGATCTTCGTATAGCGAAATGCTTGTGCAAAAATTCTTAAAATAACTGAAAATTATTAAACTGTTTCCTGCTGATACGCAAAAATGATTATATGGTATTTTTATTCATAAACAATTACAAATTTCGTATCTATTCAAAACCTTCCAAGCTGAAAGATATTCTATACTTATAAACAATTGGTTTATCAAGTACATCATATCCAATTGATATCTCACTATTTGCTAGGGTGGAATAAGTACACGTGACGAATCGCCATAAAATGCACTCTTTCGGTTTATTATATATTGGAATTTTCTACGAAATATAAACATTACCTGGACAGACACATTATCTTGGCTTATTATCAAAACTATAAAAAAATGCGTTTATACTTAGAATTTGAATAATTCGTCAGCATGTTAGGAAGGAAAAACATAAGAAAAACGTGTCAATATTTTTAAACATAAAAATTTTAAACTAATTTGCTAAGTTTTTAGAATCGGTGGAAGAAATTATGGTACTAAATTTCCAATTAACGAAAATCAAATACAATTTTATTTTATTTTTTTTGGATATTTGGTTTAGGGATTTTGTGGTTTTCTGTTCTGACGTCAAAAGTATTTGCCAATGTTTTAATTTTAGAGTGATTATCCGTGTTCTTTTGTATTGTTCGTTCCAGACTAAATTATAATAATGTTTATATAGTAAATGATACAAACATTTTAAAAATACTCTTCACTTTCGGCTTATCACTTAAACAGCTAAAAAGTTCAAAAACTATATAAATCCAATATCTATATATATATATATACATGTATATAACATTATGAATCAATTAAAGAACTGTGAAATAGCCTTAAAAAAGCCGGAAGAACTCATAGAACGAATTTGAATTAAATGATTCATTGGCGTTCCAAACTTCCATTGATTATTATAAAATATCATAAATAATACACTTAACATTTTAAATAATTATAAATAATTAGAAACAGATCAATTTATTTTATATTATGTAATTAAAATTCTTTTAAAATAATCGCAAAAAAACTGGTTGGCAGGAGTGCAGAAAAAGGGGAGTAAAATTGCACTTGAAAAGCGCTGAATATTTTTTATTTATATTGAAACGAATCGAAAGATATTAACAGATATTAAAACACCACAAATATGTGAAACTCAAATATTTTTATTATATTATTATTATTATTATTATATATGTTAGCGTTTGTTGGTGCCGCCAAACAAACACCCACAAAAATACTCAATAAATAGTGGCAAATTAGGGGATATTAAATAGCATATAAAACCTAAGTAAAAATTTAAAATATATAAAACTAACTAAAAAATATTTAAAAAATAAATTTATATATATAAACCTAAGGAGAGTACAACAAGGACTATCTTTGAAAATAAAAGTTAAGTACTTTTTATGATAATGAAAGTATAAAAGTATAATTAATACAAAAAATTTTAAAAAATTCTTATGAATACTAGTAATAAATTGAGATAAGATACACAATATATGTTCAAAATTTATATTTATAATATTTGTGAACTTAAATATTATACTTATTTTAGTTTACTGAATTACTTTATTATTTAATTTAAATTTGTTTAATTTTAAGATACAATTCCTTAACTCTTTCTAAATTTCAATAACACGTTTCGAGGGCATATTTCAGTTTTATCATATTTGGTTCATGTTTGTTGTTTGACTGTTCTTGTTTAGTTTTTGTTGAAAATTGTCATTGAGTTGTGTCCAAAATTAAATAGAAATTTAATTCAATTGAATTTGTGGTTACACTTCCACTCAGAAAACAATTTGATATCGTCATTAGAGTTGACGTGTGTCTATATAGAAGAGACGAGACCCTGAACATCTATTCGTTTGGTAGTTGTTCTTTCAATCTTGATGTGAATATCGCGTGCAAATGGCTTAACCTTGAATACATTTTGATGATATATACTATGATGAATAATATATCTATATATACTATATAGTATAGTTGCAATTGCTAAATTCCAATCAATTGAATAATTTCGTGTGAAAGAAATATTTTGCATACTAAAATGAAATTTACTTAAAACTGCAATCAAAAATTTCCAGGAATTGCATTTACTTGCAATGTACGTGTACTATACAAGGTTAGTATCAGACTATATATTGTTTATGCCATTATACGTGTAGTAACCTTAATTCTAGTAGTTAAGCGAAACTAGAATGTTAGAATTTTTCTCTTTAAACTATGGAAATAAACATGAAATGTCCATGATAAAATTATTGTTTAAAATAGTTTTTGCATTCTTTGTATGTTTCTTTTTCATTTAGTTTATTTATTTACTCATTGTCAAAGACAAAACTATTTCAATTAAAAACATTTTTAAATCAAAATATTTATAAAACTACCCTACATACATTTCAAACCATAAACTTTACTCTACAGCTTTGAGTCTTCTGTTAAAGACAGTAGATTGAGGTTGAGTATCTATACACCTTAGTTTATATGTTATTCATAGGGTATAAGTAACAGCTTAGATAGTGGGTAACCAATTGATGTCTTTGGCGTAGAAATTTTTGTATTATATATTATAGTATTTCTAAAACAAATAGATTATTGTTCCATTGACTATTGACTATAGCAGCTGACGGTGATGCAATCGATTCAGTTTGCGGATTATCGTTCTATACATATATCGCATTTGGAATTTCAATCGCAGCAAATAGTACACAGAGTTTGAGTTCTCTGACCAGAAAATAAAAAATAATAATAATATATAATTTCTGATCTTATCATGCGCGTCATAAATTGGACAATACAAAAATTATTAAACTGATTGATTAGGCTTAACCTTTGATAAGACATTACATGTGTTTATCCTTGAACTACTTATTAAGGGAATCTTTTGATAAGCTGTAACAATGCTAGTATTATAATTTATCAGGAAGTCTTACTAATAGGAAGATATACTTCTTAAAGCGAACAAGTAACAAATTTTATTGAGAATTCTACGCACTTTTTATCGTCGTCTTCGTCTAAATATTCGTTATTGTGGGGTGTTTTTTTTTTTGGAGGTGTTTTCTGTGTTTGTGTTGTTATTTTGGGGTCCGGCAATTTATAAATATTTTATCACATGACTTAAATACATTGGAATGTCGTATTGTTATAGACCTTTAAACAGAAAAGAATTATAGCCTGTATATAGCATAATAATATATAAATCTATGTGCCCAGAATTGGCAATAATCAGTAACAATTGGCCAACTATTTAATAGTGTATAAATATCTGCTAATTGAATGCCTAATCATGTTGACAAGCAAATTAAATGGCCAATTTTGAACACTCTTCTGACCATAACCATATCGCTATAGTACTTACCTATTAATATCCAATGATGCTCCATATACTCCTCCAAAAACAGAAGCGTGCCAGATGCTTGGCTACTTTACAGGGGCTTACGTTAACCATTCATAAACTTAACTCAAATGCTGTTTCAATTATATGACACGAACAGCGAACATGTTGTCATCGACATTTATATTAAACAATACACATTGGTTTTTTTTTATGTACTTGAATCTTAATTCAAGTTCAATAGCTAAAAATAGTAACTATTTTATATACCCTTTACTCAATTAATGGTATACCCAATTGAAACGATTTCTATTTTGTTTATGGTTTGTTCTGATTAAATATTATATTCGACTATTCAACTAATACACAGGTATAAGGTATCTTATAGTTGGTAAATACTGTACTGTACTGCATATCTATAAAGTACTTTCACCTTATGAGTAAGTATTTGCATGGCAACTAATACTTGTATACAGTTTGCACCCAATTTCTATTAGTCATTAGATTTTGATAGCATTTATTGACGATTCAAAAAGATATGATCGGAATTTAGTGTTAATCATAGGATGCGCCCAGTCATTAGCTGTTTTTGGAGCGGATAAGGTTTATATAATATGCAATATAATATAAATATATATATATATATGTTCATAGTCTTCCCCTAACTCTATATATTTGTTAGTTTAATGTTATGCTTATTTTATCAGTGTAGCATATCAACAATGTGTTATGGACCAATCTCTAGTTTCTTTTGTTCTTTTCGTCTTTTGTTATTACTATTTTTCCTTTTTGTATATTATTTTGTTTGTGTTTGGCCGAAAGCGATTTTCATAATTTGGCATTACTCAGACAGAAATCGGTCATAAAACTTGAGTTTAATGTCATGCAAATGGCGACACTGGGAATTAGCAATGTGGTTGTAGTAGACATCTGATGGCTTTATTTCATTCCAGCACTTGATAATTGCTAAATCGCTTATGGACAACTATGAGTCGTATTGGCTTTATATATATCAACAAGAGGGTCGATTGTTGGCCTGAGCTTGCAACTCTTTATACCCCGTAATTGTTGAAGTATACTAAAAAGGTTATATGCATCTTGATCTTATATTATATGATACTTACTCATTCAGTTGTAGTCTACATCTGGGTATAAATAAGTCGAACTTTTTGTTGGGATATATATGAATATAATATAAAAATATAATATATATATATATAAGTAAATTATATGTGTATTATGGTATATGTATTAGTGTTTTAAGGACCTTGGCTTAGGGTAGGCGACATCATACTCGATTCCAGCTTTTATACTACTTGCTTTTAATTAGCTGAGTTGATTGTATGGCTTATATTTTCTCAGTTCCGTTTTAAGTTTGTTTTTCCCTTTTTTGTGTATGTTATTTTGTTTATTTTCATCATTTCTTCTTTGTCACATAAGCATCACAAAATTTTATTCGCCCATTCGAACGGATATTCGTTTATGAGACTTCAACTTATTGACAAAGCGATAAGGCATAAACTTTACAATAGGGTTCCATCCCAAAAGAAATACCAATATGATCCAAAAATGAAAGCCGAAATTAACACCAATATAAATAACCGAATGAATATCTGTATGAAGTATATATATGTGAACTATGCAAAATTTATGGGAAAAACAGAAGCTTTGAATGATGTCAAACGAATTGGCAGATAATTAACAACAGCAGATAATATCAACTTATAAGATCACTTTTATATATATTTATTGAAATTATATAGATATCTAGTGCATATTTTTTCAATTGAAAGTAATAACTTATATACCTCAATTCCAAAAAGTTTATTAGGACACTTTCATATTTATTGTTTGATTTATACATTCTAACCTTGAACTTAAATTTAATGCAATTAAATATAGATGTACGTACATACGTATGTAGATATCATATCAATTTCGTTTGATAATACAAACAAACACACAAAATAAATTAATTGCGCAGAGTAACGCCAAAGGGGTTGGCAAACAATATAAGGAATTTTAACCAAAATTTCATGTTTGTAAAACATATCAAGGGGTAAAATCTGTATAAATATCTAAATGTGTATATGTGTTACTAGAAACTCACACAAACACACATACACACACACACGCCCAGCTGAAAGGTGTCTTTAGCATTAATATAAATATCACCATATAAAGCATTTATCATTTTGGCTTACCAAAGAGAGAAAGAAAAAGAGATTGTATGAGAATTTAACAGAATTTGGTGCCAGCCACTGCTACTGTTAACTTAACAGAACGAGAGCGAGGCTGAACGCTTAGTATCCACCTACACATTCACGCGCATCGTAACAGTGGCTGCAACAGGAAAAGTAGTAGCAGAAAAGACCTTAACAGTAGCAACGGCTGTGGCCTTTGGCTGCCCACAATAACTTTTATTAAATTCAGTCAACGCCTAGCCGCGATCGCGTGCGCAACGTTTCTGCTGGAGTTCTGCTAAAGATTATAATTTAAAAAGTGGTAGTATTTTATTGGCAAAAAGTGTAAAAATTTTAAAAAATTATTTTGAAAAAATATACATATATATAAAAAATTAAATATATACAAACACAACTGTGCAACCTAATAAAAGTTGGTATAAAAACTATTTATTTTAAAATTTGAAAGTGTAAATAAAATTAAGTGTAATTATTTGCTTAAAAATTCTGTAAAGTATTTGGAAAATTAAAATAATAATAATTTATTTACTGAATACAACATTAAAAAAAGCGTTACTAATACTTAAAGATTTTGTGTTGAAATGTTACAAATATTATGCTAATTTTCACTGCTTTTCTTTGCTGTCTTTTGCCATTAAAAATTAAACTCTCTTTTTAAAGTTCTTTATTTAATACACACGACTTTATTTAATGAATGTCAAATATTTATTATTTAATTAAGGCATTAAAAATAGCCAATCTAAAAATGAGTTAATAGTTATTTAAAAAGCTTTAAACTTGAGTGTTTCTATTAACTTTTTGCTTTAATCATTAGCTGATGAGTTGCACCTAATTAAAAATTGCCATTTCATTAGCGTTTGAATAAATCGAATATATTAATAAAAAAATAAAACAATAACACAAAAAAAACATATTGCAAACAAAGACATAAGATAAATGTTTAAATGATTCAGATCCTATTTATGAATCGATTGATAATTGTATACTTATTTAATAAAAAAAAATAAAAACAAATTAAACAATCATTTGAAAACCATAAAAAGTTAATTTCAGCGCCAAATCGAAATTGTAAAAAACTAAACTTAACAAAAAAGAAAAAAACATCTATTTGCAATTTTTATTTGAAATTTATTATAAAACTTCTATTTTAATATATTGTTATTTTTGGTTCTTTGGATAATCATTTGTTCTAAAACTCAAACAAGTTTAATGTTTTGTCACAATTCTTAATGTCCGGATTCCAGTTGAAAAGGTGCGCTTCTGCGAGTAGACGGGCTTTATGGTTCTTTTTCTTTCTTTTTTTTTTGCTGTCTTAGCGTAAATTTTTTTTGAATTCGGTGCTAAAAGAGCAACAAAAAAAAAAAAAAAAAAATTATAATAACAAAAAACACTTTCGGGGTTTAAAATTTGTTTTTAAAGCTGACGTCATTAGAATTTTTTATATAAAAAAATAAGTTTACTGTTATGTGAGTGCTGCTGGCATCTGGTTAACTATTTAAATAGTTCCCATTTCAGAGTATGTGCTAAGAGTACCCTAGGGTATAAATATATCACAAGCTGTCTAATAAATATTAAAAATACTGTAGATTAATAAGAATAACTCCCAAATGACTATACAACTCTTAGCTTAGACTGCAGTTACTTTTAATTTTTGATTCTATTTTTTTATTTAGAAATTTTTATCGTTATCGTTTTTATCGTTCATTTTATTAAACATATAACTACAGCATATAATATACAGGATATATTTTTTCTCAAAAATATAAAATAAACTATATACAAACGTTGCCAAGTTTGTAGATGTGTTGTAGAAATTGAAAAGAATTTCTATAGAAACTATGTTAAAGCTTTAAAGTTACTTTTCTAACATTGTAAAGAGGGTATTTTATAGGCCATCTTATTCTTTATTGGCCAAAATTTTACGATGTTTGCCAATGCACGAAGTGAATTTGTGATGAGTTTTAAATTTCTAAAGGGTTTATACGGTGCGTGCTATATTTATTATGGAACTTGGTTTATTTTATGTATATATATATATATATATATATATGTGTAAAGCTCCATTTCTTAAACAAATCTATAATATATATACACAAAAATACGCAATACCCAGTGATTAGTTAGGAAGCAAAAAGAAAACCAGTTTCAGTTAGCATTTGAAAAATGTTTAAACAGCTTCTTATTTTAATATTTGGTATGCATAATTGAAATTCATCAAGCGTTTTAATTAATTATTTGATATATGCAGTATATAAATATGCGAAATTCAAGTGGTATTTTCGATAAAAAAATATTTTAAGCGCTAATTTGTTGACAATTTTGCAATGAAAAGAAATTCGTAATCAAATGAGTATCTTATCTTATCATAGCATCAAGAAATGTTTATCTTATATGCAAATAAACAAAACACTAGATAAAATTATTTTCTAATTATTCCTATGAATTCTATATGATTCTATTGCAGTTGTACACAAAGCTATGGCTGTTAAGTGCGCCGTATTGGCGTTGTCAATGCTGCTGGTTGTTTTGGGCCAGGGTTATGCCTATGATCACACACTGAAACTGGACTTTCCTGGACCATATTGTGCCAAACATAACACATGCTGCAAGGATAGGCGGGATGGCTGTTCGTTACCAATCTCAAGTAAGTATCCTTTTACCCCATTTAGTTGGGGCATAGACATTAACATTAATTATCTTCATCGTATTTATAGCCACATTGTGTTATTGTGATGAATTCTGCGATCGCGATGATTCTGGTGATTGCTGTCCAGATTATCGTTCATTCTGCTTCAATGAGCCAGATCCAGTGCTAAGTTGCCTGCATAACGGTATCTACTTCCACAAATACAATACAACGTGGGATAACTGCAATGAGTGTCGCTGCCTAGATGGCGGCAAAGTAAGCTGTGATATGGATCTTTGCCTTACTGATGATGAACTGGTACACAGTGTTAATTCCATACATCAGCTGGGCTGGTCGGCACGTAAATATGATGAATGGTGGAGTCACAAATACAGTGAAGGTCTGCGCTTGCGTTTGGGCACCAAGGAGCCAACGTACCGTGTCAAAGCCATGGTACGTCTGACCAATCCTGCCGATGATTTGCCACGCAGATTCAATGCTGTGGAGAAATGGTCAAGCTACATATCAGAAGTACCCGATCAGGGATGGTGTGGCTCCTCCTGGGTGCTGTCCACCACATCGGTGGCATCCGATCGTTTCGCCATACAAAGTCAGGGCAAGGAAGTGGTGCAGCTCTCCGCACAGAATATACTCTCCTGCACACGTCGCCAGCAGGGCTGTGATGGTGGACATTTGGATGCTGCCTGGCGTTATTTGCACAAGAAGGGTGTAGTCGATGAGACCTGCTATCCTTATACCCAGAATCGTGAGAGCTGTAAGATTCACCGTCAGAATAGTCGCTCTCTTAAGGCAAACGGCTGCAGTCCGGCGTATGGTGTCAACCGAGATAACTTCTATACAACAGGCCCAGCCTACAGTTTGAATCGTGAGGAGGATATCATGGCAGAAATCTATCATTCCGGACCCGTACAGGCTACCATGCGTGTCTACAGGGACTTCTTCTCATACTCCGGTGGTGTGTATTATCACACAGCTGCCAATCGTGGTGCACCCACCGGTTTTCACTCAGTAAAGCTTGTAGGATGGGGAGAGGAACACGATGGCGTCAAGTATTGGGTAAGTACCTGAAAATTTTCTAGTTAAGTTATATATATATATGACTCTGGAATCTCTTTCTATAGATTGCAGCCAATTCATGGGGTCCCTGGTGGGGTGAGCATGGATACTTCCGCATAAAACGTGGAAGCAATGAGTGCGGTATTGAGGAGTATGTGCTCGCATCCTGGCCACATGTTTATAACTATTTTAAAACGACGGCATAAGTGATTATCGTTCCAAGTGGTAATGAAACTCTCGTAATCTCGAGCTAAATTATATTGCAATGACGAACAATTTATCTCATCTTTCAACAATTTTTCAATTGCTACACGGCACTGAAAGTGAATTAGGCGCTTCTAATTATAAAATTATGCTAGAACTTAGGAACTTTAACTAAAAGTAAAACAAAAATTTAATGAAAAATGATTAGCTTTAAGTTGTGCGTCGAGACGACACAATACATTGTTAACTGCCCAGTTCCAGAAATTCTCCAGCAATTATCCAAGGAATAAATTTCTTCCGTCTTAACATTTTAATTTAAAACGAATAATTAATATAAATTAAAACGACATGAAACTGCAAATTAAAACATTAAACTGCCACATTAAATTCACCGTCCTTATAAACAAAAACTGCCTTAATCCAAACACACTACCCAACTCTAAACCCAAATACAAACTCTCGTTCTCATATACTCTGTTACACTCCCTTACACAATACTGCCACAATAGGATCCTAACGCTTCTAGTTTCGAATGGTTAATATTTCGTATCCTTACCAAATGTAATTCTATATCATACTCATATTTGTATTGTTAATGAAGGGTAGTTTTGGCTTATATTGTACTATATACCAATATGGCAATATATATAGTTATATATCTATATATATTTAATATATGTATGTATATTTTTTAAATAAAGTAATTGTATTTCAATGTTACTTGTGTTATTCTATCTACTACTATTATTTAAATTTATTTACCTTAAATATAATACAGTATATACCGCTTATATGCAAAACCTATAATGCAGAAAAATTCTGGAATATTAAATAGAATATTAAATATAAAATGACATCAAATATTTAAATATTTCTGTCCTACAGCTTATAATTTGTTTAAAGCCGATAAAGTTTATATGAACTGATTCCAAATGAACAATATTTTATTATTTTGTTTTATATTTTCTTATAATAAATTGTTGCATTTAAATTTTTTAGCTCAGTATTGGATTCTTAGATGAGCCCTATATCCTTGAATGCCAATCGATAGTAATTGTCCTTAGAAACCTAACGCAACATATCCTGTCAAAATGCGCAAGGATTTGGCCGAATTAGATCTTAGAAGAATTTTAGTACTTAACACATCTTTTGAAATGCCATAACTTTTTTAATCCTTCAAGGATTTCAAAAGAATTTACCTTTTTGAGATCGCAGTAAAGATATCTATCGATTGGCATTCAAGGATTTTAAGGATCTGACGCAAAATTTGTCTGAAAATTTTTACAAGGGGTGGGTATGCAAAAATTGACAAAAAATCAGAAAATCGTCCATAGCTCGGCCATTTCAAGGACGATTCGAATGTCCTTTGGCACACTGGTAGCTCTCTTTGTCCTGATTTGGAAAATACTTTTGAAAGGACGAAAGTCCTTAAAATGGCTGAGTTATAAGGACTTTTTCGTATAGAGAAAAATCGCTATATCTCCGCCGTATCCTGGCGTATCCTGACGAGTCCTACGCCAAGCGAAGCGGATTCAAAAGGACTATCGACTGGCCAAAGGATATCAAAATCGTCCTGGTATTTTTCGAGTAATCAAGGATATTGTGTTTGTTGCATGTTGCATTTTCGACGAAGGAATTTTTTAGCTCAATTTTTTCAAGTATTGGATTCTTAGATGACCCCTATATCCTTGAATGCCAATCGATAGTAATTGTCCTTAGGAACCTAACGCAACATATCCTGTCAAAATGCGCAAGGATTTGGCCGAGTTAGATCTTATTTTCGTGTCGAATTTGGTCTTAGAAGAATTTTAGTACTTAACGCATCTTTTGAAATGCCATAA